>LR738713.1:52607605-52706634 GCA_902687465.1 Secale cereale | reverse complement strand
CTCTCCCTCGCTCGGCTCCCTCTTCTTCCCCATCCCCCGAGCGCCACCGCCGCCGCGAGCTCGTCGCCACCGCGGCCACCGGCCTCGCCTCCCCTCGTCGTCTCGTCCATCGCCTCCGCCGTCCACGATTACCTCGACCCCGACCACGAGCCGGAGCCGACGAGCCCTGCAGCGACAGCAAGCCGCCGCCCCCTTCCTCTCGGTCTCCGGCGAGTCTTCGACGAATCCGGCCACCGCGAGCCTTCCCCGAGCTGGCTTTGAACGGCTACAACTCGCTGTGAGCCTCACCTCTCTCCTCCACTTTTCCTTCCCCTCGCTAGCTCACCGTAGCCGTCGCGCCATTCATGCCCGAACGCAGCTCCGCCGGTGAGCTCACCGTCGCGGCCTCCGTTGTTGTCAAGCTTGCCGGAGCCCACCGTTGAGCTCCTGGGGTCCCCAGGAGCACAACTCACCTACGCACGAGCCTCCCCGTGCTTCCTAGCCTAGGTTCCGTCGAGCGCCCGATTGCGCCGCCGCAAACCTCAACGCCGGCGTCGATTCCGGCCATCTCCGGCCCGGAGACCACCGGCGTTGGATGCGCGGCTCACTACTCGTTCGAACGAGCCTACGCGCGGGTCGAATGGACCCCCGTAGCGTTTTTCCGACCATCTCCGGCGAGAAACCGCCGCGGAAATGGTCGCCGGAGCTTTCTCCGGTGGCCGGCCGCCGTGGCTGACCTGGGGCCACCCCCCCAGGGTCTCTGCCAGTGGCCCCCACGGGCCCAGTTGACCACGTTGACTGGTCAACGTGCTGACTGGGCAGCCCTGTGCCACTGACACGAGGGCCCCACCGCACAGTTAGTTAATTAAAAACGTTTTATAATTAAGCTTAATTAGAAATACTAATAAGACACTGACATGTGGGGCCCTGGAGCTATTTAATCTCTGGTTTAGTTTTTATTAACTCTGTTTAATAACAGAGGCTGACATGTGGGACCCACTGGTCAGGTTTGACCTGACCAGTGCGGCTGTTGACTGCTGACGCAGTGATGACGTCATGCTGATGCAATAAATCCCTTTCTGTTATTTAAATAATTCCAGAAATTCAAATAAACTTTGAAAAATCATATCTTTTAATCCGTAACTCCGATGAAAATAAATTATATATGAAAGTTGCTCAGAATTTCGATACGAATCTAGATACGCCCTCCGTATTCCCGTCAGATGCCCCTAGCTAGATGAACATGGAACTTTCGGCCTGTTTTCGATAAATGAATAGTGCTCAACTTTATTAAAATAAATCCAAACAAATTCCTAAAAATAACTAACATGACCTAGACATGTTTTTAGGCAACCCTGCACTGCACGTTAGCTTAGCACGCTCTGTGTTGCATATGCTTGTGTATTTATCTGTTTCTTCCCCCTCTTCTCTCTCGGTAGAGCCCGACGCTGACGCAGATCCCGAGACCGACGCCGTCCCGGTGATTGGTTCTCCCTCCGACGACCTTGCTTTTGCCACCGAGCAACCAGGCAAGCAAACCCCCCTTGAGCATTTCCGATATCGCCTATGTCTATTCTCTCTTATTCTTGCATTAGAATTGCTGCTACTGCTACTGCTCCTATTACTGTTGCATAGCCTGTTTTTGCTAAATTGTTGATACCTGCCTTTATTCATAAACTGCTTAGTATAGGTTGGGTAGCACTACTATGGTCCCGCACTCTCGTAGTTGCCTCGCATAGTACCCTTGCCTCGATCAATCGATCGAGCCCCTTTCCCTGACCTTCTTCACAGCACCGCACAACCCCCCCTAATATGCTCGACTCCGCAGAGTTAACATCGGGTGACGAGGGTGATACCTCCGAACTCACTTCTGATGTTGTCCCTGTAGTATAGCTAGCTCGTCGTGGGTTACCGAGGGTGATTCCTCTTCCCACTTCCGACTTAGCTTTTGTCGTGCATCCGCTATGGTGAATACCGCCGAGGGTGATTCCTCCGGTACCACCCTAACGGAACTTGTCGTATAGGATTCCAACGAGGGTGATTCCTCGGATTCCTCATCGGCATGTAAACCACACGGATGCCCTGGATTACCATACCGTGTTTAAAGACGTATCGATCCCCGAGGCCGGACGTCGCCAGGAACAAAGGCGTGCGGCCAGAGGTATCGTGCGTCTGATGACACTTTGAAGTTACTACTACACATGTTGGATGGAGGCGGGTTGACCCAGAGGGGTACCCGCGAGTGCCTTTGAGGCGTGAGCTGTGGAGTCGGGTGACCAGTGAGGGTACCCGCGAGATAACTACGAGGCGTGGCCGGTCTTTTCCAGTCCTTGTCACAAGTCCTCGAGACGGGACGACGGGGCCAACAGTATCGTAGGCTCTGCTCGTTACCGCGCGCTCCCAACACACTAAGCGATTTGGATATTTGATCCGAGGGGCCTCCGGGTCCGATAGCACTAACCACCACGTGGGTGTGAGTGGGTGCTCTGCGTCGTATACATCAGCCGGAGTCGTCACGACGTCAGCGATTGAGCGGACCGTTCGGATTGGACTTAGGATGCAACTGCGCTTGTATAAGGGGTTGCTAGGTCTGCTACCGAACGGCCTCGCAACGTGCGGAGTGTCCGGGGCGACGGCCATGACCCCCGGGGGCATAGGATTAGTCCGGCGTGCTCGATCCTCTCTGGCGGTATCCGGTCGGGTTGCGTCGTATGGTTTAGCCGAGGGCGGGCACGACCTGATGGTGTGTCCGGCCGGAGTTAAGCGAGCGTGGTGGGTAACTTGGTGCACCCCTGCAGGGAAGAAACAATCTATCGATAGCCTGTCCTACGGTAACGGACACTCGGAGTTGTATCCACTTCGGTACAACTAGAACTGGTGACTTGAGATATGTGATATGAGGTTGATGTTGCTGCAAACACTATATATTATTATGATGAAACTATTCTGCTCCCTTCTTATTGCTGCAAGACGCTGAAGATGCTAGTCTTCGTCAGGACTAGGCTTTTCCCCTCTCTGCTCTGGCTTTCTGCAGACTAGTCCACCCACATAAAGCCTCCTTTGAAAATAATGCATTGCTAGTATAGATCTGATGTAAGTCTTGCTGAGTACTTTGGATGAGTACTCACGGTTGCTTTGCTTCCTCTTTTGTCCTACCCGCATGATAAACCAGACGACGGAGCCATGGTGCCCGCAGCCCCAGTTGATGACTACTACTACCAGCCCGAGGCTGGCTACTACTACTACCCGGCCGGCGAGTACTACTGCGAGGAGCCGGCGGACGACGACCAGGAGTAGGATCGGAGGTCCCAGGCAGGAGGCCTGCGCCTTTTCGATCGTAGCTTTTATTTTGCCCCGCCTTTGTAAAAGGCCTATCTTCTACTGTGTTGTATCTGTACCCAGATACCTAACGCTTCCGCTGACTATGTGTGAGACATCATGTTATGTATTCGAGCCCTCGAGGCCCCTGGCTTGTAATATATGACTTGTATGTATTTATTTATGTTTTAGAGTTGTGCTGTGATTCCTTCACGTGAGTCCTTAGGCTTGATCGTGTGCATTGCGTGTATGATTAGTGCACGGTCGGGCCGGGGTCGTCACAGGTTGGTATCAGAGCCGACTGCCTGTAGGAACCCCCTTTCCAACTCCTCGGCCGAAGTCGAGTCTAGAGGTCCAAAAATGTTTTACTAACTTGGCTGTGTGGCTTAAGGCCCCACGTCGCCACTTGGGTGGTGTAGCTTCTTTTATTCCTCGTCTATACTCTGGGACTCTTACCTCTCGTCTATTCGGGTTAAGTTTTACTAACTCCATTAGGTTCTCGTTCTCACATCTACCCGGAGAGCTGGATATCAGTGCGATTTCTTGTCATCAATCTGAATAGTCTGATAATCATTCCTTTCCATTTGTTTGTTTAACCTTTCCTATCAAGTTCTTTTTAATTATCATCGGAACTTGACAAGTCTGATTCTTCTTCTTTCAGATGAATCCTCTGTTTCCACCTCGCCCGGAGACTCAGCTTGTGCTTCGCACCTGGGCTCGAGATGCCCCTGGGTTTCCGGCCATTCTAGTCGCTCTCATGACCAGACTGGGCTACCGCTGGTACCCCGAGTACATGGTCTACGAGGAGTATCGCGAGTTCAACCAGGAGCAGTATTATGCTGAAGTTCGTATCTACGACCGGCAGGATGACTCAGACACCGAGCTGTACCGCTTTCGCGGTAGTGGCGTGACGGTTGCAATGGCAGTCCATGATGCTGCCTACGCTGCTGTCGCACGCCTCCGAGGAGAGCACAGAGATAGCTTGGATGCCTCTGAGTTTCGGTACATTCCGTATGCACCTGCTGGAGATGAGACTGGATACTACTCAGCTATCTGTGCCCCGTACGAGAGTCGACGTTATGACCCGCAGGTTCTGATTCAGCACACTCAGGCGCTGGATCGAACTGCTCGGGCCCTGGCAGTTGAGTTGTCCATCACTCGGACAGTTCTCTACCAGACGTTGACGCAGTTGGTACCGGCTGTCCAAGCAGGGACACTTCCTCAGTCTATCCTTTGCCCGCGCAGGATCAACACACCTCTAGGTGTCGAGTGGCCTGCGGTTGGAGGTCACACGCCAGTTCATGGACCTCTGATTCCCGATCGATACCGGGTTCTGCATCAGAGTGCACATGGAGCTCAGGATCCTTCTGCGATTGAGATCCGCCGTCCGCACTTGCAGCTACCCCGTTTCAGTTCCTTTCTCCGACGTTGATGTAGCCTTTGCTATGTCTCGTTGTGTACTTCCTTACCGCGGTCTGCGCGCCGCCTACTATGTCTAGCTTTTGATTTTGCGCCGTTATGCTGCCCATTTGTAACCGACGCTATGTACGGACCCGTATGTCATGATGTGTATGATGTTGTATTTATTGCACTTCCCTTATGTCGTGCATATTTACTTCATTGTTGAATTCATGCAACGTGTATCCTTGTCCCTAAACCACCCCTGTTGGAATTATCAGGATGGCTGGTAACGAAGATCCACCTCCACCTCCGCCTCCGCCTCCGCCGCCAGAATATATGGCTGCCGTAATGCAGACCCTTGACATGCAGCGTCAGGTGCTGCAGGGTATGCTCAACCAGATACCCCAAGTCAACGCCAATGCTCAGCATCAGCCAGCCGCTATCACTCTGCAAGAATTTCTGCGGCTCAATCCAACGGTATTTCGCAGTGCCGCCAACCCCTTGGATGCCGATGACTGGCTGCGTGACATCTTCTTTGAGCTGGATTCTGCCGCCGTGTCCCCTGACAACTATGTCAAGTTTGCGACATATTTCCTGAAGGGTCCGGCGGCCCAGTGGTGGGACACGCACCGGAACACAGTGCCTGCTGGAACTGTCATCACCTGGGCAGACTTCAAGACTGCCTTCCGTGCTCGGTACATCCCTGAGGGTGTTATCGACCGCAAGCGTACGGAGTTCCGTAACCTGATTCAGGGCAACAAGTCAGTTGATGCCTATCAGCGGGAGTTCCTTGAGCTGTCCCGCTATGCTGAGGAGGATATCGCTACTGACGCAAGACGCCAAGAGAAGTTCAGGCGTGGACTTCATCATGATATTCTGCTTGCTCTAGTGGCACTGGACTTTCCGGATTTCGCCACTCTAGTGAACAAGGCCATTCAGGTTGAAACTGGACTCAAGCTACACAAGGATGCTCTTAAGCGCTCTCGCGAGTCGGGCTCATCTTCGGGCTCGTCTTCTCAGAAGCGCCGCATATGGATTCCTCAGAGCATGTATCGTCCCAACGCTCCAGTGTACAGGCCTTCTTATGCTGCACCTCGTCTGCCTCCTCCACCGCCAATGCAGTACAGGCCTGCTGTCCCAGCACCTCGAGCACCTGCGATTCGTCCAGAGAGTGGACTCTGCTTCAAGTGTGGCCGTCCGGGTCACCGTGCCAGAGACTGTCCGCAGGCTCAGGGTCAGCTGGCTCTTCCATCTGCTGGCCGTGGCAATGGACGTGGAGTTCCTCCGCAGCGCAACAATAGTGTCAGGCCTTCGAATGCTCGTGGTGGTCAGCTTCACCACGTCAATCTGAGTGAAGACCCAGAGCAGCCAGCCACCGTGATGGGTACACTTCTTGTCAACTCAGTATTTGCTAATGTCTTGTTTGATACTGGTGCATCTGATTCTTTCATATCAGAACCATTTGCATTTAAACATGGCTTTAAACAAGATAAACTATATCAAATGGTATCCGTACAAACCTCCGCGGGTCGGTGCAATTCTACTTTATTCTGTCCGGAAGTGGTAGTGGAGATAGAAGAAATGAAGTTTCAGGCACACCCCATTGTCCTGAAATCCTGCGGCATCGACCTTATCCTAGGAATGGATTGGTTGGAGGCTCACGAGGCCCAAATTGATTGTGCCACCAAGACTGTACGTCTTCGGCACCCCTCGAATCAACTCGTGAACTGCCGCGCTCGTGTATCCCATAATGCCGAAGCTCAAATCTATGCCTTAAATGCATTGAATGCTTCACCACTTGAAGGGCTCGAAAGCATACCAGTGGTATGTGAATTCCCGGATGTCTTCCCAGAAGAACTTCCAGGAATACCCCCTGCTCGAGCCGTCGAATTTGTTATCGACTTGAAGCCGGGTACTACTCCTATTGCGAAGCGTCCTTACAAGATGCCACCGCATGAGCTCCTCGAGCTTAAGGAGGAAATCGACAAGTCACTCAAGAAGGGCTTCATCCGTCCTAGTTCCTCTGCCTGGGGAGCACCGTCTCTTTTCGTCAAGAAGAAAGATGGTACGAATAGGCTGGTACAAGATTACCGACCTATCAACCAGGCAACCATCCAGAACAAATATCCACTTCCTCGGATCAATGACTTATATGATCAACTGTCTGGATCATCAGTGTTTTCTAAACTCGACTTGAGGTTGGGTTATCACCAGATCCGTGTTCGCGAAGAGGATATTCCAAAGACTGCTTTTGTTACTCGCTATGGCTCTTATGAGTACACCGTCATGTCTTTTGGACTGACTAATGCTCCAGCTACCTTCTCCCGCCTGATGAATTATATATTCATGGATTACCTCGACAAGTTCGTCGTGGTATATCTGGATGATATTCTGGTATTCTCAAAGAACAAGGAAGAACACGCCGAACATCTTCGCCTTGTTCTGGAGAAGCTGCGAGAACATCAGCTTTATGCTAAGTTTTCCAAATGCGAGTTCTGGCTTTCTGAAGTAACCTACCTTGGACATGTGATTTCCAAGGATGGCATTGCCGTTAATCCGGAACGGGTTCAGGCTATTCTGGACTGGACCCCTCCGAAGAATGTCAAGCAAGTGAGAAGTTTTCTCGGCCTTGCAAGCTATTGTCGTCGATTCGTCGAGAACTTTTCCAAGATTGCCAAGCCCCTGACTAATCTGCTTCACAAAGGCGTTAAGTTTGAGTGGACAGATAAATGCCAGGAAAGCTTCCAAGCTCTTAAGGACAAGCTCGTTTCTGCTCCAGTGCTTGCTCCTCCAGATTCTCGCAAAGACTTCGTGATATATTGTGACGCCTCTCGTCAAGGCTTAGGCTGTGTCCTAATGCAAGAACGAAGAGTAGTTGCTTATGCATCGCGTCAACTACGTCCGCATGAAGAGAATTATCCAGTGCATGATCTTGAACTTGCTGCAGTGATCTTTGCATTGAAGTTATGACGACATTACCTTCTCGGTAACCGGTGTGAGATTTATACTGATCATCAAAGTTTGAAGTATTTATTCACTCAGCCGGATCTTAATCTCCGCCAACAGCGATGGTTGGAAACTATTTCTGAATACGACTGTGGTATTTCGTATACCCCTGGCAAGGCTAATGTGATGGCCGATGCCTTGAGTCGCAAGTCATACAGCACCAACCTCAAGGTTAAGCGAGCTCAGCCTCGTCTTTATGAGGAGTTACGCAAGCTGAATCTGCATATCGCCCCACATGGTTCGCTTAATGACCTTGTGATACAGCCAGATCTTGAGAAGGCTGTCAAGGTAGCGCAAGCCAAAGATGCTTTCGTTGATGTTATAAAACAGGAACTTCATCTTCCGAAATACAGGGATTTCTCAGTATCCGAAGATGGAACCTTGTATTTCCGAGGCCGCATTGTGGTAACTCGTTTCGACCTAATGACTGACAAGGTCATGAAGGAGGCACATGATACACCGCTGTCTATTCATCCTGGTAGTACTAAGATGTATCGTGATCTCCGCCAAAGGTACTGGTGGCCTAATATGAAGCGGGATATTGCTCGACATGTTGCTGAATGCGATGTCTGTCGTCGCGTGAAGGCAGAACATCAGAAGCCTGCTGGACTTCTGCAACCTCTTCCTATTCCGTTGTGGAAATGGGATAAGGTGCAGATGGATTTCATTACTGGATTTCCTAAGTCCCAGAAGGGTAACGATGCCATTCTTGTCGTCGTCGACCAACTCTCGAAGGTTGCACACTTCTTGCCAGTCAAGGAGACTATCACTGCTAGCCAGTTAGCAGAACTGTATATCTCCCGAATTGTATCCCTCCACGGAATTCCGAAGGAGATCAGTTCGGACCGTGGCTCCCTGTTCACTTCCAAGTTCTGGGAAAGTTTTCAAGAAGCTTTGGGAACTCATATCCACTGGAGTTCAGCTTATCACCCCCAGTCCCAAGGTCAAGTTGAACGAGTCAATCAAGTGCTTGAAGATATGCTGCGAGCTTGTGTTATATCATTCGGTAAGAAATGGGAAGAATCCCTTCCATATGCCGAGTTCTCGTATAACAACAGCTATCAAGCAAGCTTGAAGATGGCTCCTTTTGAAGTTCTGTACGGACGTAAGTGTCGAACCCCTCTGAATTGGTCAGAAACTGGGGAACGACAAGTTATTGGTCCGGACATTATTCAACACGCCGAAGAGCAAGTCCGTATCGTGCGTGAGAATCTCAAGGCGGCTCAAGACCGTCAGAAGAGCAACTATGATCGCAAGCGATGGGGTTTGACTTATCAACCAGGTGATCAAGTTTATCTTCGTGTCACCCCTATGAAGGGCACACACCGTTTCGGTATCAAGGGCAAGTTAGCTCCACGCTACATTGGCCCCTTTCCCGTGGTTGCTAGACGTGGATTCGTGGCTTACAAATTGCAATTGCCTCCGCAATTCTCTCATATCCACGATGTGTTCCATGTGTCGCAACTTCGTCGATCTTTCAAGGAGTCCCCGCATCGTGCTGTGGATCACGAGATGCTCGAGCTCCAAGATGATCTGTCTTATAAGGAGCATCCGATCCGTATCCTCGATCAAACTGAACGTCGGACCCGCCAGAAGACAACCAAGTTCCTGAAAGTGCAGTGGTCAAATCATACTGAAGATGAAGCCACTTGGGAACGCGAGGAAAACCTTCGGGCGGAATACCCCGACCTCTTTGCTTCTACCTCCTAAATTCTCGGGACGAGAATTTCTTTTAGAGGAGGAGAATTTGTAACACCCCTATGTATTAACTACTGTGTCACTCTGCTAAATATGCCATGTCATCATCATTAGCAATGCATAATCACAGTGGTTAAAACAAGCATTTCCAAACTCCCTCTGAATTTCAAATTCAAATTCAAATGCAAAATGAAGTTGCTCCAAAAATTATGGAAAAATGTCCATGTTGTTGCAAATATTTCAAAACAAATGTTGTTAGTAAAAACAACTTCACCATCAACTCAAATATTGGGCTAGGGCATTTAAACAGTGTTATAACAGCACTATTAAATGCTTTTTCATTTTTGTAAAATTCAAAAATGATCCAAAATAGTCCAAAGCAATTTTTGTGGTGAGGAATATTGCAACCTCATTTTTGGGCCAACTCACAATTTTTGCAAACACCATTTGTTGGCCCTACCTTTTTCCTTTTCTTTTTGCTGTTGAAATAAAAGCAAACAGAATATTTTAAACAAAGGAAAAGGCCAGGAGGGCCACTTACCTGCTGCTGGGCCGCACAGGCCCAGCCCACCACCACCTGCTCCCCGTCCTTCTCCCCTCCGTGTCGCCTCCGCCGTGGCCGAACGGCGCCGGCCGCCCGCAGCTCGCCACCGCGACGAGGGCAGGTGGGAGGCGATAAGGGCGACGCCCGAGCCCTCCCCCCTGGTCGCCTCCTCCATTTCCCCCCCTCTCTCCCTCGCTCGGCTCCCTCTTCTTCCCCATCCCCCGAGCGCCACCGCCGCCGCGAGCTCGTCGCCACCGCGGCCACCGGCCTCGCCTCCCCTCGTCGTCTCGTCCATCGCCTCCGCCGTCCACGATTACCTCGACCCCGACCACGAGCCGGAGCCGACGAGCCCTGCAGCGACAGCAAGCCGCCGCCCCCTTCCTCTCGGTCTCCGGCGAGTCTTCGACGAATCCGGCCACCGCGAGCCTTCCCCGAGCTGGCTTTGAACGGCTACAACTCGCTGTGAGCCTCACCTCTCTCCTCCGCTTTTCCTTCCCCTCGCTAGCTCACCGTAGCCGTCGCGCCATTCATGCCCGAACGCAGCTCCGCCGGTGAGCTCACCGTCGCGGCCTCCGTTGTTGTCAAGCTTGCCGGAGCCCACCGTTGAGCTCCTGGGGTCCCCAGGAGCACAACTCACCTACGCACGAGCCTCCCCGTGCTTCCTAGCCTAGGTTCCGTCGAGCGCCCGATTGCGCCGCCGCAAACCTCAACGCCGGCGTCGATTCCGGCCATCTCTGGCCCGGAGACCACCGGCGTTGGATGCGCGGCTCACTACTCGTTCGAACGAGCCTACGCGCGGGTCGAATGGACCCCCGTAGCGTTTTTCCGACCATCTCCGGCGAGAAACCGCCGCGGAAATGGTCGCCGGAGCTTTCTCCGGTGGCCGGCCGCCGTGGCTGACCTGGGGCCACCCCCCCAGGGTCTCTGCCAGTGGCCCCCACGGGCCCAGTTGACCACGTTGACTGGTCAACGTGCTGACTGGGCAGCCCTGTGCCACTGACACGAGGGCCCCACCGCACAGTTAGTTAATTAAAAACGTTTTATAATTAAGCTTAATTAGAAATACTAATAAGACACTGACATGTGGGGCCCTGGAGCTATTTAATCTCTGGTTTAGTTTTTATTAACTCTGTTTAATAACAGAGGCTGACATGTGGGACCCACTGGTCAGGTTTGACCTGACCAGTGCGGCTGTTGACTGCTGACGCAGTGATGACGTCATGCTGATGCAATAAATCCCTTTCTGTTATTTAAATAATTCCAGAAATTCAAATAAACTTTGAAAAATCATATCTTTTAATCCGTAACTCCGATGAAAATAAATTATATATGAAAGTTGCTCAGAATTTCGATACGAATCTAGATACGCCCTCCGTATTCCCGTCAGATGCCCCTAGCTAGATGAACATGGAACTTTCGGCCTGTTTTCGATAAATGAATAGTGCTCAACTTTATTAAAATAAATCCAAACAAATTCCTAAAAATAACTAACATGACCTAGACATGTTTTTAGGCAACCCTGCACTGCACGTTAGCTTAGCACGCTCTGTGTTGCATATGCTTGTGTATTTATCTGTTTCTTCCCCCTCTTCTCTCTCGGTAGAGCCCGACGCTGACGCAGATCCCGAGACCGACGCCGTCCCGGTGATTGGTTCCCCCTCCGACGACCTTGCTTTTGCCACCGAGCAACCAGGCAAGCAAACCCCCCTTGAGCATTTCCGATATCGCCTATGTCTATTCTCTCTTATTCTTGCATTAGAATTGCTGCTACTGCTACTGCTCCTATTACTGTTGCATAGCCTGTTTTTGCTAAATTGTTGATACCTGCCTTTATTCATAAACTGCTTAGTATAGGTTGGGTAGCACTGCTATGGTCCCGCACTCTCGTAGTTGCCTCGCATAGTACCCTTGCCTCGATCAATCGATCGAGCCCCTTTCCCTGACCTTCTTCACAGCACCGCACAACCCCCCCTAATATGCTCGACTCCGCAGAGTTAACATCGGGTGACGAGGGTGATACCTCCGAACTCACTTCTGATGTTGTCCCTGTAGTATAGCTAGCTCGTCGTGGGTTACCGAGGGTGATTCCTCTTCCCACTTCCGACTTAGCTTTTGTCGTGCATCCGCTATGGTGAATACCGCCGAGGGTGATTCCTCCGGTACCACCCTAACGGAACTTGTCGTATAGGATTCCAACGAGGGTGATTCCTCGGATTCCTCATCGGCATGTAAACCACACGGATGCCCTGGATTACCATACCGTGTTTAAAGACGTATCGATCCCCGAGGCCGGACGTCGCCAGGAACAAAGGCGTGCGGCCAGAGGTATCGTGCGTCTGATGACACTTTGAAGTTACTACTACACATGTTGGATGGAGGCGGGTTGACCCAGAGGGGTACCCGCGAGTGCCTTTGAGGCGTGAGCTGTGGAGTCGGGTGACCAGTGAGGGTACCCGCGAGATAACTACGAGGCGTGGCCGGTCTTTTCCAGTCCTTGTCACAAGTCCTCGAGACGGGACGACGGGGCCAACAGTATCGTAGGCTCTGCTCGTTACCGCGCGCTCCCAACACACTAAGCGATTTGGATATTTGATCCGAGGGGCCTCCGGGTCCGATAGCACTAACCACCACGTGGGTGTGAGTGGGTGCTCTGCGTCGTATACATCAGCCGGAGTCGTCACGACGTCAGCGATTGAGCGGACCGTTCGGATTGGACTTAGGATGCAACTGCGCTTGTATAAGGGGTTGCTAGGTCTGCTACCGAACGGCCTCGCAACGTGCGGAGTGTCCGGGGCGACGGCCATGACCCCCGGGGGCATAGGATTAGTCCGGCGTGCTCGATCCTCTCTGGCGGTATCCGGTCGGGTTGCGTCGTATGGTTTAGCCGAGGGCGGGCACGACCTGATGGTGTGTCCGGCCGGAGTTAAGCGAGCGTGGTGGGTAACTTGGTGCACCCCTGCAGGGAAGAAACAATCTATCGATAGCCTGTCCTACGGTAACGGACACTCGGAGTTGTATCCACTTCGGTACAACTAGAACTGGTGACTTGAGATATGTGATATGAGGTTGATGTTGCTGCAAACACTATATATTATTATGATGAAACTATTCTGCTCCCTTCTTATTGCTGCAAGACGCTGAAGATGCTAGTCTTCGTCAGGACTAGGCTTTTCCCCTCTCTGCTCTGGCTTTCTGCAGACTAGTCCACCCACATAAAGCCTCCTTTGAAAATAATGCATTGCTAGTATAGATCTGATGTAAGTCTTGCTGAGTACTTTGGATGAGTACTCACGGTTGCTTTGCTTCCTCTTTTGTCCTACCCGCATGATAAACCAGACGACGGAGCCATGGTGCCCGCAGCCCCAGTTGATGACTACTACTACCAGCCCGAGGCTGGCTACTACTACTACCCGGCCGGCGAGTACTACTGCGAGGAGCCGGCGGACGACGACCAGGAGTAGGATCGGAGGTCCCAGGCAGGAGGCCTGCGCCTTTTCGATCGTAGCTTTTATTTTGCCCCGCCTTTGTAAAAGGCCTATCTTCTACTGTGTTGTATCTGTACCCAGATACCTAACGCTTCCGCTGACTATGTGTGAGACATCATGTTATGTATTCGAGCCCTCGAGGCCCCTGGCTTGTAATATATGACTTGTATGTATTTATTTATGTTTTAGAGTTGTGCTGTGATTCCTTCACGTGAGTCCTTAGGCTTGATCGTGTGCATTGCGTGTATGATTAGTGCACGGTCGGGCCGGGGTCGTCACAACCTGATACGAACGAAGACATAACAAAAGACAGCCTGATTAGGAGGAGTGAAGCAGACAAGTGGTGTAGCAACAAAGTACGTAGAACAGAAAAATTAAGGATGTACCTATATCTAAATGCAAACTTAAGATCTTGTCAATGCGTGAATTATTCCAGCAAGTGGGGCGTATTGCATAACGACTGTTAGTGGAAACAACATGCATCCATGCATCATAGCTTTGTCCAAAATCAAAACTGGGAAACATGCAGCCTCTAAAGTGCTGAAAGTTGAGACCTTGTGTTTTAAGGAACAATTGGTTAGTTTAGGATGTCTAGTGCTCATGTGGTTGAAAGCTAAATAAATTCATGCCTATATTAATCAACTAGCTAGCATATCTGCACACAAAGATTCAGATTTCACAGTGGAATAACTGTAAAATGAAGCACTACAGGGATAATTATAACTTCTAAGAGCAATCTCATCAGCTAGATGGTCATATTGTACAATGGCACTACTAAATTACTTCACCGATGTATATTCAAACTAATCATATTAGCACAAGCTAGAGGGATGCCCAATCTTCAGATAACACATGCTGACAATCTAAGACAGTGCGTGATATCTAGAACCGCACACACTGCATAACAGCAACACTAACCCGTAGTGTGATGAATTTAACCGGTGCAATAGGGTCACCGTCGCAAAGGTCTGCTCCTCGCTCAAAAGTCCAAGGACTCAATCCTTCTGGACCAATGCTCCGACAGATAGCAAGACCAAATTCACTGACCCATTTTGTACGAGGCATATTGTTTATGGTGCAGGTCATCTCGTCTGCTGACAGTGAAGTGAATCTTGGATTGATGAGCTGAATCATTACATCCTTGAGCACCCTTGCATTCTGGAAGATGTACTGGAGGAAGGCATTCTCATCTTGCCTCGCATGGTACTCACGGAACGTGATCACCTTGAGGCGCAAGACCACACTCACGATGGGACCGACCTCTTCCCAGAACTTGAGGTCCAACTTTCCAGCGAGGTGATCACATTTTTCAGACTGCAAAATTATTTGATTTAGTGAACATTTCAGCAAAGCAATAGATCATGCAGCAGTGAGAAGAGAGTGCAATGCTGGTACCGTCATATGCAGCGCCTCAACATTGGGAAAGAATCTGAGGAAGGCGGGCACCATCTTGACATCATCGTAGACTCCGAACCGCACCCTCAAACTAAGGACCTTCACGGTTGTGATCATCATACTTGGACTTGTCTTAATCCCAGCCTGAAATGGACCAAATTCAGCCTGAAATTCCAGCACATTGAACTACACCTGTTTGCAAATTGAACAAAGTTGAAATATTGTACCATGATGACAGTGTCTCGGATCTCTAGCACGTATTTTCCTGGATCCAGGTACCCGAATATTCTCAGCTTGGGGGCGTTGCCAATCCTGACTCTGGTGCACGGTCCGCCGGCGGGGTGGAGACACTCCGACAGGATGATGCGGTCGAGACACGGGGCGTTCACCACCTCGATGCTCTCCATGACGAAAGAGCAGATCTGCACGCACCGGAGGCTGTGGCTGACGAGGCGGAGACGCACCCCCTTCATGCTCCCTTGGATGTTGAGGATCTCCAGCGCGGGGCTCCTGGCGACGAAGGCGTCGATGTCCCCGTCCTTCACGGCGACGCTGCAGATGCCGAGCTCCCGGAGGTGGGGGAAGGAGGCGCCTTGGAGGCCGGCCGCGTCCGGGAACTTCCAGAGGCCGATGTAGAGGCGGGTGAGGGTGGAGATGTTGAAGAGCGTCTTGGGGAGGGGCACCTCGCGTAGCCACGGGCGGTTGACAATGACGAGATCCTGGACGCCTCTGGCAGCGAGGAGACGGATCCAGCGCTTGAGCTGGGCCTGGTACGCGCCCACGCGGCTGCAGGTGAGGTGAACGCACCGGAAGGGCCCTGGGTGCGCGGCGAGTATGCGGGAGACGGCCGCAATGACGTCCGGCGTGCTGGCGCGCGCGGGGGTGCGGCCGTTGGAGACCAGCTGGGTGTCGATCAGGACGAGCGGCGTCGAGCGCCAGACCCCGCGCCAGCGCGCGGCGAGCACGGCGGTGCGGGCGGCGTCCTTGACGGGGAAGCGGGCGACGATGTTGCGGAGGAGCGTGTCGGAGAGGCCGCTGATGCGGTCCACGCGGTCGGAGGGGCGGGCGCGGAGGGTGGTGAAGCGAGTGGTGGTGGAGACGGGCGGGTCCGGGAGGTTCTCGTGGATGAGCGACATGAGCTGCTCCGTGCTCCGGTCCAGCTCGTGCGGATCGAGGCCATGGCGCCGCATGTCGGCCGCTGTCGCCGGGTCGAGTTGGAGAACCGGCTGGCCTTCGCCGGCGCCGGCGGGAGGTGATTAGGTGAGCACGGGGGCGGCTAAGCTAGGGTTTGCTGGTAGCTGGAGTGAGTGAGAGTGGGTGAGTGGCGAAGGACGGCGGCGGACGGTCGTTTTGTAGGGTTCGGTGGTCGGGGTGGTGGGGGGCTGTTTCCTGGTGGGCCAAATGTCGGGATCTGATTGCACTTGGGCCTATGAGAAGTTGATCCCTAAAATAAGTGTTACTCCACTATTATTAAATGGGAACTTGATCACTTAAATAGACTATTTGGACATGGGGAAATCTGACCACCGGCCAATCTGCTTGGATACTCCCTCTGTTCTAAAATAGACGACTCAACTTTGTACTAAGAGGGGTACCTCGCACGGGTGGCTGCTAGCAGACCAAAATACACACGCAAATTCGAAGCAAGATGGCTCGCAGAGGAAACTGTCGAAGAGATGGTTAAAACGGCCTAGCTCAAAGCAGTCAATCAAGGTTCAGTGAAACAGAAGCTAGAATCTGTCCATAAAGACATGCATGATTGGAACCGTAAAGTCTTGAAAGGCTCAAAAGCACGGCTGAAGAAAGCTCAGAGAGACCTTGAAGCACCTTATAATGAAGAGGTCAAAATGAAACAGAAAGAGCTCTCGGTTTTGATCGAGAACTCACTTGACCAAGATGAAATATACTGGTCACAAAGGGGTCGTGTGAATTGGCTCTGACGCGGCGATCACAACACTAAATATTTCAACCAGTTCGCGTCAGCTAGGAGATGCAGAAACCTGATAAAAAAACTGAGGAATAATAATAATGGTTGGGTCGAGGGGAATGATAACCTCGGCCATCTCATTCTTGATTACTTTGGTGGTTTGTTTAAGTCTGATTTGGGTGTCATTCAGCAGGACGTTCTGCACGCAGTAAAACCACAGATCACAGCCGAGATGAATAGAATGCTAATCGCTCCATTCTTAAGGGAGGACGTGCGGAAGGCGTTGTTTCAGATTGGAGACACGAAGGCACCTGGTCTGGATGGTCTTCATGCTCTATTTTTCAAGAGATTTTGGCATATTCTCGGAGACGAACTAACAAATGAGGTTCTTGATGCAATTAACAATAAAAAAATCCTAGTGATTGGAACCAAACAAATATTGTCCTGATCCCAAAGGTTGAAAACCCAGAGGTAATCACTCAATACAAACCTATTAGCCTATGCAATGTTGTTTACAAAATTATCTCCAAAATGCTCGCAAATAGGTGGAAAAAATCCTAGCGGATGGTATCTCATTAACCCAAAGTGCTTTTGTTCCGGTTCGGCTAATTACAGACATCGTGTTGGTTGCCTATGAGTGTTTCCATGCAATTGAGAAAAAGACCCACGATGCAAACAGGGTTTGTGCGGTGAAACTTGATATGCTGAAAGCTTATGATAGAGTAGAATCGGAATTTTTGAAACAAATGATGCTGAAGTTGGGGTTCCATTCTATTTGGGTGGAGTTGATCATGGAATGTGTGACCTCGGTAAGAGTGAGATGTAATGACACGGAGACTGAAGAATTTATACCTACTAGGAGACTGAGACTGAGGGTCCTTTGTTCCCTTATCTATTTATGTTGTGTTCGGAGGGTCTATCTTGCTTGTTAGCCCATGAGGAGGAGATTGGCAGAATTGAAGGTATTCTCAAATGTAGAAATGCACCATCTATATCCCATCTCTTGTTTGTTGATGATTCCTTGATATTGTTGAGGGACAATGCCCGTAATACGCACACCTTGAAGAGAATACTTACCACTTACTGGAGTAGCTGTGGGCAGCGGGTTAGCACAGCTAAATCAAGTGTTTTTTCAGTCGAAACACTAATGTCCATGTCAGAGAAGAGATTTGCAGGGAACTGGATATCTTGACAGAAGCCCTTTCTCACAAGTATTTAGGTTTGCCTACTATGGTTGGAGTGGATCGAAGTGACTGCTTCCAGCATCTCATTGATAGAATTTGTCAAAGATTGAAAGGGTGAAAGGAGAAGACGCTATCTATACAAGGGAAAGAGATCTTATTAAAAGCAGTTGCACAGGCGATCCCTACTTATCAGGGCCGTCCAGGGCCATGTGCGAGCAGTGCGGCCGCACAGGGCCCCGAAGTTTCAGGGGCCCCCAATTTTGGGCCTAATTTCTGGTAGCCTATTTCATTTTTCTGCATAGTTTTGGGCTTGCCAGCCTAGTTTGATCGCCTGTGCCTCACCAAAACTATCTCCCCATCTGCGCCCGATCAAAAAAAATCTGCTCCCGATCAATTAGGTCGTCCAGTCTTCCCGAGTCCCCCGTCTAGATCACATCTGCTTGTTGCCATCACAATTCGCAAGGACCATGAGGTAGGGGCCCTGGTGCAGAATTTGTGCCATGAATTCGACCAGAAATCAGGGCTAACCAGGGCGCCAATACCGCCAAGCAAAATGAAGGCAGCCGCTGGCTGAGTCCCAAGGCAAAGGCCTGATCGATCGACCGATTTAATCAACGCATCACCGACCAGTCAATGTTCATCCATCCGGTGCGCCCAACCAAAGCAAAAAAAATTAGGCTATTTTTATATCAAATACTTTAGCGGCTAAACATGATTATACTAAATATTTGAATCGGTTCTCCTGTTAATAATAGAATTTTAATATATGTTCATTGCTCATTGGGTGAAGTATTGGGGGGAAATAGTTCGTATGATATATTGTCAAATATTGTCTAAATAATAAAGAAATAATAATTTAACCAACGGTATGCCTTTTTCGTAAAAAAAATGAGTATGCTTTTGCTATAGAAGTATTTCAGATTTTAGGGCCCTATTCACATTTCGCACCGGGGCCTCGAATTTCTGGAGACGGCCCTGCTACTTATGCCATGTATGTGTTTAAACTCCCCAAAGGTATTTGCAAAAATATCACTGATGAGATTGCGAGGTTTTGGTGGGGAGATAATGAGGAGAAAAAGATTGAAAGGGTGAAAGGAGAAGACGCTATCTATACAAGGGAAAGAGATCTTATTAAAAGCAGTTGCACAGGCGATCCCTACTTATGCCATGTATGTGTTTAAACTCCCCAAAGGTATTTGCAAAAATATCACTGATGAGATTGCGAGGTTTTGGTGGAGAGATAATGAGGAGAAAAAGAAATTGCACTGGTTTGCATGGCGAAAGATGCGCATCCCGAGGAGGAAGGGTGGTATGGGATTTAGAGACCTTCACAGTTTTAACCTTGCTTTACTAGCAAAATAGTGTTGGTGACTCCTCCAGAATCGAGATTCTTTGTGTGCACGTGTTCTGAAAGCTAACTAAGTACTATCCAGATGGTGATATTCTCAGTGCGCACCCCAAATAGGGTTCTTCGTTTACATGGCAGAGCATTGTTGCGGCCATTCAGACATCCAAAAGGGATTGTATATGGCGTGTTGGAACTGGCTCAAGAATTTACATTTGGCAAGATCCTTGGACACCTTCTAGTGAATCCAGGAAAGTGATTACACCTAGAGGAGGGAAAATGTTGAAAAAGGTGGAAGAACTAAGATCCACACTCAATTTTGTGGGATGAAGAACTTATTCGTTCACTTTTTCCAGTTGTGGATGCACAAAGAATTTTACAAATACCATTGAGGGTTGAGGTGTTCAATGATTTTGTAGCTTGGAATGCTACGCGGCCTGGTACTTTTTCAGTTAGGTCCGCTTACCCTGTTGAATTTGAACACCAATTCGGGCACCAGTGGCGTTGAGGAGATGGTCAGGGTGGTTCTCAGGAAAATGATATTTGGAAGACCATTTGGGCCCTTGCTTTACCTAGGAAAGTGAAGCATTTCATCTGGAAAGCATTAAAATGAGTCCTCCCCTGCTTCGGAACCTTAGCTAATCACCATATTCCGTTAAGTGCAAAGTGTCCATATTGTAGGATTGGTATGGAAGATATCCAACATTGTCTCTTTGCGTGTTCTCGAGCAATGGAAGTTTGGTCAGAACTTGGTCTTCAAGACGACATTTGTCGAGCTATTGTTGAAGATCGGTCAGGATCTGTAACTATGTAGATTATATGCAGGGCTCAAGAGCTTTCAAAAAGGTGCCAAAGGCAGAGTTGATTGCGATTTCGGCATGGTATATTTGGTGCCAACGCCGTCGGTTTGTGAGGGGGGGGGGGTAAGAATACAATCCCGAGATCATACAGCCACATCGATCAAAGTACTTTGCACTAATTTTATTCGCGCATTGTCGCCCAAACTTCCGGCGTAAGAGGGGGCATTTGTGGAGGAAACCAGCAGCAGGAACTGTCAAGATAAATGTGGATGCATCATTTTGCTTTGAAAACATGTCAAGGGCTACGGGAGCTATTACTCGAGATGATAAAGGGAGCACTTGTGCTTTCAATCTCCCCCTTTTTGGTAATTGATGAAAACATACATCAAAGATTTAGATAAAAGATATGAAGCACAAAGCAAAGTTTTGGAGAGACATGTAACATGCATAAGCTCCCCCTACATGTATGCAATCATGTAAAGATAGCATATGCTAACATGTGAATGGATAATCATGACACAACATGCAAATAGTTACGTGTATCTTGGCTATATGCATCAGTGCAAATGATGTGATTTAGAAATGTACCTTCATGTTCATGAATCATTCTTGCAAACAATGGCCCGTGCTACCGTTCCCTTGAATTTTAATGCGTTCCTAGAGAAAGCTAAGTTGAAAGATGATGGTAGAAACTACACGGACTAGGTCCGTAACTTGAGGATTATCCTCATTGCTGCACATAAGAATTATGTCCTTAATGCGCCGCTAGGCAATGGACCTAATGTAGGAGCTGATGCAGATGTTATGAACATCTGGCAAACTCGATCTGATGACTACTCGATAGTTTAGTGTGCCATGCTTTACAGACTAGAACCGGGACTTGAAAAATGTTTTGAACGCCACGGAGCATATGATACGTTCAAAGAGCTGAAGTTAATATTTCAAGCAAATGCTCGGGTTGAGAGATATGAAGTGTCCAACAAGTTCTTTAGCTGTAAGATGGAGGAGAATAGTTCTGTCAGTGAACACATACTCAAAATGTCTGGGTACCACAACCACTTGACTCGACTGGGAATTGAGCTTCGAGATGAGTGTGTTATTGATAGAGTTCTTCAATCACTGTCACCAAGCTACAAAGGCTTCGTGATGAACTGTAACATGCAAGGGGTGACGAAAATGATTCCGAGCTCTTCCCGATGCTGAAATTTGCGGAGGTAGAAATCAAGAAGGAGCAACAAGTGTTGATGGTTAGAAAAACCACTAGTTTCAAGAAAAGGGCAAGGGAAAGAAAGGGAACTTCAAGAAGAATGGCAAGCAAGTTGCCGCTCCCGGGAAGAAGCCCAAAGTTGGACCCAAGCCTGAGATTGAGTGCCTCTACTGCAAGGGAAATGGTCACTGGAAGCGGAACTGTCGCAAATACTTGGCAGATAAGAAGGATGGCAAAGTGGACAAATGTATATTTGATATACATGTTATTGATGTATACCTTACTAATGCTCGTAGTAGCTCCTGGGTATTTGATACTAGTTTGGTTGCTCATATATGTAACTTGAAACAGGAGTTGTGGAATAAATGAGGATTGGCTAAGGACGAGGTGACGACGTGCATCGGGAATGGTTCCAAGGTTGATGTGATCGTCGTCGGCACGCTACCTCTACATCTACCTTCGGGATTAGTTTTAGACCTAAATAATTGTTATTTGGCGCTAGTGTTCAGCATGAACATTATATCTGGATCTTTTTTATAGCGAGACGGTTATTCACTTAAGTCAGAGAATAATGGTTGTTCTATTTATATGAGCAACATCTTTTATGGTCATGCACCCTTAGTGAATGGTCTATTCTTATTGAATCTCGATCGTAGAGATACACATATTCATAATATTGATGCCAAAAGATGCAAAGTTAAAAATGGTAGTGCAACATGTGTGTGGCACTGCCGTTTAGGTCATATTGGTGTAAAGCGCATGAAGAAACTCCATGTGGATGGACTTTTGGAATCACTTGATTATGAATCATTTGATACCTACGAAACATGCCTCATGGGTAATATTACTAAAACTCCGTTCTCCGGAACAATGGAGCGGGCTAATGACTTATTGAAAATAATACATACCGATGTATGCGGTCTAATGAGTGTTGAAGCATGCGGTTTCTAACCTTCACATATGATTTTAGTAGGTATGGATATATCTACTTGATGAAACACAAGTCTGAAACATTTGAAAAGTTCAAATAATTTCAAAGTGAAGTGGAGAATCATCGTAACAAGGAAATAACGTTTCTACGATCTGATCGCAGAGGTGAATATTTGAGTTATGAGTTTGGAAACAATGTGGAATTGTTTCACAACTCACACCACCTGGAACACCATAACATAATGGTGTATCCGGATCTCGTAATATTACTTTATTAGATATGGTGCGGTCTATGATGTCTCTTACTGATTTGCCACTATCGTTTTGGGGTTATGCATTAGAGACATCTGCATTCACGTTAAATAGGGCATCATCTAAATCCGTTGAGACGACAGCGTATGAATTATGGGTTGGCAATAAACCTAAGTTCTCGTTTCTTAAAGTTTAGGGATGTGGCGCTTATGTTAAAAGGCTTCAGCCTGATAAGATCGAACCCAAAGTGGAGAAGTGTGTCTTCATAGGTTACCCTAAAGAAACTATTGGGTATACCTTCTACCGCAGACCCGAAGGCAAGATTTTTGTTGCTAAGAATGGGTCATTTCTAGAGATGGAGTTTCTCTCGAAAGAAGTGAGTGGGAGGAAAGTAGAACTTGATGAGGTAGTTGTACCTTCTCTCAAATTGGAAAATAGCACATCAGAGAAAATCGTTCCCGTGATGCCTACAGCAACTAGAGAAGAAGCTAATGATGATCATGAAACTTCAGATCAAGTTACTACTGTACCTCGAAGGTCGACCAAAACACGTACCGCACCAGAGTGGTATGGTAATCCTGTCCTGGAAGTCATGTTGTTAGACAACAATGAACCTTCAAACTAGGAAGACGCTATGATGAGCCCAGATTCCGACAAATGGCTTGAGGCCATGAGATCTGAGATAGGATCCATGTATGAGAACAAAGTGTGGACTTGCCCGATGATCGGCAATAAATGGATCTTCAAGAGGATGATGAACGTTGATGGTAATATCACTGTCTACAAAGCTCGACCTATTGCGAAAGGTCTTCGACAAGTTCAAGGGGTTGACTACGATGAGACTTTCTCACCCATAGAGATGCTTAAGTCTGTCTGAATCCTATTAGTAATTGCGCATTTTATGATTATGAAATCTGGCAAATGGACGTCAAACCTGCATTCCTTAACGGGTTTCTTAAAGAAGAGTTGTATATGATGCAACCAGAAGGTTTTGACGATCCTAAAGGTGCTAACAAAGTGTGCAAACTCTAGCGATCCATCTATGAACTGATGCAAGCATCTCAGAGTTGGAATATACTCTTTTATGCAGACTTACGGTGAAGCCTGTATTTACAAGAAAGTGAGTTGGAGCTCTGTAGCATTCCTGATATTATATGTGGATGACATATTGTTGATTGGAAACGATATATAATTTCTGGATAGCATAAAAGGATACTTGAATAAAAAATCAATGAAAGACCTCGGTGAAGCTGCTTATATATTGGGCATCAACATCTATAGGGATAGATCGAGACGCTTAATAGGACTTTCACAAAGCACAAATCTTGATAACGTTTTGAAGAAGTTCAAAATGGATCACTCAAGGAAAGGGTTCTTGCATCTGTTGTAAGATGTGAAATTGAGTAAGACTCAAAGCCCGACCACGGCAAGAGATAGAGAGATAATGAAAGTCATTCCCTATGCCCCAGCCATTACTTCTATAATGTATGCCATGCCGTGTACCGGACCTGATGTGTGCCTTGCCATAGGTTTGGCAGGGAGGTACAACAGTGATCCAGGAGTTGATCACTGGACAACGCTCAAAATTATCCTTAGGTACCTACAGAGGTCTAAGGAAATGTTTCTCGGTTATGGGGGCGACAAAGAGTTCGTCGTAAAGGGTTACGTCGATGCAAGCTTTGAAACTAATTGATACGTCCATTTTGCATCATGTTTTTTTACTGTTATTTACAATGTTTTTATCCATAATAATACTTTTTGGAGTAATTCTAATGCCTCTTCTCTCATAATTTGCAAGGCACACACCCAGAGGGAGAATTCTGACAACTGGAAATCTGGACCCGAAAAAGCTACGTCAGGCTACCTATTCTACACAACTCCAAATGAGCTGAAACTCCACGAGGATTTTTTATGGAATATTTAAGAAATATTGGAGTTAATAAACACCAGAGAGGGGCACTAGGTGGGCACAACCCACCTGGGCACGCCAGGCCCCCCCTGGCGCGCCCTGGTGGGTTGTGGCCTCCTCGGCCCACCTCTGGTGCCCATCTTCTGGTATATAAGCGATGTTGATCTAGAAAAATACTTTCGGGACGGAACACCACTGTCTCGAGGCGGAACTTGGGCAGGAGCACTTTTGCCCTCCGGCGGAGCGATTCCACCGGGGGAACTTCCCTCCCGGAGGGGGAAATCATCATCATCATCATCATCACCAACTACTCTCCCATCTTGGGGAGGTCAATCACCATCAACATCTTCACCAGCACCATCTCATCTCAAATCCTAGTTCATCTCTTGTGTTCAATCTTGTTACCGGAAATATAGATTGTTGCTAGGGGGTAACTAGTAGTGTTGATTACATCTTGTAGTTGATTACTATATGGTTTATTTGGTGGAAGATTATATGTTCAGATCTATTATGCATATTAATACCCCTCTGATCTTGAGCATGTTCATCACTTGTGGGTAGTTATTTTTGTTCTTGAGGTCACGGGAGAAATCATGTTGCAAGTAATCATGTGAATTTGATATGTGTTTCATATTTTGATAGTATGTATGTTGTGATTCCCTTAGTGGTGTCATGTGAAAGTCGACTACATGACACTTCACCATATTTGGGCCTAAGGGAATGCATTGTGGAGTAGTAAATAGATGGTGAGTTGCGAGAGTGACAGAAACTTAAACCCCAGTTTATGCACTATTCCATAAGGGACCGATTGGATCCTAGAGTTTAATGTTATGATTAGAATTTATTCTTAATACTTTTCTCGTAGTCGCGGATGCTTGCAGGAGGGTTCATAATAAGTAGGAGGTTTGTTCAAGTAATAACAACAGCTAAGCACCGGTCCACCCACATATCAAATTATCAAAGTAGCGAACACAAATCAAACCAACATGATGAAAGTGACTAGATGAAATTCCCGTGTACCCTCAAGAATGCTTTGCTTATTATAAGAGACTGTTTTGGCCTGTCTTTTGCCTCAAAAGGATTGGGCTACCTTGCTGCATACTTGTTAAAATTACCGTTACTTGCTCGTTACAAATTACCTTGCTATCAAACTACTCGCTACTTACAATTTAAGCACATGCAGACACTACCTTACTGAAAACTACTTGTCATTTCCTTCTGCTCCTCGTTGGGTTCGACACTATTACTTATCGAAAAGATCTAAAATTGATCCCCTATACTTGTGGGTCATCAAGGCTATTTTCGGGCACCCTTGCCGGGGAGTGAAGCGCTTCTGGTAAGTGGAATTTGGTGAGGAAACATTTATATAGTGTGCTGAAATTTATTGTCACTTGTTAGTATGGAAAACAATCCTTTGAGGGATTTGTTCGGGGTATCTTCACCTCGTCCGGAACCACAATTAGTTACCCCTCAATCCGCTACACCTACTGAAAATATTGAATATGAAATCCCTTTGGGTATGATAGAACAACTGCTAGCTAATCCTTATGTCGGAGATGGAACCGAACATCCTGATATGCACTTGATATATGTGGAACAAATTTGTGGATTGTTTAAGCTTGCAGGTCTACCCAAGGATAAAGTTATGAAGAAGGTTTTTCCTTTATCCTTGAGGGAAAAAGCATTAGCATGGTATAGGCTATGTGATGATATTGGATCTTGGAACTGGAATCGGTTGAAAATGGAGTTCCACCAAAAAAATATCCTATGCATCTAGTTCATCGGGATCGGAATTATATATATAATTTTTGGCCTCGTGAAGGAGAAAGTATCGCTCTAGCTTGGGGGAGGCTTAAGTCAATGTTATATTCATGCCCCAATCATGAGCTCTCAAGAGAAATTAAATCCAGAATTTTTATGCTCGGCTTTCTCATAATGATCGATCCATGCTTGATACTTCTTGTGCTAGTTCTTTTATGAAGAAGACTATTGAATTCCGGTGGGACCTTTTGGAAAGAATTAAATGCAACTCTGAAGATTGAGAACTCGGCGAAGGTAAAGAGTCAAGTATAAAACTAAAGTATGATTGTGTTAAATCTTTTATGGATACTAATGCTTTTCAAAAGTTTAGCACTAAATATGGACTTGACTCTGAGATAGTAGCCTCCTTTTTGTGAATCTTTCGCTGCTCATGTTGATCTCCTTAAGGAGATGTGGTTTAAATATCACCCACCTATTAAAGAAGAAATTAAGGAACCGGTACCCGTTAAATAAGAAACTATACTTTATCATGTTGATCCAGTTGTCCCTTCTGCTTATATTGAAAAACCACCTTTCCCTGTTAGGATTAAGGAACATGCTAAAGTTTCAACTGTGGTTAATAAAAGCTATGTTAGAACACCTAAACCCGATGAACAAGTTAAAGTAGAGCCTAATATTGCTATGGTAAAGGATCTCGTGGAAGAAAATGTAGATGGGCATGTTATTTGCTTTAATGAAGAGTCTGCTAGAATTGCCAAACGAGATGAAAGGGACAAACATAGACCCGTTGTGGGCATGCCTGTTATTTCAGTTAAAATAGGAGATCATTGCTATCATGGTTTATGTGACATAGGTGCTAGTGTGAGTTCTATTCCCTACTCTTTATACCAAGAAATTATGAATGACATAGCACCTGCAGAAATATAAAACATTGATGTCACTATTAAACTTGCTAACAGAGATACTATATCACCAATTGGGATTGTTAGAGATGTTGAAGTCTTGTGTGGGAAAATAAAATACCCTACTGATTTTCTTGTTCTTGGTTCCCCACAAGATGACTTCTGTCCCATTATCTTTGGTAGACCTTTTGTGAAGACTGTTAATGACCAAATAGATTGTCAAAAGCAAACTGTTGGTGTTAATTTTGGTGATGAGTCTCACTAGTTTAATTTTTCCAAGTTTAGTAGGAAACTTCATGAAAACGAATTGCCTAGTAAGGATGAAATTATTGGTCTTGCTTCTATTATTGTGCCTCCTACTGATCCTTTAGAGCAATATTTACTAGACCATGAAAACGATTCACATATGCATGAAATAAATGAAATAGATAATATTTTCTTTGAACAACGTCCTCTGCTTAAACACAATCTACCTATTGAAACTCTTGGAGGTCCTCCTCCACCTTAAGGTGATCCTGTGTTTGAATTAAAACAATTGCCAGACACTTTGAAATATGCTTATCTTGATGAAAAGAAAATATATCATGTTATTATCAGTGCTAACTTTTCAGAACATGAAGAAGAAAGATTATTGAAAGTTCCAAGGAAGCACAAAGCTGCTATTGGATATACTCTTGATGATTTAAAGGGCATTAGTCCCACTCTATGTCAGCACAAAATTAATATGGAATGTGATGCTAAACCAGTTGTTGATCACCAACATTGGTTAAATCCGAAGATGAAAGAAGTGGTAAGAACAGAAATATTAAAACTTCTGGAAGCAAGTATAATCTATCCTATAGCTGACAGTAGATGGGTAAGTCCTGTTCATTGTGTCCCTAAGAAAGGAGGCATTGCTGTTGTTCCTAATGATAAGAATGAACTTATTCCACAAAGAATTGTTACAGGCTATAGAATGCTAATTGATTTCAGAAAATTAAATAAAGCTACTAGAAAATATCATTACCCTCTGCCTTTTATTGATCAAATGCTTGAAAGATTATCTAAGCACACACATTTTTGTTTCCTTGATGTATATTCTGGCTTTTCACAAATACTTGTTTCTCAACCTGATCAAGAAAAGACCACTTTTACTTGTCCTTTTGGAACTTATGCTTATAGACGTATGCCTTTTGGTTTATGTAATGCACCTGCTACCTTCCAAAGATGCATGATGGCTATATTCTCTGACTTTTGTGAAAAGATTGTTGAGGTTTTCATGGATGTATTTTCTATTTATGGGAAGTCTTTTGATGATTGTTTAAGCAATCTTGAGCAAGTTTTGCAGAGATGTGACCAAACAAATCTTGTCTTGAATTGGGAGAAGTGCCACTTTATGGTTAATGAAGGCATTGTTTTGGGTCATAAAATTTCTGAAAGAGGTATTGAAGTGGACCAAGCTAAGGTTGATGCAATTGAGAAAATGCCATGTCCTAAGGACATCAAAGGTATTTGTAGTTTCCTAGGTCATGCTGATTTCTATAGGAGATTTATCAAAGACTTTTCTAAAATTTCTAGGCCCCTTACTAGTCTCTTGCAAAAGGATATTCCATTTGTTTTTCAAGATGATTGTCTCGAAGCCTTTGAAACACTTAAGAAAGCCTTAATATCTGCGCCTATTGTTCAACCACCTGATTGGAACTTGCCTTTTGAAATTATGTGTGATGCTAGTGATTATGTTGTTGGTGCTGTTCTAGGACAAAGAGTTGATAAGAAATTAAATGTTATTCATTATGCTAGTAAAACTCTAGACGGTGCTCGAAGAAATTATGCTACTACTGAAAAGGAATTATTGGCAGTGGTGTTTGCTTGTGACAAATTTAGACCTTATATTGTTGACTCTAAAGTAACTATTCACACAGACCATGATGCTATTAAATATCTTATGGAAAAGAATAATGCTAAGCCTAAACTTATTCGTTGGGTTCTCTTATTGCAAGAATTTGATCTACATATCATTGATAGAAAAGGATCTGAGAACCCCGTAGCCGATAACTTATCTAGGCTTGAAAATTTGGTTGATGACCCATTACCTATTGATGATAGTTTTCATGATGAGCAGTTAGCTGCAATAAATGTTTCTCATAGTACTCCTTGGTATGCTGACTATGCTAATTATATTGTTGCTAAATATTTGCCACCTAAGTTTACTTACCAACAAAAGAAAAAATTCTTTTACGATTTAAGACATTACTTTTGAGATGACCCACATCTTTATAAAGAAGGAATAGATGGTATTATTAGACGTTGTGTACCTGAGCATGAACAGGGACAAATCCTACGGAAATGTCACTTCGAGGCTTATGTAGGGCATCATGCTGTAGATAGAACTGCTCACAAGGTATTGCAATCTGGATTTTATTGGCCTACTCTCTTCAAGGATGCCCGTAAGTTTGTCTCATCTTGCGATGAATGCCAAAGAATAGGTAATATCGGTAAGCATCAAAAAATGCCTATGAATTATTCACTTGTTGTTGAACCATTTGATGTTTGGGGATTTGATTACATGGGACCTTTTCCTTCCTCTAATGGGTATACACATATTTTGGTTGCTGTTCATTATGTTACTAAATGGGTAGAAGTTATTCCAACTAGTAGTGTTGATCACAAAACCTCTATTAAAATGCTTAAGGAAGTTATTTTCCCAAGGTTTGGAGTCCCTAGATATTTAATGAGTGATGGTGGTTCACACTTTATTCATGGTGCTTTCCGTAAAATGCTTGCCAGGTATGATGTCAACCATAGAATTGCATCACCCTATCATCCTCAGTCTAGTGGTCAAGTTGAACTTAGCAATAGAGAAATAAAATTAATTTTGCAAAAGATTGTTAATAGGTCCAGGAAGAATTGGTCTAATAAGTTAGATGATGCACTTTGGGCTTATAGAACAACATATAAAAATCCTATGGGTATGTCTCCTTATAAAATGGTATATGGAAAAGCTTGCCATTTGCCTCTTGAGTTAGAACATAAAGCATATTGGGTGGTTAAAGAACTCAACTATGATTTCAAACTTGCTGGTCCAAAGAGGTTATTTGATATTAGCTCATTAGATGAATGGAGAACCCAAGCTTATGAAAATGCAAAGTTATTCAAAGAAAAAGTTAAAAGATGGCATGACAAAAGAATTCAAAAATGTGAGTTTAAAGTCGGAGAATATGTTCTTTTGTACAACTGTCGTTTCAGATTTTTTGCAGGGAAGCTCCTCTCAAAGTGGGAAGGCCCATATGTCATCGAAGAGGTTTACCAGTCTGGTGCCATCAAAATAAATAATTACGAAGTTACTAACCCGAAGGTTGTCAATGAGCAACAAATAAATCACTATATCTCAGGTACGCCCATTAATGTTGAAAGTAATATTATCCAAACTTTGACACCGGAAGAGCGCATAATAGAGTCCTTCCGGAACACTCCAGAATCATGAAAATAAGGAGGTACATGATACGATAAGTAAACGGACTCCGAAAAATCCGCAAAAATATTTTTTGTCAGTTTTGGAATATTTTAGAATTTTGGAAATAAAGAAACTTCCAGGAAGTGTCCCCTGGTGGGCACAAGACACCAGGGCGCGCCAGGCTTGCATGGCGCGCCCAGGTGGGTTGTGCCCACCTCGGGTACCTTCTGGACTCCGTTTTTCTATAGCTTACATGTCCTCCAAGATTAAAAAATCTATATATACTTCCCAAACCTGTTAACCACCGTATCGGGAAGAAATCCTATGTTCTCTTTTACTTGCTGTTTCTGGTTAGATTCATCAAGCTAGGCATCATGTCTTCCTACTCCTCCAACCTCAGGGAAGAAGATGCTTGGCTGATGAAGATTGAGACGAAGAGGGAGGAGCATACAGACGTCATCAAAGGATAATTGAGTATCGGGTATGGGCACTCCCCTTGGCTTCCGCCAAGCTTGGGGGAGGTGCCCCGGTATCGTATCATCCCACAATCGTTTTGCTTTTACTTATCTTAGTTCAATATTTTGCTTAGATGAATAAAGTTTAGTTCTATCTTTTCTTCTTTGAAAGTTTGCTTAGTGATTTATCATTGTTATCATGTGCAAGTTATATAATAAAGTTAGGTCAAGTTTTTACTTTCTTTACTTTCATGTTGCAAATAAAGAAAAGAAAAGAGAATAAAGCAAACAAAAGAAATAAAATAAATCAATAAATCATATACTAATCCTATGGTAGGTGATAGCACCACATAAGGAAAAGTACAAGTAAGAAAATTTTAATTAGAGATTGACAAACATAGCATTGGTTAGTGATGCAACTCATGAAAGAATTAATAAGGGAAGGGAAGATTCACATATAAATATACTATCCTAGAAATCTTTTGTGATTGTGAACCCTCATCAAAATATTATATGCCAAAATTGTTGACGTTGGACAAGGAAGACAACATAATGGTTTATGTATGTTTATACTCACATAGAAGTCATATTGTCATAGATCCTTTAACATGTGATGCTTGCCCCTATCTTTGCTAGACAAAAATTCCGCACTAAGTAGAGATACTACTTGTGCATCCAAAAACCCTTAAACCCAAATCTTTTGCAAGTGTCCATCGAACCTACCTAGGGATTGAACAAGATCCCTTAAGTAAGTTGTAATCGGTGCAAAAAGGCAACAAAATTGCTTCTAAATATGTGAGATCTTTTAGTGTAAGAGAAAATTGAGCGTTGCATGAACATGATGACAAAGAATAAAAGCGATGAACTGCATAATAAAGGTTGTCATCTTAAGGGGCAATGTAACGTGACATTCTCTTGCACTAATAGATTGAGCATGCAAACAAATAGGCGCAGGGCAACCTCTGCTTCCCTCTGTGAAGGGCATATCTTTTATTTTTATGTATTTACTTTTATGCAAAGAGTCAAACTTTTCTTTCTATTCCTTTTTACTTTTATCATTTGGCAAGCATCATATGGTGAGGAAAGATCTAGGCACATATGTCCAGTTGAATATAGATAGCATGAGTTATTATTGTTGACATCACCCTTGAGGTGAGTATGTTGGGAGGCGAAACTATAAGCCCCTATCTTTCTATGTGTCCGGTTGAAACGTTTTGCTCATGTGTACTCGGTGAGTGCTAGAAATCATAGAAGACTATATGATGGTTGAGTATGTGGACTTGCCTAAAGGCTCCAACACATAACCCTTCCTGAAAAGATGATGATTTGTAGTTGCAAAGTTGACTAAGAGCATAGTGTGCTGGTTTCTAATAGAGTTTTTGCTTTATAATTTGATGATGTGACGAACTATTACTTATTCATGAGAAGTGTATGATAAAAGTTCTATGATGAAAGTTTTATGTTTAAATTTGTTGCTATTGTAATAATCAACATGATGCTTCTATGTCCGTATTTTGTTTTTATCGACACCTCCCTCTCAAAGCATGTGGACATGTTTTTCGTTTTCGGTTTTTGCTTGAGGACAAGCGAGGTCTAAGCTTGGGGGAGTTGATACGTCCATTTTGCATCATGTTTTCTTACTATTATTTACAATGTTTTTATCCATAATAATACTTTTTGGAGTAATTCTAATGCCTCTTCTCTCATAATTTGCAAGGTACACACCAAGAGGGAGAATTCTGGCAGTTGGAAATCTGGACCCGAAAAAGCTACACCAGGCTACCTATTATGCACAACTCCAAACGAGTTGAAACTCCACGAGGATTTTTTATGGATTATTTAAGAAATATTGGAGTCAATAAACACCAGAGGGGGTCCACCAGGTGGTCACAACCCACCTGGGCGCGCCAGGCCCCCTGGCGCGCCCTGGTGGGTTTTGGCCTCCTCGGCCTACCTCCGGTGCCCATCTTGTGGTATGTAAGTGATGTTGACCTAGAAAAAAAATAAGAAAAAAACTTTCAGGACGGAACACCGTCGTCTCGAGGCGGAACTTAGGAAGGAGCACTTTTGCCCTTCGGCAGAGCGATTCCATCGGGGGAACTTCCCTTCCGGAGGGGGAAATCATCGTCATCATCACCAACTACTCTCCCAACTTGGGGAGGGCAATCTCCATAAACATCTTCAATAGAACCATCTCATCTCAAACCCTAGTTCATCTCTTGTGTTCAATCTTGTTACCGGAACTATAGATTGTTGCTAGGGGGTGACTAGTAGTGTTGATTACATCTTGTAGTTGATTACTATATGGTTTATTTGGTGGAAGGTTATATGTTCATATCTATTATGCATATTAATACCCCTCTGATCTTGAGCATGTTCATCACTTCTGAGTAGTTACCTTTGTTCTTGAGGTCACGGGAGAAATCATGTTGCAAGTAATCATGTGAATTTGATATGTGTTTGATATTTTGATAGTATGTATGTTGTGATTCCCTTAGTGGTATCATGTGAACGTCGACTACATGACACTTCACCATATTTGGGCCTAAGGGAATGGATTGTGGAGTAGTAAATAGATGGTGGGTTGCGAGAGTGACAGAAACTTAAACCCCAGTTTATGCACTATTCTGTAAGGGACCGATTGGATCCTAGAGTTCAATGCTATGGTTAGAATTTATTCTTAATACTTTTCTCGTAGTTGCGGATGCTTGCGGGAGGGTTAATCATAAGTAGGAGGTTTGTTGAAGTAAGAACATCAGCTAAGGACCGGTCCACCCACATATCAAATTATCAAAGTAGCGAACACAAATCAAACCAACATGATGAAAGTGACTAGATGAAATTCCCGTGTACCCTCGAGAACGCTTTGCTTACTATAAGAGACCATTTTGGCCTGTCTTTTGCCTCAAAAGGATTGGGCTACCTTGCTGCATACTTATTACAATTATCGTTACTTTCTCGTTACAAATTACCTTGCTATCAAACTACTCGCTACTTACAATTTAAGCACTTGCAGACACTACCTTACTGAAAACTACTTGTCATTTCCTTCTGATCCTCATTGGGTTCAACACTCTTACTTATCGAAAAGAGCTACAATTGATCCCCTATACTTGTGGGTCATCACTAATCCAGATGACTCCGAGTCTCAATCTGGATATGTATGGAACGTGGGAGCAATTAGCTAGAGTAGCTCTTTGTAGAGCATTGTAGACATATAAATTTGCAAAGTACACACGTATCTAAATGTTGCAGACCCGTTGACAATAAACCTCTCTCACAAACAAAACATGATCACACTTTAGAACTCTTTGGGTGTTAATCACATGACAATGTGAACTAGATTATTGACTCTATTAAACTCTTTGGGTGTTAGTCACATGGCGATCTGAACTATGGTTGTTAATCACGTGACGATGTGAACTAGATTATTGACTCTAGTGCAAGTGGGAGACTGATGGAAATATGCTCTAGAGGCAATAATAAAGTTGTTATTATTATATTTATTCATCGTAAATGTTTATTATACATGCTAGAATTGTATTGACTGGAAACTTAAATACATGTGTGGTTACATAAACAAATACCGTGTCCCTAGTGAGCCTTTACTAGACTAGCTCGTTGATCAACATATGGTTAAGGTTTCCTAACCATAGACACGAGTTGTCATTTGATAACGGGATCACATCATTAGGAGAATGATGTGATGGACAATACCCAACCGTTAGCATAGCATATGATCGTTCAGTTTATTGCTACTGCTTTCTTAATGTCAAACAAATACATGTTTCTTCGACCATGAGATCATGCAACTCCCGGATACTGGAGGAATACCTTGTGTGCTATCAAACGTCACAACGTAAATGGGTGATCGTAAAGATGATCTACAGGTAACTCCGAAGGTGTCTGTTGGGTGGGCATGGATTGAGACTGGGATTTGTCACTCCGTGTGACGGAGAGGTATCTCTGGGCCCTCTCGGTAATAACAACATCACAAGAAGCTTGCAAGCAAAGTGACTAAGGAGTTAATTGCAAGATGATGTATTACGAAACGAGTAAAGAGACTTGCCAGTGACGAGATTTAACTAGGTATGGAGATACCGACGATCGAATCTCGGGCAAGTAACATACCGACAGATAAAGGGAACTATGTACGTTGTCATATAAGGTTCGACCAATAAAGATCTTCATAGAATATGTAGGAATCAATATGGGCATGCAAGTCCCGCTATTGGTTATTTATCGATGAGTCTTCTCGGTCATTCTACATCATTCTCGAACACATAGGGTTTGCATGCTTAACATTCGTTGATGATATATTATTATATGAGTTATATGAGTTGGTGATTGACTGTTGTTCGGAGTCCAGGATGAGATCAAGGACATGACGAGGAGCTCTGGGATGGTCCGGAGGTAAAGATGGATATATAGGATGATAGTATTTGGTCATTGGGAATGTTTCGAAAAGTACTGGGTATTTATCGGAGTGCCGGAAGCGGTTCTGGGAAGCCACCGGTAAGTGGTGGGGCTTATGGGCCAAAGGAGGGGAGCACACCAACCCACTAGGGGGCTGGCGCGCCCCACCTCCCATGCCCACGCACCAAGGAATGAGGAAAGGAAGGGGAGGTGCCCTAATGCAGCCAGCCCCTTTCCTTCCCCCATGTACATATATGGAAGGGGGAGGGAGCGGCTAGGCAGGCGCCTAGGGCAGCCGCCGGCCACTTGGGGTGCGCCCTAGGGCTGCCTCCTCTCCCCCTCCACCTATATATATGTGAGGAGGGGAGGGGCAACACACACACACACACAATGATCCCCAAGCCGTGTGCAGTTCCCAGTCTCCCTCTAGTTCTAGTTCCTCCTCCGTCCACGTCCATTGTGCTCGGCGAAGCCCTGCGGATAGATTCACCACCACTGTCACCACATCGTCGTGCTACCGGAACTCATCTACTACTTCGACTCTCTTGATGGATCGAGAAGGTGAGGACGTCATCGAGCTGAATGTGTGCTGAACGCGGAGGTGCCATACGTTTGGTACTTTATTGGGATGGATCATGAAGGTGTACGACTACATCAACCGCGTTGATAAACGCTTCCACTTAGCGATCTTCAAGGGTATGAAGATGATATCCCCCTCTCGTAGCTATGCATCTCCATGGATAGATCTTGCGTGTGCGTGGAAAAAATTTTGTTTTCCATGCAAAGTTCCCCAACAGAAGTGGTACCTCAGGTTCTGTGTGTGAGTCCTCTACCTCTAGGAATATCTCTTCCAATTATGTGTTGTAATGCCCCGGATGTAATACTTTCCCTTTTGGGCATATAATATATCTCCGGCTTCATCTATTCCATTTCGGGTTCTTTGTCTTTCGAGTGTTCGTCGTTTTGTTGTGTGCGTGTGTGGCATTCATTCATATCATGTAGACATGTGCATCGCATTGCATCTGTGTTGTCGGTTGCATCCGGTTCCACGCGTTCCTTCCCGTTGTCCGTTTCGCGTTCCGGAGCTCCCTCACGTGTCCGTGACGTCCCGTAGGCCTACTTTGTTGTTTGGGCGTGTAACGTTACCGGTGTGGCGCGAGACTTGTCGTGTGTTGTTGTTTTGTTGTGTGTAACCCGCCTCTCAAATCTCGTCGCGTTTGGACTCCGTTTGCTATCCCAACAGTTATTCGTGTGGGTCCAAAGTGCCTCCACTTGTGGCCCAGAAACAACCCCGCAGCAGCCCACTAACATCCCCTAGGCCCTTCCTAACTCCCCTCGCGATCGGATCCGTCGGATCGCGATCGGAGGGCTCTAAACACCCTCAAATCCCCTAACCCTAGAAAACTGCTATATAATAGACCCCTATGTCTATTTTTGGCATCTCTAACTTCTTCCTCCTCCTTCCCCTAATTTTTTTCTCAGATCCATCTAGCCCCAGCCACTTGGCGGATCCCTCAGCCCTTCCTTCGATCCCAGCCACCGCCGCCGAATCGGGTCAACCCTCCGACCGCACCAGCCGCCACTTCCCTCGTCGACCCCTCGGTCACTTCAATCGCCAGGGACCACTTCGTCGCGAACCAGGCCGCCTCTCGTCGCCAGACTCCCACCGCTCCACCAGGCCAGCCGTCTGGGAGCCGCGACGGCCCACTCCCTCCATCGCCCGATTGGCCTTCACTTCGCCTCGCCTCACCAGCTGGCGCCTGGATCCCCGCTTCGGGACCACATCGCCGAAGGGCCCAGGTCGGCCTCTCCACCGCCGCGCGGCCCGCGCCAGGCCAGGCCACCTCCAGGCGCCGCCGGGCCTCCCCGCACCAGCAAATCGGCCCACTCCCATCGCCGCACTCGCCCTCCAGCGCCGATCGGCCTCGAGCGCCTGGATCCCCCACGGGACCACATCGCCGCACCGATCGACCGGGCCGCGCCGCCGCCGGCCCACTCGCCCCTCCAGGCCGCCTCCGATCCGCCCACGCGGGCCTCTCCTCCAGATCCAGCTGGATCGGGCCGAATCCCCCGGGCCGTGGCTTGTTTTTATTTCAGATCTGCCTGAGGTTGACCTTTTCCCTCCTAAGTCCCCAGTAATTTTATTCTGTGTTGCATTATTAGAACTGCTGTATCTTTTGGTGTGGATGTCCGTTTCGCGCAAATAGCATGTCCAGATGTTCGTGGGGATTAGCACTACGTTTTATCTTTTTGTGTCATGCATGTTAGAAATCATCTAAATGCTTGTTTTCCCGTTGCAAGAGTGCATCCCGATATAATTGCTGCTATGTGATGTTTTTATGTCATCTTTGCCATGTGATAACTTTTAGCTCGTTTGTCCGAATGATGCAAATAACATGTCCACGTGTTCGTCTTGCCATGCTCTACATGTTGCATGTGATAGGTTGCATGATAGATTTATTCTTGCCATGTTTATCATCGTTGCAAAGTGCCATGTGGCTGTGATGTTGTTCCACTTGTTATGAAATGCCATCTTGTTGAGCTCGTTGCTATCGTTGTGTTTATCTCCATGATGCATGCTTGTGTGTTTCGGGATCACCATCATGTGTACTTTGATGTGGTGCTTACTAATTGCCATGTTTAGTTTCGAGGTGACTTAAACTTGCTCTTTTAGATGCCATGATAAAACTGCTGTTTTGACACTTAGTGGTTTTTCACTAAGTCTGAAATCTGTAACGTTCTGATGCCATGTTTGCTTGCTGCTCTAGGACAAACCATGATAGTTTTGGGGTGGATCTTGATTGTTCCTTGTAGTATATATTGTTGGCTTTCCATTCATGTTCTCACATGCTTATTTGAGTGGCTGTAGCATGTTTATCTTTTGCTCCAAAGTTTCAATAAAATTCTGCTGCCAGAATTCTATTGTCAAGTTCAATATGTCCAAGCTTGTTGCTATTGATCCGTGGCTCCTTTGGGGGTGCACCTTTGGACTTATTTGCTGTAGGATATGTCTAGTTTATGTTCATGTCCTTTGCCATGATGTTTGAGTGCTGTAGCTTAATTATTTTGTGCTCCGAAGTTGCTATGTTGCTGTAATTTTCAGCTTTCGCTCATTTCTTGTTTCGGGCATAACTTTTAGCCCGTAGCTCCGATTTCAGCGAGTCTTTTATGAAACTTGATTGATTTTCCGTGTAGATTCTTAATCTCCTGTTGTTATCATGTTTTGAGGTGTTTTGCTTGAGTGCTATTTTCCGTGCTCCGTGTGCATCCTTAGTGCATCCATTATGCATCCATCTTTTTCGAGTGCGCATTGCATCTTGTTGATTTGTGCCTTGTGTGATTGTATTGTTTAGAGCCGGAAGCTGAGACCGAGTACGAGTACGAGTACGAGCACGAGGTTTCCAACGAGGTTGAGCACGAGGACCCTTCTTACGATCCGAACGACTTCTCTTCAGGCAAGATGACCGAACCCCGATAACATTACTATCTTTGCCTATTGCTAGTAGTTCCGCTCTATAGTTTTGCCTCGATGCCCATACCTTTCTTGTCAGCCTCCTACTTGTAACCATTACCATGTTTAACCACCCCACCTATGCAAACCGTTGCTTGGCTAAGTACGCTTCGCTCAGCCCTTCTTATAGCATTGCTAGTTGCAGGTGAAGATCGAAGATGCTTGCTTCATGTTGAAGTTTGTTGGATTATATCACACTATATAAAATGCTTAAATGAAATCATCTATATATTGGCAAGGGTGGAAGGCTAAGCCTTTTGCTTGGTGATTTGGTCCACTCATGCCGTTAGGAACCGTATAAACCGGTGTTATGTTCCTTGATTATGCGTTCCTAACACGGTTGGGGTGTATGGGACCCCCTCGATAAACTGCTAAGTGCTAAGTCTTTTCCAGCAAGTCCCAACATTGGTACTATTTGCCTAATAACAAATTAAACTTGCATAGGGAGTTATAAACCCTTTTTCTTAATCAACAACCCCGGGCCAGTGCTCCACATGAGTGTTGGTCCGAAACGGGGAGCCTGCGGGGCCACCTCGAGGAAACTCAAGGGCTGGTAAAAACCCGTAGCTTCGCCCATCCGGTCGTGTCCTGAGACTTAGATACGCGCGGCTATTATCAGGGTGTCGACACGCCGGGAGGATTTGCTGGATTAGCCTTACCTTAGTTCGGAGTATCTTGAGCACGGGATTCCGAGAATACTCGGGTCTTCCCACTTTGGAGTTGCGACTCCGCGGATCGTGGGCTTGTAATGGGTCAAGTTGGAACACCCCTGCAGGGTTATGAACTTTCGAAAGCCGTGCCCGCGGTTATGTGGCAGATGGGAGCTTGTTAATATCCGGTTGTAGATAACTTGACACAATGTTTTAATACACTACCAGCGTGTGTACCGTGACTGTCAATTTCCGAATAGGGATTCGGGAGTTGAACACGGTGGGGTTATGTTTGACGTGTTGTAGCTAGGATCACTTCGTGATCATCTCTCGACCGAGGCTTTCTCTTCTCGCACTCTCTCACGTAAGCTAGTTGCTAGTTGCTGCTGCAGACACTTATTCTTTTCTTCAGCCTTATCCTCTCCCAAGGCTTAAATAGTCGTGTTACCCGGGAACGGGATTGCTGAGTCCTCTGTGGCTCACAGATACTTCACCACACCAGATGTAGGTTCAGCCGAGTTTGATGCAGGAGGTGGATCAGAACTTCCGGGAGTTCGAAGAAGAGTTTGGCCGTATGCTTGTGACGTTTCGACGATCAGTAGTGGTTCTTCTACTAGGATTCGATCCTGACCTGTGGCTTTATGTTGTTTTGGTATCTTTCTTTGGATCTTCGCCCGTAGTCGGGTTGTGATGTTTTGAATGATGTCTTGCTTATGTAATGTATTGTGTGAAGTGGCGAGTGTAAGCCAGCTATCTTCTTTTGCAATTTAATCCCTCTTTTACATGAGTCGTGCAAAGATACCAAACTTGAGATCATTCTAGGATGGGCTTATACCTTTAAGTCGTGCCTCGACACGTAGGAGGTATAGTCCCATCCTGGGCATTACATGTGTCTCCTTCAAAGTGAACCATATGATCTTCTCTTTGCTTCCTCCTCTGCCTCAGCTGCTCAATAATCTCATCTTCCTCTTCCTCTTCTATAGCTCTATCATGATCTTATGGTTTGTACTCACACTAGTTGAAATCAACAAACCCTTCATCACCATAGGGGCCATAGTATTCATGTACTTTCTCTTTGCCCCTTGCCTTTTGCAGATTTATGCTCTCCTGGGTGTTAATATAAACTAGATCTTCATCTGGCTATGCAGTACAGATAGGCACAACATACAAGTCCTCACTGTTAGATTGTTCAAAGGGAAACAATACCCCAGCCTCATCTATACTGATAATGATAGATTGCCCAACCTGGCCTATTGGTAGTTGTTCCTCAACCGAGTATCCCATGTTCATATCTCCTAGATTAGGCTCAGTAGCCTTAACTACAGTGATGTTCAACAGCTTCTTATCAGAATATTGGTCAATCATCTCCTCTACCCTATCTTCAATGTCTATCACCTGCATACCTGCTGACCCTGCTACCTCTTGAGCTTGCGTTGGTTTTTCCCTTGAAGAGGAAAGGGTGATGCAGCAAAGTAGAGTAAGTATCTCCCTCAGTTTTGAGAACCAATGTATCAATCCAGTAGGAGATTACACACAAGTCGCCAAATACCTGCACAAACAAACAACAAACTTGCACCCAATGCTATAAAGGGGTTGTCAATCCCTTCTAGGTTATATCAAAATTGAGATCTGATAGAGATAGATGAACTAGTAAAGTAAATATTTTTGGATTTTTGGTTTATAGATTGAAAAGTAAAATATTGCAAAATAGTAGATCTGAAACTTATAAGATGTAAAGTAGACCCGGGGGGCATAGGTTTCACTAGAGGCTTCTCTCATGATAGCAAGTATTATGATGGGTGAACAAAATATTATCAAGCAATTGATAGAAGAGCGAATAATTATAACGACATCTATGGCAATGATCATGAATATAGGCATCACGTCCGTGACAAGTAGACCGACTCCTGCCTGCATCTACTACTATTACTCCACACATCGACCGAAACGATTTTGCGTCTAGAGTATTAAGTTCATAAGAACAGGGTAACGCATTAAGCAAGATGACATGATGTAGCGGAATTAACTCAAGCAATATGATGAAAACCCCATCTTGTTATCCTCTATGGCAACAATACAATACGTGTCATGTCCCTTCCTATCACTTGGATTGAGCACTGCAAGATTGAACCCAAAGCAAAGCACTTCTCCCATTGCAAGAAAAATCAATCTAGTTGGCTAAACCAAACCAATAGTTCGAAGTGAATTACTAAGATATTAGATCATGCATAAAAGAATTCAGAAGTAACTCAAATATTATTCATAAATAATCTGATCATAAACCCACAATTCATCGGATCTTGACAAACACACCGCAAAAGAAGATTACATCGGATAGATCTCCAAGAACAACGAGGAGAAGATGGTATTAAAGATCAAAGAGAGAGAATAAGCCATCTAGCTACTAGCTATGGACCCGTATGTCTGTGGTAAACTACTCACATTTCATCAAAAGGGCAATAGGGTTGATGTAGATGCCCTCCGTGGTTGATTCCCCCTCCGGCAGAGTACCGGAAAAGGCCTCCAGATGGGATATCGTGAGAACAGGAGGTTACGACGGCGAAAAAGTGGTTTCGATGGATGTTCTGATGTTTCTGGAATATATGTGAATTTATAGGCGAAAGAAGTAGGTCAGGGGAGGCACGAGGGGCCCACAAGGTAGGGGCGTGCCCTACCCCCTTGGCGCGCCCTCCACCCTTATGGCCTCCTCGCAGATCCCCTGGCGTGTAATCCAAGTCCATCTCGTGTCTTTCGGTCCAAGAAAAATCTCCGTAAAGTTTCGTTCCGTTTGGACTCCGTTTGATATTCCTTTTCTCCAAACTAAAAAACAAGGAAAAAATCAAAAACTGGCACTGGGCTCTGGGCTCTGGGTTAATAGGTTAGTCCCAAAAATTATATAAAATATCATATAAATGCATATAAAACATCCTAGATGGATAATATAATAGCATGGAACAATAAAAAATTATAGATACATTGGAGACGTATCAAGCATCCCCAAGCTTAATTCTTGCTCGTCCTCGAGTAGGTAAATGATAAAAACAGAATTTTCGATGTGGAATGCTACCCAACATATTTATCGATGTAATTCTTCTCTAAAGTGGTATGAAAGTTCACATCCCTAAGTTTAAAGCAAAAGTTTATGTTGACATGAGAACAATAATATTCTAAGCATACTAGATAGTAAATCATCAAGCTTCAAAAATAACATGGCTAAAGAAAGTTATCCCTATAAAATCATATAGTCTTATTATGCTCCCCCTTCTCAACACAAGGTGATCATGCCCAACCCCGGTGTCAGCCAAGCATTTGGTTCATACTTTTTAACATGCTTCATCCTTTTCAATATTTCACGCAATATATGAGCGTGAGCCATGTATATAGCACTATGGGTGACATAGGAGGTGATAATAGACAAAAGTGGGGAGAAAGTCTCACATCAACACGGCAAATCAATGGACTATGGAGAAGTCCATCAATTGATATCAATGTGAGCGAGTAGGGATTGCCATGTAACGGATGCACTAGAGCTATAATGTGTGAAAGCTCAAAAAAGAAAACTAGTGGGTGTTCATCAACTTGCTTGCTCATGAAGACCTAGGGCATTTGAGGAAGCCCGTCGTTGGAATATACAAGCCAAGTTCTATTACGGAAAGTCCCACTAGTATATAAAAGTGACAATATAGGAGACTCTCTATTATGAAGAACATGGTGCTACTCTGAAGCACAAGTGCAGAAAAAGATAGTAACATTGTCCCTTCTTTCTTTTTCTCTCATTTTTTCATTTTGGGATCTTTGGCCTCTCTTTTTGGTGGGCTTCTTTGGCCTCTTTTGTTTATTTGGGCTTCATTGGCCTCTTTTATTTTTGATAACCTCACATGGGACAATGTTCTAATAATGATGATCATCACACTTCTATTTTTTAACAACTCGATATTACAACTCGATGCTAGAACAAAGATATGACATCTATATGAATGCCTCCGGTGGTGTACCGAGATGTGCAATGACCAAGAGTGACATGTATAAAAATATGAACGGTGGCCTTGCCACAAATACTATGTCAACTACATGATCATGCAAAGCAATATGACAATGATGAAGTGTGTCATAATAAATGGAACGATGGAGTTACATGGCAATATATCTCGGAATGTCTATGGAAATGCCATAATAGGTAGGTATGGTGGCTGTTTTGAGGAAGGTATAAGGAGGGTTTTATGCACGGGCGAAAGTTGCGGGGCACTAGAGTGGCTAGCAAGGTGGAAGGGTGAGAGTGCGTATAATCCATGGACCCAACTTTAGTCATAAAGAACTCACATACTTATTGCAAAAGATTTATGTCACGGGATATCCGCGGCCACCTTTGGGACCAGGAGGCCCCTTGCTGGTTTGGCAGGGGGACGTCACATTGGACAAAGAGCAGACCAGCGCACGGTAGCACGGCAGAGAGCACACAAGCAATTTACCAAGGTTCGGGCCACCGCGAGGCGTAAAACCCTACTCCTGCTTTGGTGGATTGATGGTGGAATGGAGGTGGTGGAGTGTACTACACTTGCTCGACAGGGGTTGCCTTAGGAAGAGGCGACTACGCGCGTATGGGGGTGTGGGTTCATCAACTTTCCAACCCTTTCTATGATTGCCATGGGCCTCCTTTTATAGATCAAGGGGCTACCATAGTGGCAAAGTAGTCATTATGCACTAATATGATAGAAAACAGTGTTATCATACCTAACTCTGCGGGCTGACAGGGTGCATTAAATGCACCGCTTAGTGCCACATCATTGGCTGTCCGGCAAGGCTTGCCGGGCTATCTTGCCAGCTCCGCGCCTGTCCTCTTGACACGTCGCAGGACGGGTGTCATCTGTGGGTTCTTCTTATAGGGAAAGGATGTCATGTGGCTAATGGCTGCCACTTAATCATCTTGCGGCTTGACACCGCATTGATCGATGACATGGGTCGTGCTTGAGTGATTGGTGAGGTGGTTTTGCCTTCGCGAGCCCCGACGGGCCCTGCCGGGGTATCTTAACTGTCTCCTTCTGAGGACGGGCGTGCCCCTTGTCGGGCTCGCCTGCCCGGCAAAGGAGGCCCTTCTGTTGGCTACACCTTGCTTATCTGGCCTGGCCTTGATCTACTTGTTGGCCCCTTGGACCTCTTGGTCTCTTGTGCATCTTGGTTCGGCCTTGGCTTGTTCGTGCATGAGTCAGGGGAAAACACATACCCCTGTATATTTTCCTCGACATAAGCCCCCGGGCCTGAGACACACGTGCGCTGGGCACGTTGGGTTAGGCCCCAAAAAATGCGCAGACACGTGGCAGGAGAGAGCTAAGTGCACCGGTTCCGTTATGATGACTTTCTACCCCCAACATTCACTTTGCGCGATTACTACGCATCGTGGGATCGTGGGGTTGCTGCAGTTTTGGTAAAAACGGTAACTTTCTGAAGTGTCGCGTATCTGCCCCGCTTCTCCCCTCCGTAAGAGTAGGAAAAGGCCGAACGGTAAGACCCATCTGCCTCCTGCTCCACCCCCTATCTCCTTCTTCCACAAGCCAGACGATAGTTCCTTTCTTTTGCTACTGCCTCTTCCATTAGATTCCTCTCTTTTTTGCATCGCCGCCGCCGAAATGGAGAAGAAACCCTGGGGGAAGAAGAAGCAAGCGATCGTAGCGAAGGAGGTAGCCGTCGAGGGAAGCAAGAGGGCGGTGGAGCTGAACAAGAAGCGAATCAAAGATGTCGTCTTCACTCTGTCAAATTTTAGTGGCCCTGTCCTCCAAGCGAGGTAAGGATATCTGTGGGGGAGAGCCGTTGATAAGGGGCATGGAGCGCCTGTAGTTTATGTGGGGAAGGACAACCCGTCAAACTCTTATCATTCTTCGGTGTTTACTTCATATGTGGCCTCTGTCCCCCTTCTCTGAATTCTTCGATGCGATCATGAACATCTATGGGTTCCACCTCCTTGACTTCACACCAAATGCAATGGCGACCATGGCCATTTTTGCACATTGTGCGACAACTTTGTTGGAGTCAAGCCCAATGTGGATCTGTTCCGACATTATTTTGTCCCGCGGGTGGAGAGCAGAGTCCACCGCTCCGGGGTCATTAGCTGGATGCCACACGCGGCGAAGAAAGTTTGGTATTACATCCCTGGATACCACTGTGAGAGGTGGGAGGAAAGGAGGGGAGACTGGTGCTGGATTCAAGATGAGGAACTCCTTGAGTTTCGTGAAGCACGGACGGAGTGTGTTGAGCGCGGCAGGGAATGGAGCGCTAAGGGCCTCACCGAAGATAGACTGCACCCGGCAATCAATAGGATCACTCGTTTGAGGGCTGTCTGGCTAACCATCGAGCATGTGGGATCGAACTTCCTTCTCCGCCGCATCTCGCCGTTGCAGGAAAGGGACAGACATGCGTGGTTGTATGGAGACGCGGCAGATAGGATTTGGTTTCTGCTCGGGCTATCCAACAATTTGTCAGTTTATGGCCATGGCTGGTTGTGCAACCAGCTGTTCGGTCGCTTTGAACTGTTCAAGCTCCCGACAACTGTCATTCCTCTGAACATCAAGTCTTCCCGAGATCAGATATTGAAGTGGATGCCGGAATGCAGTGCCGAGGGAGTATCAAGCAGTTGGCAGCTACCCACCCTAGATGAAGAGCTTGAATGGTTGAACACCCTGGTGGAGAAGGCCACCAGGGTTGAAACTGGGATGTACAAACACACCTCGACTGTGGAGGTGGCATACATTTTGAAGAGAGTCAAGGAAGACAAAGCTATCCGCCTCGCGGAGGCGGAGAAGGCCGCAAAGGCTGGGAAGGGCAAGGGGAAAGCTGAGGATAGGAGCTCTTCCCCCAGCGGCAAGGACGTGCAGACCACGGAAAGGGCTATCGGGGAAGGGCATGCCGGGAATATCTTTGCCGGGCTAGATGCTATAGCCACGGTAGCAAAGGAGCTTTAGGAGGAGGAAAAAGAGGAAGAAGAGGAGGAGACCGGCGAGGCGGCCGGGCTCGAGGAATGGCTAGCGGCTGGGCCGCAAGCCCTCGAGCCAGACCTTGAACAGCGCACCCGCAGGCGTGCCACTGCTCGAGGGGCGGTGGCCTCCAACCCTCCTGCCAAGAGGGTGAAGAAGACCACCACCAAAGCTACCAAGGCTGAGGCGCCGTGTCGCCAATCTCCTCATCTTGCCTAGGCCAAGGGCCCCTCCACCAAGTGCTCGGCGGACGTGGAGGTGGAGTCCAGCTCCCACTTCAGCTCGAGCTCCTCGCAGAGCTCGTCTTCTCCAGAGCCCCCAGCACTACGACAAGCACCAAAGCTGTCGGGGAGTTATGCTTCCCTGCCTCTGACGAGAAGACTGGAGTCTCCACCTCCTGTGGAGTTCAAATTGAACTCCGTGCTTATTGCAGAAGAGTAAGGAGGATTTCCCCCTTCCATAGGTAGCTTGTATATCTGATTTATTTTTGTTGACTGACCACTTGTCCTTGTTGTTCGGAGGGAAGTGGAGGAGGACACATAAAACCTTGTCCCCCACCCCCGGAAGAGGCTCTGGCGCCTTGGGTCGTTGAAGGGCGCGGAGAGCTCGGCCTTGGTGGGGAACGATGTGGATAACCCCGTGCCGAGCCCCCAGTCCAGCTTTCGCCCCGAGGGCGGAGACCTGGTTCCTCCCGCTAGAGGTAATGGGGACGCCATCCATGTCTCCCCTGGTGGAGGGAGAGGCGAGACATCTCAAGACGACCCCCCCCCCTGAGGGACACGCCTCCCTCGCCGCTCAATCCGAACAGCCCCCTGCGGAACCGCCTGTGGACGAGGTCGTGTTGAAGGCGGCCGAGATGACCACGGAAGAGGATGAAGTCCATGGCCCATCACCAACTGCTGCCGGGGAAACGAACGTTTCCGCCCAGTAGACTCCTCCGGGTACTTTGCTTATTCTCTTCTTTTCTTTCCCTTTTTTTACTCACCGGTCCTTCCATATGCAGCTTCCCAAGCCAAAGAAGCAGACCCACTAGAGTTGGCGGTTGATATAGGAAGGGCCGCCGCAGATGAGGCCGCGGGGCTTGCTGCTGCCGAGGGGCGGGAATTTGCTGTCGGGGATGCCTAGGGTTCCTTGGCGGTAATGGTGCATTCTTCGGAGGATGCCCCGGTAGGGGGAGTGGTCGTCGAGATGAAAATACCACTCCATACCATGGGTCCACTCCCCGCCACCGGGGTCGCTGCTGCGACACCGCCATCCTCTTTGAGAACGCTAGCCATGGTGTTGTCGTCACCTGGAGCTGAAGCCCCCAGCCTGTCCTTGACAACGGATGTTGAGCTTGATGAAGAGCTTCAACACCTTCTGGCCCCACTCGACCAGAGGGCGGAAGAGGCCAACGACTCTGCATCCATCACGATGGACTCAACTTTCGTGGAATCCATGGCGACGGGTGCGAAGGAGATGTAGGCCGGTGTGACGCCCCAAGACCGACGCTCCAGAAGACTTCCAGTTATCCCGGGTTTCACCGTGTGTTTCATTTGTGCTTGCTCTATTTATTTTTGCATTGCATCATGTCATCATGCCATCATGTCTTTAATCTTTGCAACTCAGCTAAATAAATTGCATAGACCTTTTGATCTATTTAAATCGAGGGAATTCACAAGGTGATTCTCTTTAAAACATACCCTCCCAATATTTAGGGAATTATGATAAATATTTCATTCTTTGGAATCACCTTTAACACACTTGCAATATTCCCCATGTCTTTTCTACTTCAAGTTTGACGTCAAAACCTTCTCTATAAGTCTTTTCCCGTTTATCGAGGTTCCTCCAAAAACCTCAACATTTTTGGCCACTCCTAAACCTTGTCCTAATTCAAACCATTTGAATTAAATTCAAATGAGTTTGAATATAACTCTTGCATTCGTGTCAACTTCTATTTTCTCAGAACAAGCACATTTTTATGAGTCTGGGAAAATAATCCCCATGCCCAAATTCCACTCCTAACCTCTCTTTATTTTCTTTCTCTTTTTCTAGTTTTGTTTTATCTTTTTTAGAAAAGAGAAGGGAGAGAGAGAGATAGATCAGCCAGGCCGGCCTCCCTAGGCCACCAAACCTCCATGGCCTGTTAGGCCCAGCCGCAGCCCAGCCTGCTCCCAGCAGTCAATTCGGCCCTGGGCCCGGCCGCCTCCTCCCTAACCCTAGCCTCTCTAAACCTGGCCCAATCCACTCCTCTCGATCCTCTCCTTCCTCTTCGTCCTCCTCCCGCGCTGCCACACGCAGAGAGAAGCAGAGCATCGCACCTGTGCCCGCACCCGATCCCCGAGCGGTCTGCCTCGTCTCCACCTGCCCGACCTCCTCTACCCCGGCCCTCCTCCGCCTCACCACGACCTCCTCCTTGTCGCTGGCCCCGCAGCCGAGCGATGCCCCTCTACTCGAGCCGGCCCTCCGTTCGCGACCAGCAGCGCCCTTCTCTGGCCTCCGCTGCCTGTCCAACCCCGTCCATGGCGTCGGCCGCTCGGCCTGCTCGTCGCTGTTGCAGCCACGACGGCCTCCCTCGACTCGATCCCCTTCGACTGCGACCTCTCCTCGCTCCCTCCGCTCACCTTGCACTTGGCCTCTTCCTCACCATGGCCGCCCGAGCGTGCCCCTGCAGCCACGATGCCATGGCTGCCCCAAGCCCCATCGAGTGCCGTCGTTGCCGGCCCTCTAGCTCGTCTGTGCCGCCTCCATACAAACCCGGTCGACCGCTGTGCCCTAGCGACCTCGCCGGAATTTGCCAAGTTCGGCGCCACATCACTTCGGCTTCGCAGCGAGCCTCCTGCCTCTGTTCTCGTTCGAGGAGATGACGACGGAAATCTGGTGCCGTTCCCGATCCCGTCAAGCTCTGCCTCGCTGCAGCACCTTCTCACCGTTGGAAACTCCCCACGTCTCCTTCATGTGCCACGAACATGTGAGCTTCGCTGCTCCTCCGAGTACCACGACGCCTGAGTCATCGAGTCCCTTAACGCCAAGACCGTCCTAGATATCGCAAGTACCACGACACGACGACACTAGGACGCGTCAAGTACCACTACCACCAAGTACCCTTCGTTTTGTCAAGACCGACAAGTTTGAATACTCCAAGTACCACGACGAACGTTTTTGAAGCGCCAAGTACCACGACGCCCGGAGCCCTCGGAACCGCAAGTTCCTCTACGACCCGTGAACGACTACCGTCGACCCTCGAGGACCCCGTGGAACATACGGACCTCAAGTACCTCTACCGCCGTCTTCAGAATCGCCAAGACGCCAAGTACCTCGACAACCGATGCCGAACGACTACCGTCGCCGTGACCCAAACATCTACGGAAACTTGAACGGCTACGAAACGTGTACCACTACCACCGCGAGTACCACGACTACCGTTGCGAGAACGACTACTTCCACTACTTCCCTCGACGACTCGAACCGCTTCGAAAACCCACGCTTCAAAGGTATAACGCCGAGACGACGCCCGTGGAACGAATGCATGTTCTATGAGATGTTCCCCTTGTTTGCACCGTGCCCGAAGCGTCGCTTGTGATGCCCCTCGTTTGCCTTGTCACCAACCCGTGGAAACCCGGTAATGGGATCACCCAACCTATCTCTTGCATGACACGCTCCCATCATCCTTCTTTTGCACCGGTCTCTCAACAAGCTACCGGAACCGGAATGTTGTCGTGACATCATTTTCGATTATCGCCGCCGTGGCCCCTTTTCCTTCCACCACGGTGACAAATGCTTCCTAACTTGTTCATGTTAACTTTCAATAAAAATTGCATAAAACTTGAATATGTCATCCGCATCATGTTAACAACATTCAAATGCTAAAATTGTTGTTTGCATTAAATTTGCTAATTATGACATGGGGATTTTCCGGAATTGTTGTTGTCATTTCCGGCCTCATTTAAAATGCCTAGACAGTGTAGTTACTTATGCTTCACTTCTTGCCATGTTAAAGAACATTTAAACTTGTTGGGTTCATAACCGAGAGCAAACTAAATAATCTAACGTGGTGTTTTGTCAATATGCAACTCGTTGCATATTGAGCTCCACTTAACTTGTAGTATTGTTTGTGCACTTTGCCATGCCATGCATATTTAAACCGGCATCCATCATACTTGTTTGTGCATCATGCCATGGTTATGATATATGTGTTTACCATGTTGTTTGCTTCTTTCCGGTTGCTTCTCTCGTTAGCTTTGGTTTCGTTCCGGAGTTGTGAGGATTCGTTCGACTTCGTCCGTTTGTTTTCTTCATGGACTCGTTCTTCTTTCTTGTGGGATCCCAGGCAAGATGACTGTTCCTCGATATCACCTCTATCTTTGCCTTGCCAGTTGTCTCGCTCTATAGTTATGCCTCGATGCCTATTCTTGTCTTGTCAGCCTCCTATGTTGCCATGAAACACTCTAACCGCCCTCCTAGCAAATTGTTGATTGGCTAAGTACGCTTTTGCTCAGCCCCTCTTAGAGTGTTGTTAGTTGCAGGTGAAGTTTTTGAAGATTGCTCCATGTTCAGACTTGTTATTGGGATAACACAATATTTATCTTAATTAAATTAATGCACATATATATTGGTAATGGATGGAAGGCTTGGCCTTCTGCTTGGTGTTTTGTTCCACTCATGCCACCTTAGAACCCGATAAACCGGTGTTATGTTCCTTGATTTTGCGTTCCTAACACGGTTGGGGTTTATGGGCCCCTCTAGATAATTCACATTGGTTAAAGCTTTTCCAGCAAGACCCAACTTTGGTTTTACCATTTGCCTAACAACTAAAAACTTGCATAGGGAGTAATTAACCCGAGTGCTTAATCAACAACCCGGGCCATTGCTCCTCATGAGTGTTGGTCCAAACTGGGGGGTCCTGTAGGGCCGCCTTGGGGAAACCTGAGGTATCTGGTATTACCTGTAGCATCGCCCATCCGGTCGTGGCCTAAGACAAGATATGTGCGGCTACTATCAGGGTGTCGGCACGCCGGGAGGTCTTGCTGGATTAGTTTTACCTTTGTCGAAATATCTTGAGCACGGGATCCCGAGAATACTTGGGTCTTCCTAATTTGGAGTTGCGACTCGGCAGATCATGAGCTTCTGATGGGATAAGTTGGGACACCCCTGCAGGGTTTTGAACTTTCGAAAGCCGTGCCCGTGGTTATGTGGCAGATGGGAATTTGTTAATATCCGCTTGTAGATAACTTGACTCCATATCCTTAAGAATAGACTACTTGTGTGAGTAACCATGGCGGTCTCTTTTCGAAGGGGTTTCAGAAAGTGGTCACGGTGGGGTTATGCATGAAAGTGAGTAGCTAGGATCACTTATTGATCATCTTTGGCGACCGTTGGCACATATTCTCATCTCGCTCTGAACTCGTAAGCTAGTTGCTTAGTGCTTGCTGCAAACACTTTATTACCTCTCCACACCTAAAGGCTTTGTTAGTTTTGATACGTGGGAATGGGATTGCTGAGTCCTTGTGACTCACAGATTACAACACACACCAGATGCAGGTACACCCGAGAACGATGCAGGAGATGGATCTGAACTTCACTGGGAGTTCGATGAAGAGCGTGGTCGTTTCTATGTTACGTATCCCGACGATCAGTAGTGGTTCCTACTAGGGGCGATCAGGACTTGTGGTTGTGGTATCTTTTCTCGTTTGGATTTCGTCTGTAGTCGGACCCTGTGTTATTTGGATGAATGTATGCTATTGTATTAATTGTGTGACGTGGCGAGTGTAAGCCAACTATTTTCCTCTTTCATCCCTAAACTTTTACATGAGTTAGGCAAAGATACCACGCTTGCGATCATTCCAGAATGCGCTTATGTCTCTAAGTTGTGCCTCGACACGTAGGAGATATAGTCGCACCCTGGGCATTACAAGTTGGTATCAGAGCCTTCTCCAACCTAGGAGCCCCCTGATTGATCGAACCGCTGACGGTTGAGTCTAGGCACACGCACAAAATGTTTTGAGTATATATATATATATATATATATATATATATATATATATATATATATATACCGAAGAGTAGGATTTCTTTTTACTCCTCATCCCCTTCGTCGCTCTGGTGAGGATTCCTGACGTTGTTTTAACATCACTATCCTCAATTTTCACCCAAAAAAATTTAGGATCACGCGGGTATTGTTTGGATTGTTCCGATATCTTTGTGACGAGAATTCTGTCTTGGTGCCTCCCGTCTGTTTAGGCTGAGTCCCGGGGAGTTGAGCTCTGAGGTATTGTCGTTCCATTGTGTATCGTTTCAGTTCTGGAATACCAGAGGCGGCCGACATCGAAAACTCTTCTATGCTTGTCTGGTGGTGAGATGTCACAGCCCTAGACCAGCCCTTGCCTGCCTTGCTTGGTCCTCAGGTGCATCATGTTTACTTTCACAGAAAATTGAAATGGAGATGACAAACCCTAGCACTAAATGAATTCAACTAGGGTCAAATTAAAATCTTTTTCAATGAACCCAAAATGCCCTTTGGAAAAGTTCATCATTTATGGATTGATTAAAAACCTCTGCCAAAAATGTTGCACATATTTCTAGGACCATTCTGGATTTTTGAATTAAATCTTAAGTATTTGCATTTGGGCATTTAAATGATATATACTATTTTTAAATGTCCAAATATTCATAAACTAAAATGTTTACTGTTGGAAATAATCCAAACAGTAGCCTCAAGCAGTTTCATGAATTTTGAGCTTGTTTAAGTATTTTAGTTAAAGCCAAAACAAATGCAGAAATTAGAAAACAGAAACAGTATAAGAAAAACAGAGAGAGAGAGTAACTCACCTGGGCTAACTTACCTGGTGGCCCCGCACGGCCCAGCCCAACTGGCCGATGCCAGTCATCTCCCACCTCTCGCCAGGAGGACGAGGGGCGCGTGGCCACCGCGCGCCGGCACACGCCGTGGCCACCTCCTACCTCTCTGCCTGTCTCCTCGTCGCCCTGAGATCGCCACGCAGCCCCGACCTCTCTTCCACTCTCTTCGGCACTTCTCCTCCCCCCTGGTGCTCTCTCTCTCGCAACCACCGACCGCCATCGCCGCCGCGCTCGCTGCCACCGCGGCCATCGGCCACCACACGCCGCGCCACCATGCTCAGAGGCACCGCCGCGTTCCCCTCGTCCTCTCCATAGAGCTATGAGACGCCGGGAGGCTCTGCTTCGTCGTCACCGACCCCTTCTTCAACTTCAGGTGCCGCCGCTCATCGCCGTCGATTCGCTCCGGCCAAGCCGTCCTCGATCCCGTTTCGACGCCCCCTGCACGCGCCGTGAGCACCTGCGTCTTTCCCCTCTCTCCCCGCAGTCTAACCCGTCCCCTAGCTAGCTCCACCACCGGACCCGAGAGCTCCACCCCGCCGGCCGCCGTTGAACTTGTCACCGCCGTGGCCACAGCCGCCTCTGCCCGTTTTTGAGCGCGTCACCGTGCTCAGCACATCACCAGGAGGCTGTAGCACTCAGCCGTTCGTCCCCTCGTGCACCACAGCGTCGACTCCGTCGATGCTCGATCGCCGGCCGCCGCCGCGAGCTTGATTCCGACGAACTCCGGCCGCCCCAGCAACTGCCGCTTGCCGCAACGGATGCGCGGGAACGCGGGCTTCACGTAGATACTCTCCGCGGCCATTCTGGTCGCCTGTGGGCGTTTTCCGACGCGCCCCGCCGTCTCGGCACTCACCGGCGGCGAGCCGCCGGTCAGTTGACCCGCCTGACTAGGGGTTTGACTCCCCCTGAGTCACTGACTTGTGGGGCCAGCCCTGACTAGTTTTAGCTTAAGGTTTTAGTTAAGTTTTAAATTATGTCATTAGTTTAAGTAGACACTGACAGGTGGGCCCAGTGTCCTCTAAATTTAGATTAGTGCTAATTTGCAATTAGTTAGCCTTTGACTCACTGACATGTGGGCCCCACCCGGCTAACTAAACTGGGTTAGTGCTAATTAAGTTAGTTTAGTAGTTGTGCCACTGACCTGTGGGACCCACAGGTCAGGTTTGACCTGGACCAGCCTCTGTTGACTGCTGACATCATAGTGACATCATGCTGACGCAATAAGTGTTTTCTGGAATTTTAAATAAATCAGAAATGATTTATTTATTTCAGAAAATATTCGAAACTTCTAAAAATCATATAAAATCAACCGTAGCTCAGATGAAAATAATTTATATATGAAAAATGATCAGAAAAATTCAAGGAATCTGTTTATGGCATCTTCATGCATGATTGAAGAAGTTCAACCTGCTGATTAGGTCAAATCAATTAAATGATAATCAAATAACCACATATGGAGTTTGAATTTGAACCTTGGGTTCAAACCAACTTCATTTTATTGTGTTGCTAGTTGCATTAGCTCAATCAACAGCATATTGCCATGTCATGATCATGCATCATATTGTCGCATTGCATTGACTGTGTTCTTTCTTTGTTGTCGGTGTTTGTTCCCTCTCAGTAGACGACGTTCCGACGATGAGTTCGATGACACCGATGAAGAGCTATTAATATCTTCAGAAGTGCCAGGCAAGCAAAACCCCATTGAGCATTCCGATACAATCCCACTCTCTCGCTCTTGCTCTCTTTTACTGCATTAGGACAACAACGCTTCAACTGTTACCTGCTGCGGTAGTTGAACCCCTTTCCACTGCATGACCTGTCATTGCCACAGTAAATAGTTGAAACCCACTAGTATGAGTAGGAGTTGTTTGAGCCATGTTGTGCCTACTCATTCATGCTTTCTGGTTATGCCTGCTATTGCTTAGAGTTGAGTCAGGTCTGATTCATCGGGGATGAATTGGAATGTGGTGAACATGTCCTACTGTTGAGAGCTAAGTGTGTGAACACGATTTGGTAAAGGTAGCGATGAGAGGCCATGTGGGAGTACATGGTGGGTTGTCTCATTGCAGCCGTCCTCAGGAACTGAGTTTTGTGTTGGTTGGTCCATGAAACAGCTACTACCACACATTGGGATCCTTAATTGACTCTCTCGACTTATTAATCAACATGATCTCTGTCCAGGAGTTGCAACTAGTTTCTGGTGTTTGTAGTTTACTGGAGGTCATGCGCAGCGCTGACCCTCGGGGTGGGCTGTGACGCGACAGGTACATGGCACGGTGTACCGATCGCCCGTTTGGTGATGCGGGAACCCTGTACACATCGTTTGGGGCCGTGAGCGACACCCCGGCCGGATCTCCCCACGGATGGAACCCAAATAGGCGATAAACCTGGACGAGAGACTTGTGTGGTTAGTCAGGTCGTGGCCGACACCCTCGCTGGGCCTCCACTTGAAGGTTGCCGAGTACATGTCGTGTAAACGGCGGTAAGTGGTGAGAGCGTGTGTGAAGAAGTACACCCCTGCAGGGTTATATATAATCTATTCGAATAGCCGTGTCCGCGGAAATGGACTTCTGGGTTGCCTATTACAGTTCATAGACAAGTGAAAGTGGATACTCTAAAACACGAAAGATAAGCGTGAGTGCTATGGATGGCCTTCTCGTAGGGAGACGGGAGCGGATCCATAGTGGTGTATTGATTGGTGAATATGTGGACTCGTGTGCGCCACCTCAAAAGAGTTACTTGCAGTCGTAGTTTAGGATAGCCACCGAGTCAAAGCTGGCTTGCTGCAGTCAAACTCCACACCCCCTTTGTTGATACTGATGCATATGTAGCTAGTTCTTATGTAAGTCTTGCTGAGTACCTTTGTACTCACGTTTGCTTAATTTATGTTTTTGCAGAGAGACTTCAGTCTCGCTAGTGGTTCCGCGTGGACTTCGACGTTTAGCTTGTTACCTCAGCTACGATCTTGTACCCTTGGGAGGGTCTGGTAGATAGTCAGGCTTCTCAGCCTATTTCATTTGTAGTTGTCTATACCCAGACATGTTATGCTTCCGTTGCCTGTATGCTCTGTATGTTGGGTCATGTGACCTCTGTTTGTAATAAATGCTATGATGGCTCTTCTGGGCCTTTATCTATATGAGTTGTTGAGTTATGTTGTGATGCCTTGTTGTACATCACATACTTGCATGTTATGCGTACGTGTAATGTGTATTGCTATGTGTGGGATCCGACACCTAGTTGTTTACCTTTGGTAGCCTACCTTACAGGGAAATGTCTCCTAGTGCTTCCACTGAGCCTTGGTAGCTTGCTACTGCTCCGGAACACTTAGGCTGGCCGGCATGTGTCCTTCTTCGTTCCTGTGTCTGTCCCTTAGGGGAAATGTCACGCGTTGTTCCTTTAAGTCCTTGTAGCTTGCTACGACTTGGGTTCATACGTTGATGACCGACACGTTCGTTGCTGGGTCATGTATGCATGTCCCTATAATTTAGTGCCACTTTTGGTTGATAACTAGTCATGTCGGCCCGGGTTCTCTGTCATATGGATGCTAGCGACACTATCATATACGTGTGCCAAAATGCGCAAACGGTCCCGGGCCAGGTAAGGTGGCACCCGTGGGGATACCGTGCGTGAGGCCGCAAAGTGATATGATATGTTACAGGCTAGGCCTGTGTGACTTAGGATCGGGGTACTGACAGCTTTGGTACCAGAGCCTGACTGCCTGTAGGATTAGTAAGCCAAACTGGTCGAAGTTGTGTCTAGAAACTCTTTAGTTATATAAGGGAATTGATTGTGGAAGGGAACGTAAGGCTCTTTTACTCCTTTACCCTATGACCTTCTGATCTGAGTCACCTTCCTCTTCTACGGGGATTAAGAAACTAGGATTCTCATTCTATTTATCAGGATCACGTTAATGTGGATTCAACTCTCAGTTCAGTTTATTCTACTTCTGTGTGTTCAGTTGTTGATCTCAGAACCTTGACATTATGATGTTGAGTGGTTATGCTATCTCGTGCACGAGTCTCAAAAGTATTTTCGAGCATTTACAACCGTTATGCTGTCCGAGTCATCCCAGGTTTCTAAATAGTCTGATGCATTTGCAAACCATTCCTATCTGTTCTTAATGTCCTTTTAGGCCAGATTAACCACACTAGTCGGTGTGTTGAGGCACTCTGTTACCTCGACATATATGTTGGACTTATTACTATGACCCTAGGTGTCTTAGAAGATCACCAGTAATGCAGCAATGCTTTATATTCCTAGTGTGATGATTCTGGCCATTATTCTCAAAAGCATCCCGTGATGCCATTTGGTTAGTAGGCATTATATTTCTGGGTTCTTGAATCCAAGGTTCATTCTACCTACTTCATGTTGGTAGTATTTGCTCGTTCCTTTAGGATATTAGTAACCTTGTGATAGTCCTCGAGGTCCATGGTATATCCTTCTTCCAAATACCATGAACCATCATGGCAGAAGTTCTTCTGAACCAAAAGATCACAACCAGAGTGCTCCTGAGTAGTACTCCATTCATATTGTGACTCTGCCAATTCTACTTTCTGCATGGGTTATCCGGAAGAAATATGTTGAACTCGTTCGACATGTTAATCTATGCATCCACAACTCAGAAGTTATATGTTCCTTGAGTTGTCTCCTTTTAGTTGTGTTATGACCCTCGTCTATCAGTTGATAGTCAGGAGTAGTTTTGCACTCGTGTTCATCGATGCCTTTTACTCTTGTGGTCTGTCAAGCCATTCTATTCTGGAATGACTAGGAGAACCAAACTCCAGTACCTTATCCATGTCCAGGATTGGGTCAAAGAAGTTGTACTCCGCAGATGAAGAATGTTAATCCAGCTTCTAATCTGTTCTAACTTGGAATATTACCATCTTTATGTCCAGAATGTCATGGGAATTGCACATCATCCTATGAACTCTTGATACAGTAATACTTCTCACCATCGTCGTTCATTCCTCGGTCTCCGTGTTATGGTAACCGGAATACCGACAAGTGAATTGTGATGTGTGAAAACAATACTCCTAGCAACCATGTTGCTTGGTAGTTAAAGGACAACAATTTCATTCTTAGTGTGTTGGTTACTGAATCACCATTTCTAAGATTGATCGTGCTACCTAGTCCACTTTCTTGGTGCACTCCTTGATTGATGAGTTAGGATTTCGTTAAGTCCTCGCTTATTTGATCATATCGTTTTGCCCTGAAAAGCAAGATGGTTCTCGAGCTTAGTAACATATCGGTGGGTCGTGGTTTTCCGAATATCTTCTCGGAAGTATTACCAGGTTGTTTCCTGACCGCTATGTTGAGTTCGTGATCAAGTTGGTTCCTTATAAACCACCACTTCTCCAAGAATCTGTGTTGGATACCCTGAACTAGTTGGTTAAGCTAAACAACAACTTGGAGAGTTGGAAGATAAAAGCTTAATCCACATAGCTCACCTCAAAGGGATATCTTGTGTGTATATTGAAGATAGATGATATCTTCTTCAATTGATCTCCGTGATCATTTGTGGATCTATTGTCTTGTTCATACTTTGATTTGAGTATGGGTTATCGTCAAGTCAAATCAGAACCAATGATATTCGTAACGTTGTCTTACTCGTGGTTGATCCCTCGAGCATACACCATTATATCTTCTGGGCCTGACCAATACTATCACTTGTTCACATAATTATGGAATTCCATCTCCATGGAAACCTGGAGGAATTGTTGTTGAGCCCATCAGCAACACTGCTACCTTCTCCATGATTTTGTAGGACATTAAGCTAGTGTTGGAAACTTTGTAAGCATTGCCTTCGTGTCCCGTTCATGAGGTATATGTTGGATGAGAGAAGAGACTTTCCCTAATTCATTTGTAATTGATGTAAGTTGCCACTGTGAGAGTAAGTTGTTTGCTTCCTGTGGAATTGTCCCAAGTCAGTTATGCATATGTGCGAAGTATTCTGTGGTTTGGAGACTTGCAACCTTCACTCTATATGTATTCCTAGCACACCAAGCCACTGATATATTTGTTCAAGGAGAAGAAGTTCCTTCTTAAGAATCATGACTTATGTTAGGACTTCGTTATCCTCAATGATGATTCCTAACCTAAAACTCGGTAGTATTTTATCATAAGACTACTATGTGGTCATGCTTGTCTGGGACAACGTGTTCACAGGTTTTGTAGCAGAACCAGCTCATGTTTTGGAGCTGCTATCGTAGTTCATTCCTGAGAATCCCGCAACGCCGTCTCGCCGATTTGTGTTGCAAACTTTTATTTTTCTTTCTGGACTCAATGAGTCTAGAATATCCTGACACCAACCAGAACTGAATCTCAGGCAGATATGATGGTTGGAGCATTTTCCAAGAGCTATAATATTGGTCTCTCGATAACCGGTAAAGTGGATGTCGTGGCCAACACACCTAGCCGGAAGACCTGTTGTTGTAGTATCTTGATTGAAGAAATTGGCCACCTCCCCATAAGGACTTCGTAGGAATTACTCCCTAGTTGTTCCTTATGGATTTTGTGCTCCTGAAGTCCGACCTTTTACTTTACGTTCTAGGTACCAAACCATTTTAATAAATGGGTTGCGCTAGCACATCAAGGAGAACATTAGAAGCGGAGTGCTAAATGTCTCTCGGTCGATCATCCAGGTTTTGCCCTTGACTCCGCTAGGGTGAAATCTGAGAAAGTGTTGTCTTCCTCTGCATCTGCATCGTCCATCATTATTCATCATGGTAGTATGTGGTGTTGCCAGGATCTTTGACACGGATATTGGTAAAACCTTGATGAATATGGGAATGCTCAAGTTCTTGAGAGCACGCACAAGCACCAGGTGTTATCACTGGCACTAACCGGGATTGCTCCCAGTGTTCTTGGTTATGCTATAACCTTTCAAGGAGTAGATTCACTCTCTACTGTTGGGATTCACCCCAGTTACCAGAATCATTCCCAGCATTTGCATTTTGTTCCCAGCTTGCACCGCCAACGTGCCAATTCTCCATGGGTTACCGTTCTCAATCACTGCTGTTCAGGATTATCTTCAAAAGTGGTCCTACCATAGGTTCCATCCATTTCCGATGATAAGCAAAATCATCCCTTGTGTTGTCTTATACAAGGTAGTCCACATCATCCATTTTTGGCCCGAGAATGTCATTCCTTCGGACTCCGTCAAACGATCGATTGTGTTTGCCTTAGGCTGGTATAGGGAATCTCAATGACCTCTATATCAAAAGTAATTCTTTTTGCCACTTAAGGGAATAACTCTACGAGTCACCTTCTCTAAGGTGCCCCGTCTGGTGGTATCGATCACCATCTTTTTAGGTGTGGAATTATTGCCACTAGGTGAACCTTCATCGTTTGTTTCACTCCATCCCCCTGGAGGTGTACTCTGTGTCTCAGCTCAAGAGATGTCTCAACGTCTCACTCCATGAGTTGATCTTGAGTTGCTCGATCTTTCAGAACATCATTTTTTGTAGAGTTTCTTTCGTCGTCACCGCGTTGGACGAAGATCTCGAAAGCAAGGATGCCAGGATCAACATGATGCTAGCAATCAACATTCATATGAAGGGCACTTGGATCATGAAGATTGTGCTAGTTAGTGTCCCCTCTGATTTCTTACCATACGCTTGAATCTCGGGACGAGATTCTTGTTTAGTGGGGGTGAGTTGTCACAGCCCTAGACCAGCCCTTGCCTGCCTTGCTTGGTCCTCAGGTGCATCATGTTTACTTTCACAGAAAATTGAAATGGGGATGACAAACCCTAGCACTAAATGAATTCAACTAGGGTCAAATTAAAATCTTTTTCAATGAACCCAAAATGCCCTTTGGAAAAGTTCATCATTTATGGATTGATTAAAAACCTCTGCCAAAAATGTTGCACATATTTCTAGGACCATTCTGGATTTTTGAATTAAATCTTAAGTATTTGCATTTGGGCATTTAAATGCTATATACTATTTTTAAATGTCCAAATATTCATAAACTAAAATGTTTACTGTTGGAAATAATCCAAACAGTAGCCTCAAGCAGTTTCATGAATTTTGAGCTTGTTTAAGTATTTTAGTTAAAGCCAAAACAAATGCAGAAATTAGAAAACAGAAACAGTATAAGAAAAACAGAGAGAGAGTAACTCACCTGGGCTAACTTACCTGGTGGCCCAGCACGGCCCAGCCCAACTGGCCGATGCCAGTCATCTCCCACCTCTCGCCAGGAGGACGAGGGGCGCGTGGCCGCCGCGCACCGGCACACGCCGTGGCCACCTCCTACCTCTCTGCCTGTCTCCTCGTCGCCCTGAGATCGCCACGCAGCCCCGACCTCTCTTCCACTCTTTTCGGCACTTCTCCTCCCCCCTGGTGCTCTCTCTCTCGCAACCACCGACCGCCATCGCCGCCGCGCTCGCTGCCACCGCGGACATCAGCCACCACACGCCGCGCCACCATGCTCAGAGGCACCGCCGCGTTCCCCTCGTCCTCTCCATAGAGTTATGAGACGCTGGGAGGCTCTGCTTCATCGTCACCGACCCCTTCTTCAACTTCGGGTGCCGCCGCTCGTCGCCGTCGATTCGCTCCGGCCAAGCCGTCCTCGATCCCGTTTCGACGCCCCCTGCATGCGCCGTGAGCACCTGCGTCTTTCCCCTCTCTCCCGGCAGTCTAACCCGTCCCCTAGCTAGCTCCACCACCGGACCCGAGAGCTCCACCCCGCCGGCCGCCGTTGAACTTGTCACCGCCGTGGCCACAGCCGCCTCTGCCCGTTTTTGAGCGCGTCACCGTGCTCAGCACATCACCAGGAGGCTGTAGCACTCAGCCGTTCGTCCCCTCGTGCACCACAGCGTCGACTCCGTCGATGCCCGATCGCCGGCCGCCGCCGCGAGCTTGATTCCGACGAACTCCGGCCGCCCCAGCAACTGCCGCTTGCCGCAACGGATGTGCGGGAACGCGGGCTTCACGTAGATACTCTCCGCGGCCATTTTGGTCGCCTGTGGGCGTTTTCCGACGCGCCCCGCCGTCTCGGCACTCGCCGGCGGCGAGCCGCCGGTCAGTTGACCCGCCTGACTAGGGGTTTGACTCCCCTTGAGTCACTGACTTGTGGGGCCAGCCCTGACTAGTTTTAGCTTAAGGTTTTAGTTAAAGTTTTAAATTATGTCATTAGTTTAAGTAGACACTGACAGGTGGGCCCAGTGCCCTCTAAATTTAGATTAGTGCTAATTTGCAATTAGTTAGCCTTTGACTCACTAACATGTGGGCCCCGCCCGGCTAACTAAACTGGGTTAGTGCTAATTAAGTTAGTTTAGTAGTTCTGCCACTGACCTGTGGGACCCATAGGTCAGGTTTGACCTGGACCAGCCTCTGTTGACTGCTGACATCATAGTGACGTCATGCTGACGCAATAAGTGTTTTCTGGAATTTTAAATAAGTCAGAAATGATTTATTTATTTCAAAAAATATTCAAAACTTCCAAAAATCATATAAAATCAACCGTAGCTCAGATGAAAATAATTTATATATGAAAAATGATCAGAAAAATTCAAGGAATCTGTTTATGGTGTCTTAATGCATGATTGAAGAAGTTAAACCTGCTGATCAGGTCAAATCAATTAAATGATAATCAAATAACCACATATGGAGTTTGAATTTGAACCTTGGGTTCAAACCAACTTCATTTAATTGTGTTGCTAGTTGCATTAGCTCAATCAACAGCATATTGCCATGTCATGATCATGCATCATATTGTCGCATTGCATTGATTGTGTTCTTTCTTTGTTGCCGGTGTTTGTTCCCTCTCAGTAGACGACGTTCCGATGATGAGTTCGATGACACCGATGAAGAGCTATTAATATCTTCAGAAGTGCCAGGCAAGCAAAACCCCATTGAGCATTCCGATACAATCCCACTCTCTCGCTCTTGCTCTCTTTTACTGCGTTAGGACAACAACGCTTCAACGGTTACCTGCTGCAGTAGTTGAACCCCTTTCCACTGCATGACCTGTCATTGCCGAAGTAAATAGTTGAAACCCACTAGTATGAGTGAGAGTTGTTTGAGCCATGTTGTGCCTACTCATTCATGCTTTCTGGTTATGCCTGCTATTGCTTAGAGTTGTGTCAGGTCTGATTCATCGGGGATGAATTGGAATGTGGTGAACATGTCCTACTGTTGAGAGCTAAGTGTGTGAACACGATTTGGTAAAGGTAGCGATGAGAGGCCATGTAGGAGTACATGGTGGGTTGTCTCATTGCAGCCGTCCTCAGGAACTGAGTTCTGTGTTGGTTGGTCCATGAAACAGCTACTACCACACATTGGGATCCTTAATTGACTCTCTCGACTTATTAATCAACATGATCTCTGTCCAGGAGTTGCAACTAGTTTCTGGTGTTTGTAGTTTACTGGAGGTCGTGCGCAGCACTGACCCTCGGGGTGGGCTGTGACGCGGCAGGTACGTGGCATGGTGTACCGATCGCCCGTTTGGTGATGCGGCAACCCTGTACACATCGTTTGGGGCCGTGAGCGACACCCCGGCCGGATCTCCCCACGGATGGAACCCAAATAGGCGATAAACCTAGAAGAAAGACTTGTGTGGTTAGTCAGGTCGTGGCCGACACCCTCGCTAGGCCTCCGCTTGAAGGTTGCCGAGTACATGTCGTGTAAACGGCGGTAAGTGGTGAGAGCGTGTGTGAAGAAGTACACCCCTGCAGGGTTATATATAATCTATTCGAATAGCCGTGTCCGCGGAAATGGACTTCTGGGTTGCCTATTACAGTTCATAGACAAGTGAAAGTGGATACTCTAAAACACGCAAGATAAGCGTGAGTGCTATGGATGGCCTTCGCGTAGGGAGACGGGAGCGGATCCATAGTGGTGTATTGATTGGTGAATATGTGGACTCGTGTGCGCCACCTCAAAAGAGTTACTTGCAGTCGTAGTTTAGGATAGCCACCGAGTCAAAGCTGGCTTGCTGCAGTCAAACTCCACCACCCCCTTTGTTGATACTGATGCATATGTAGCTAGTTCTGATGTAAGTCTTGCTGAGTACCTTTGTACTCACGTTTGCTTAATTTATGTTTTTGCAGAGAGACTTCAGTCTCGCTAGTGGTTCCGCGTGGACTTCGACGTTTAGCTTGTTACCTCAGCTACGATCTTGTACCCTTGGGAGGGTCTGGTAGATAGTCAGGCTTCTCAGCCTATTCATTTGTAGTTGTCTGTACCCAGACATGTTATGCTTCCGTTGCCTGTATGCTTTGTATGTTGGGTCATGTGACCTCTGTTTGTAATAAATGCTATGATGGCTCTTCTGGGCCTTTATCTATATGAGTTGTTGAGTTATGTTGTGATGCCTTGTTGTACAGCACATACTTGCATGTTATGCGTACGTGTAATGTGTATTGCTATGTGTGGGATCCGACACCTAGTTGTTTACCTTTGGTAGCCTACCTTACAGGGAAATGTCTCCTAGTGCTTCCACTGAGCCTTGGTAGCTTGCTACTGCTCCGGAACACTTAGGCTGGCCGGCATGTGTCCTTCTTCGTTCCTGTGTCTGTCCCTTAGGGGAAATGTCACGCGTTGTTCCTTTAAGTCCTTGTAGCTTGCTACGACTTGGGTTCATACGTTGATGACCGACACGTTTGTTGCTGGGTCATGTATGCCTGTCCCTATAATTTAGTGCCACTTTTGGTTTATAACTAGTCATGTCGTCCCGGGTTCTCTGTCATATGGATGCTAGCGACACTATCATATACGTGTGCCAAAATGCGCAAACGGTCCCGGGCCAGGTAAGGTGGCACCCGTGGGGATACCGTGCGTGAGGCCGCAAAGTGATATGATGTGTTACAGGCTAGACCTGTGTGACTTATGATCGGGGTCCTGACATGAGATAACCCCGATGTCACCCAGTACTGGTGGGATAGTTCGGGAGTATTGCCACAACTAGTATAGCGGATGTGTTTCGAAGGTCCGAGGTAAACGGTTTCCGAAGGTGCCTGGTTATGTGTTGACGGATGGATACAGCTGGATGTAGGTATTGCTAGTTGGGTGAGATATTGTTCTCCCCCCATATCCCCAACACCAGATTGCATAACCGGAAAGCTTCGGGAATTAATAGGTGGGTTTCAAGTAGCTCTTAGGTAATCTTTCAACGGGTGCATGATATGAGGTTGGGGTTCAACATCTAGTGGAGAGGCTATCATGGGTGTTGTTGCACTAGGGGGTTGCATCTTGAAGGATCCTTGGCTATGCTGATCCGGCGATTGCAAGGCCCTTTGTAACACGTGCCATGGGGCATCAGCACGAACATGTGGGACGAAACCTCTATTATGTATTTGTTCCATCTGTTACCTTGTTGTTTTATTCTATCATTTTGTTCTCCCAAGTGGCTTCTCGACAAGTTGTGTACCATTAATCTTATGGAATTCATTCGTTCAATTTTGTTCGGATGTTCGTTGTGAAGACTATATGTTGCAACATATCTATCCTTTGTTTTGTTTTGATTGTGGTATTCGAGTTGCTTCGATGTCAAGTGTTGATTCCATACTTTTCCCAATCGGTGTTCCCATATTTCTATGGGAGTGCTAGTCCTTCTTGATCATTGAGATTGTCATGTTAAATTCTTCTCAACCGGCGTGCTTCTCTTCAAGTTAACCCGGTCATTTCATTATGTGCAAGAACAATTCTCAGTTTTCGCAAAGGTGTCTGTTTCATTCATCCCAAGTTGTCTTTGTTTTCCCCACCCTCCCGCCCTTCTTCTTCTTGGAGCCAGAGTCCTTAATCAAGTGTCCTTATATTCATGTGAAGTCTCTTCATTCTTTTTCGCCTATGTTCTTACCCGGTGATTCTCATGAAGATGCTAAGGAAGCTTCAAGTTTATCATTCCATGTTCATGTTTCTTCTCTGGTGGACTAAATTGAAGCTTCGGTATTGATCATACTCTTTCTTTTGTTTCACATGATTTTCCCATGTTGGAATTTCTTATCCAAAGTCTCTCTTGTTTATTCAACTCTCTCTAATTCTTATCCGGAGTGTACAAGGTATCTCAGAAGATTCGTGTTTCAATTCTTAATCAGTTCAAGCTATTTTGAGGATTGCCATCTTTTTCAAGCCATTTAATTCAACCGGTGCAATATCTCTTAAGCAATATTTTTCAACGGTGATATCTTTTGAGTGGGCCCTAACCCACATGTATTTTTCCCAGGATCTTACCTGACTCTTCTAATTTCTCTTTCCGGAGTTATTCTGAAATTCTTTTCAAAGTGTGACGTAAGTATGGATTCCATTAGTTATATGCCTTCTCTAAGATCGCTTTCATCCAATGTTGCTTCTACCTTTATATTTTCATTCCTTCGGAGTATCTCAAATCCTTCAGGGTATTTCTCATCGTTCTTCTCAACATTTGAAGACTGAAGAAGAGTTCCTCTTGAATCCTTACCCGTTCTTCCAGAGATTCGTAGTTCTAGCTTCATGCCATCCTCATAATTGTTTCGATCACGAGGAATATTTTTATACCCATCCGAATCATTTCATGAATTCTTTCCATTGTGATCCTCTAAAGGCCATCATTTCAGAAGATTTCTTCGTTCTAAGTTTTCAACTTTGTCCTCCAACTATTCTTAATTCATGCCTCTTCATTCGTCTCCATATTCTTACGGTGGTTCATTCAAGATTACTCTTCCGTTGTTATCGTATCAATTTATTTGTTCTTTTCATAATCCTACCGGTGGTTCGTTGAATATTTAACCAAGTTTGTGCGAGATCTCTCTTTAATTCCTTGCAACGAGAATAAGTAGTATGCCAAATCCATTGGTTGTCATCAATTTAAATTGCTGGAGGATAAGCATAACATAATTCTTATTCTTTTCATCAAGTTGATCAATCCCTTCCTTTGGAATTTGTTCATGATGAATAAATTATAATCCCAAGTCCTTTCATCTTTTCTTTTCCGGAGTTCAAAGTTTCTCGGCCATCTCATCGGAACCTCCATCTATATCATCGCAGGCCTTGAATCTTATTCTTTTCATTGTTCACTTCTCATCCTTTTTGTTACCAGAGTTCTTCATAGTGGTTCATCATGATTTAATTCATCCTCGAGGTGTTCTTCAAGATTCTTGTTGGAGCTCAAGCATTCTTCATCATGCATTCCGAAGTGCAATTCATTCTACCTTATCTTTTGAGACGGTGTTATGCCATTCTTGACAATTCCCTTCATGTTTCATGATTCACCAGTGGTAAGGAATGAGATGTGTCAATCCATCATTTTTATCTTTGTTCAGGAGATCATTTCAACCCCTCATTTTCTTCGTTGGAGTATCTTGGTATAGATTTCACCTAAAGCCTTCCATTGGGAATGTTGCTATTGTGGTGCTTATCAATGATCCAAGTTATCTCCTTATCATCTTGGCGGAAGAAATTTTTCATCTCTTTGGTGCTCTCAATCAAATCAATTGTTTTTCGTTAGTGGCTGGTTGTCACCTCATAATTTTGAGATGTTTTCCATAAGCCCACGGCAACCTTATTCTTTTGTTGTTTATTTTTAAACAACTCCATTCAATCATTCTTTCTAAGGATGCTTTTTCAAATTCATTTGTGGGAGAAGTTGTCATTTTCTTCTCTGTTCCTTTCTTTCCAATGATCTAGCATTTATTCTTTCATTTCGAAGGCATTGTGATATTGCTCTCCTTGACCATCATCTCGTCTTGTCAAGATGATGTTCTTTCCTTGCTTTTCCATTTAACCGGAGTATTATGTCCTCTTTTCAAATTCTCTCATCTTATCAAATTTTGCCTATCTTTTTAACCGAGTGCTGTCTGAAATCCTTCTTACCCCTTGTGCCATTCGTTCAATAGTTTTGAAGGCAGTGTGTTGTTGATTTCATCAAGTATCTTCCCTTCTCCTCAAGTTCATGTTAATTCCTTCCATTTTCAGTCGGAGTGTTGTCCGAATTATTTCATTCCCATTCCTTCTCTATCTTGTTTTAACCAGAGTGGTCTCAATAACTATCTTGTCACTTAACCTCTTGGTTCTCATCGCATTCCTTGTTCCTCTTGTCTAATGGAGTGTTTTCAATTTCGTTCATCTCCGTTATTTTCTTTCATTCAAGTTGTCCAACCCTCCAAGGTTTGTTGGTTTCACTCGTTTGTCAAATAAGCAACTTTGTTTTACCTCTTCCTTTTCCGTTCCTATCTGGTGCCATCTCCAGGATCTCGGGTCGAGATCCTCTGTTAGTGTGGGAGAGTTGTGATGCCCCAAGACCGACGCTCCAGAAGACTTCCAGTTATCCCGGGTTTCACCATGTGTTTCATTTGTGCTTGCTCTATTTATTTTTGCATTGCATCATGTCATCATGCCATCATGTCTTTAATCTTTGCAACTCAGCTAAATAAATTGCATAGACCTTTTGATCTATTTAAATCGAGGGAATTCACATGGTGATTCTCTTTAAAACATACCCTCCCAATATTTAGGGAGCTATGATAAATATTCCATTCTTTGGAATCACTTTCACACACTTGCAATATTCCCCGTCTTTTCTACTTCAAGTTTGACATCAAAACTTTCTCTATAATTCTTTTCCCGTTTACCGAGGTTCCTCCAAAAACCTCAACATTTTTGGCCACTCCTAAACCTTGTCCTAATTCAAACCATTTGAATTGAATTCAAATGAGTTTGAATTTAACTCTTACATTCATGCCAATTTCTATTTTCTCGCAACAAGCACATTTTTATGAGTCCGGGAAAATAATCCCCATGCCCAAATTCCACTCCTAACCTCTCTTTCTTTTCTTTCTCTTTTTCTGTTTTGTTTTATCTTTTTTAGAAAAGAGAAGGGAGAGAGAGAGAGAGATAGATCAACCAGGCCGGCCTCCCTAGGCCACCAAACCTCCATGGCCTGCTAGGCCCAGCCGCAGCGCAGCCTACTCCCAGCAGTCAATTCGGCCCAGGGCCCGGCCGCCTCCTCCCTAACCCTAGCCTCTCTAAACCTGGCCCGATCCACTCCTCTCGATCCTCTCCTTCCTCTTCGTCCTCCTCCCGCGCCGCCACACGCAGAGAGGAGCAGAGCATCGCGCCTGTGCCCGCGCCCGATCCCCGAGCGCTCTGCCTCGTCTCCACCTGCCCGACCTCCTCTACCCAGGCCCTCCTCCGCCTCACCACGACCTCCTCCTTGTCGCTGGCCCCATAGCCGAGCGATGCCCCTCTGCTCGAGCCGGCCTTCCGTTCACGACCAACAGCGCCCTCCTCTGGCCTCCGCTGCCAGTCCAACCCCATTCGTGGCGCCGACCGCTCGGCCTGCTCGTCGCTGTTGCAGCCAAGACGGCCTCCCTCGACCCGACCCCCTTCGACTGTGACCTCTCCTCGCTCCCTCCGCTCACCTCGCACTTGGCCTCTTCCTCGCCATGGCCGCCCGAGCATGCACCTGCAGCCACGACGCCATGGCTGCCCCAAGCCGCATCGAGCGCCGTCGTTGCCGACCCTCTAGCTCGTCTGCGCCGCCTCCATCCAGATCCGGTCGACCGCCGCGCCCTAGCGACCTCGCCGGAATTTGCCAAGTTCGGCGCACATCGCTCCGGCTTCGCAGCGACCCTCCTGACTCTGTTCTCGTTCAAGGAGATGACGACAGAAATCTCGTGCCATTCCCGACTCCATCAAGCTCTGCCTCACTGCAGCACCTTCTCACCGTCGGAAATTCTGCACGTCTCCTTCATGTGCCACGAACATGTGAGCTTCACTGCTGCTCCGAGTACCACGACGCTTGAGTCGTCGAGTCCCTCAACGCCAAGACCGTCCTGGATATCACAAGTACCACGACACGACGACCCTAGGACGCGTCACGTACCACTACCACCAAGTACCCTTCGTTTTGTCAAGACCGACAAGTTTGAAGACTCCAAGTACCATGACGAACGTTTTTGAAGCGCCAAGTACCACGACGCCCGGAGCCCTCAGAACCGCCAAGTTCCTCAATGACCCGTGAACGACTATCGTCGACCCTCGAGGACCCCGTGGAACATACGGACCTCAAGTACCTTGTACCATCCCAAATTTTTCGAATTTGGAATGTCAATAGGGTCATTCTTTTACATCATGTTTTCTATTCCTATTTTGAAAATTCTGAATATTGGTAGTATTTTGGAGTTGTTGAAACTCAAAAAAATTATATTTGTTATAATTCTCTTTGTATGCTTGCATTGCATAAAATATATTTTAGTGTATGTGGGTTTAAAAAAATGTCCATAATGTGCAGAATAATGTTTCTAGTCCTTTTGATATGTTCTTGTATTTTTTTCACAATAGCCAAAATATTTTATTTGTGTGTATTTTGCAGTTAGAGTGGCTTATTGCATACAAATGATTTTACAAAATTGCATTATAGGTGGAACTAGTGTTCCTATATTTTATATTTGTACTTTTGATTTTACTGTATCTATATGTATTTTTTTTATTTAGATTTTAGACTGGCGTTTTATTTTAGTTAGTTTTCTTTCTGATGTCTTTTTTATTAAAAAAAACAATTAGAAGCCAGCCGGCCGGCCAGGCCAGTCAGCCCGCCAGCCAGCCCTCGCAGCCCACCTACCCCGCGCCGCCAGCCCAGCGCGTCGCGCAGCCCCGCAGCCTCGCTCGCTCTGCCGCTGACCGAGCGGGCCCGCACGTCATCTTCCAGCTCCAGCCGGACTCCAGCACGCACACGTTTTCTTCTCTGTTCCCGATCAAAATCCCCATCGATTCCGATAGATCTTTTGTCCCTAGCCAGTCCTGACCCCATATAAGTAACCCCCTAGTTCCTCTCGTCCGATTTTTGCCAAAATCTCTGTCTTCCGTGACCTAGAGAGCCGTAGCCATCTCGCCGGAGTTCCGCGTACAGAAGCTCTTGCGCCGGCCGAGTTCTCCGCCACTGAGGGTCCCCAGCGTCTCCCTGCTCCCCTGTATTGGTCGCCATGAGCTCCTCTATCTCCCTCATATCTTGTTTCGCGGAGGGATGAACCCAATCGAGCGCATGGATGTCAACTGGAGCAACCCGAAGCCGATCTCGAGTCCAGCCAGACGTCGCCGACTCCAGAGGACGTTGCAGTCGTCCCTGAAGACGCTTGCGTGTTCGCCGCGTCCCTCCTCACCTCGTCCTGTTCTCCTAGAACTCGAGAAGCCTTGCCAGCGAGCGCACGCTCCAAGTCCGGGCCGCCCGTGGCCATCTTCTTCAAGTCCGGCGGCTGCCCAGCCCCTCTATTTTCCGGTGAGCACCGCTGTCCGTCCGATCTGCCATGTACGGCTGAGATTAGATCATTTTTTTTCTTATCATGAACCGTTTTCTTTTAAGTTGTGGCCGTCCACTCTTTAGCCACAACAGCGAACACATCCAGCCAATAGTAATGCTCCACATGGCAATGCTACAGCAGCCGCAACAGTTTTTCCAGGAACTATTTTGGCTCAATTTAATTTTTGACAGATTCTATATCAAATGTTCAATTAGGTATATCTTTTAGTCTGTAACTCCAAATTCACAGATTCTTTTTCCTGTGTACTCGTATAGACCAGGAGAATACTGTAGAACCAAAATTTCACATGTTTGAACAATTCAAATTTAAATTTGTTTAAATTTAAATTCAAACTTCCGGAGGCAATATCTTTTAAACCGTATATCCAAATCAGTTGATTCTTTTTGCATTGTGATCCTAGTATACTGTAGATATTCTATACCTGCTGATATGTTATGTTAATTAAGTTTTTATTTGAATTCCTTGTTGTTGACCTTATTGTTGTGTTATGTTGAATACGGTTTGTTTATCGGTGCCTTCGTTATCGTATAGTTTGTCCGGAGTGTGAAGCGGATCGGAGTTGATTGTTAGAGTACTTCGACACCGTTCCAGGCAAGTTTGCACTTTTGATTTGCTCATCCTATATTCTGCTACGTAATTGTGGTTTTGATGCTATGATAAATGTTTGGCTTGATATGTGCATCCCGTGTTATCATGTTTTGTTGTTGATTGTGTTATGTGATGGTGTGATCGACTTGATATGATAGACGCGGGCATGTGTCGAGCAATGCATGGAAGTGGTGAGTCTTTATAGCTGTAGGCTCAGGGCTTTTCCTCAGGTGAATGCGTCAATGGCTGAGCGCTCTATCGTCCCTAGAGAATGCGCCATGACTGAGCGCACTTGAGTTGTCGGGACTTTTTCTCACGTGAATGCGTCACTGGCTGAGCGCTCTATTGTCCCTAGAGAATGCGCCAGGGCTGAGCGCACTTGAGACATCTTGGGGATCTTTATCATCCGGGTTTGTGTGTACCTTGCCTATGTCGTGGAGGTAGGTGAAGGTAGTCTTACGCTGAATCAAACTTGAGTGTTCTGTTATCATACTTTGCTTGAGGATGTAGGTTTGCTATATCATATTGTGTAATTTGCCAATACATTCAATGTATTGACCCTTTGTGGCTGCAACTTATCATGTTGCAGGATTTTCAGATGATCAGTGATATACAGTAGGGTCGCGAGTCTTCACTCAACATGTTCTCCAGTGGGCATTGATGGACTCATCGTTTGCTTATGCTACATTTCCGCTGTTATTGAATAAAGTTAGCTATGTGCTACTCAGTTTGTAATACTTTGTATATTCTGGATCATACGTTATAGTAAATGATGCACTTGTTACTTTGATATTCCTATGTACTGTGTGTGCTAGCGAGTCGATCCAGGGACTAGCACGGTAAGCACAGAGACATCGAATCTTATCAGATTCGGGTCGTTACAGATGGTATCAGAGCAGTGTGTTGACTGTAGGCCGTGACCCTAGAAAATGGATTAGAAAAGCCATAGGAGTGAAAAACTTACTTTACAACTTGTTGTCTACTTGTTAGTTCATACTCTTGTACTCATATCTTTACTTTTCAAATATAGATGACCTTGGAATTATATTGGTGTTATTGAGGAGATTTAGTTAGCAGACCACCATTACTAAGTTGTGTTCGATAAACGATTTGCGATAGCATGATGAGATCATATCTCTTGTGGATATGACCTTACCTGTAGGTTTTGCTTGTGTTGTGTGATATGTGATATATATGTTTGGTTGGTCATTGCTTTTCGTGTTCTCATATTTCGTGGATTGTTTGTATTATGCAATTGGGTGCTTTGATTGATCTTATGTGCTCTTTTGATGTGATTACTTTAGGATAGATTGGGTGACTTGTGTGAATTGAGTGAATTTAGTGTTTGTTGTTATTTTGTTGTTGTTGGAGTCTTGTTACTAGCACGAGTATATGGGTAGTGTTTTTCCCCTTAGATCTTATTATGTCTATATCCTCCTAATGTCTGCTGCAACCCGGTGATGAGTTCAAGTTTAACCACATAAGCCAGGATCCACGAAGAAGCAAGCGCAATCTTGCTGAAGGAGGAAACCTGGAGGAAGCTACAATTCATCGGCATATGTTTTGTAGTATTTGAAGCAAACCTGAGAGTTGACATGAACGCTAGATGCTTTGTTTGGCATGCAGAACCAATGGATCATCCGAACTCAGTTCATGAACAAAAGAAATTTTTGCAATGGTTGTGAGGATGCCCGAGTGTTAGAATGCGAGGTTTTCTAAACCATATTTAAAGTAATGATTTGGGTGCGGAATGGATTGATCACCATGCCGACTTACTCTTATTATTCGCTTTTGCTATGTGGAATGGTAAATCTGGAGTGACATACCTATAGTAGAGGTACGTTGATATTAAGCCTTCAACCTTAGAATGGTGTGACATTTGATCCTTGTAGAAGGCACCCGTTGCCAATAGTAGGTTATACGGTGAGTATGAACCAAGACCCTTTTCTACAAGAACCCCGATGGAAGAATTCTTGATGACCACCATGAGAGTATCGATATTTGTTTAGTGTTGGCGCAAGACCTGTAAGCCATGAAGTTTCAGTTTATGGAAGACTGCTCTTTTGATGAGGGATTCGGAATTTCAAAGGAGTGTAGGACTTGTATTTGAAGGATTTCATCGAAGGAGTAAGATTGAAGACCAGTGACTCTTATTCTAAGGGTGGTAGTACCCCACACTCTCGCATGAACAATGGATATTCAAGAAGAAGCCCGAACCAACCTTTTCCTTCTAGCCTCTTCGAATCTCGAGGGCGAGATTCATTCTAAGGGGGGTAGATTTGTAACATCCCAAATTTTTCGAATTTGGAATGTTAATAGGGTCATTCTTTTACATCATGTTTTCTATTCCTATTTTGAAAATTCTGAATATTGGTAGTATTTTGGAGTTGTTGAAACTCAAAAAAATTATATTTGTTATAATTCTCTTTGTATGCTTGCATTGCATAAAATATATTTTAGTGTATGTGGGTTTAAGAAAATGTCGATAATGTGCAGAATAATGTTTCTAGTCCTTTTGATACGTTCTTGTATTTTTTTCACAATAGCCAAAATATTTTATTTGTGTGTATTTTGCTGTTAGAGTGGCTTATTACATACAAATGATTTTACAAAATTGCATTATAGGTGGAACTAGTGTTCCTATATTTTATATTTGTACTTTTGATTTTACTGTATCTATATGTATTTTTTTATTTAGATTTTAGACTGGTGTTTTATTTTAGTTAGTTTTCTTTCTGCTGTCTTTTTTATTAAAAAAACAATTAGAAGCCAACCGGCCGGCCAGGCCAGTCAGCCCGCCAGCCAGCCCTCGCAGCCCACCTACCCCGCGCCGCCAGCCCAGCGCATCGCGCAGCCCCGCAGCCTCGCTCGCTCTGCCGCTGACCGAGCGGGCCCGCACGTCATCTTCCAGCTCCAGCCGGACTCCAGCACGCACACGTTTTCTTCTCTGTTCCCGATCAAAATCCCCATTGATTCCGATAGATCTTTTGTCCCTAGCCAGTCCTGACCCCATATAAGTAACCCCCTAGTTCCTCTCGTCCGATTTTTGCCAAAATCTCTGTCTTCCGTGACCTAGAGGGCCGTAGCCATCTCGCCGGAGTTCCGCGTACAGAAGCTCTTGCGCCGGTCGAGTTCTCCGCCACTGAGGGTCCCCAGCGTCTCCCTGCTCCCCTGTATTGGTCGCCATGAGCTCCTCTATCTCCCTCATATCTTGTTTCGCAGAGGGATGAACCCAATCGAGCGCACGGATGTCAACTGGAGCAACCCGAAGCCGATCTCGAGTCCAGCCAGACGTCGCCGACTCCAGAGGACGTTGCAGTCGTCCCTGAAGACGCTTGCGTGTTCGCCGCGTCCCTCCTCACCTTGTCCTGTTCTCCTAGAACTCGTGAAGTCTCGCCAGCGAGCGCACGCTCCAAGTCCGGGCCGCCCGTGGCCATCTTCTTCAAGTCCGGCGGCTGCCCAGCCCCTCTGTTTTCCGGTGAGCATCGCTGTCCGTCCGATCTGCCATGTACGGCTGAGATTAGATCATTTTTTTTCTTATCATGAACCGTTTTCTTTTAAGTTGTGGCCGTCCACTCTTTATCCACAACAGCGAACACATCCAGCCAATAGTAATGCTCCACATGGCAATGCTACAGCAGTCGCAACAGTTTTTCCAGGAACTATTTTGGCACAATTTAATTTTTGACAGATTCTATATCAAATGTTCAATTAGGTATATCTTTTAGTCTGTAACTCCAAATTCACCGATTTTTTTTCCTGTGTACTCGTATAGACCAAGAGAATACTGTAGAACCAAAATTTCACATGTTTGAATAGTTCAAATTTGAATTTGTTTAAATTTAAATTCAAACTTCCGGAGGCAATATCTTTTAAACCGTATATCCAAATCAGTTGATTCTTTTTGCATTGTGATCCTAGTATACTGTAGATATTCTATACCTGCTGATATGTTATGTTAATTAAGTTTTTATTTGAATTCCTTGTTGTTGACCTTATTGTTGTGTTATGTTGAATACGGTTTGTTTATCGGTGCCTTCGTTATCGTATAGTTTGTTCGGAGTGTGAAGCAGATCGGAGTTGATTGTTAGAGTACTTCGACACCGTTCCAGGCAAGTTTGCACTTTTGATTTGCTCATCCTATATTCTGCTACGTAATTGTGGTTTTGATTCTATGATAAATGTTTGGCTTGATATGTGCATCCCGTGTTATCATGTTTTGTTGTTGATTGTGTTATGTGATGGTGTGATCGACTTGATATGATAGACGCGGGCATGTGTCGAGCAATGCATGGAAGTGGTGAGTCTTTATAGCTGTAGGCTCGGGGCTTTTCCTCAGGTGAATGCGTCAATGGCTGAGCGCTATATCGTCCCTAGAGAATGCGCCATGACTGAGCGCACTTGAGTTGTCGGGACTTTTTCTCACGTGAATGCGTCACTGGCTGAGCGCTCTATTGTCCCTAGAGAATGTGCCAGGGCTGAGCGCACTTGAGACATCTTGGGGATCTTTATCATCCGGGTTTGTGTGTACCTTGCCTATGTCGTGGAGGTAGGTGAAGGTAGTCTTACGCGGAATCAAACTTGAGTGTTCTGTTATCATACTTTGCTTGAGGATGTAGGTTTGCTATATCATATTGTGTAATTTGCCAATACATTCAATGTATTGACCCTTTGTGGCTGCAACTTATCATGTTGCAGGATTTTCAGATGATCAGTGATATACAGTAGGGTCGCGAGTCTTCACTCAGCATGTTCTCCAGTGGGCATTGATGGACTCATCGTTTGCTTATGCTACATTTCCGCTGTTATTGAATAAAGTTAGCTATGTGCTACTCAGTTTGTAATACTTTGTATATTCTGGATCATACGTTATAGTAAATGATGCACTTGTTACTTTGATATTCCTATGTACTGTGTGTGCTAGCGAGTCGATCCAGGGACTAGCACGGTAAGCACAGAGACATCGAATCTTATCAGATTTGGGTCGTTACATACCTCTACCACCGTCTTCGGAATCACCAAGACGCCAAGTACCTCGACAACCGATGCCGAACGACTACCGTTGCCGTGACCCGAACATCTACGGAAACTTGAACGGCTACGAAACATGTACCACTACCACCGCGAGTACCACTACTACTGTCGCGAGAACGACTACTTCCACTACTTCCCTCGATGACTTGAACCACTTCGAAAACCCATGCTTCAAAGGTATAACACCGAGACGACGCATGTGGAACGAATGCATGTTGTATGAGATGTTCCCCTTGTTTGAACTATGCCCGAAGCGTCGCTTGCGATGCCCCTCGTTTGCCTTGTCACCAACCCGTGGGAACCCGGTAACGGGATCACCCCACCTATCTTTTGCATGACACGCTCCCATCATCCTTCTTTTGCACCGGTCTCTCAACGGGTCCCCTGAACCGAAATGCTGTCGTGACATCATTTTCGGTTATCTCCACCGTGGCCCCTTTTCCTTCCACCACGGTGACAAATGCTTCCTAACTTGTTCATGTTAACTTTTAATAAAAATTGCATAAAACTTGAATATGTCATCCGCATCATGTTAACAACATTCAAATGCTAAAATTGTTGTTTGCATTAAATTTGCTAATTATGACATGGGGATTTTCCGGAATTGTTGTTGTCATTTCCGGCCTCATATAAAATGCCTAGACAGTGTAGTTACTTATGCTTCACTTCTTGCCATGTTAAAGAACATTTAAACTTGTTGGGTTCATAACCGAGAGCAAACTAAATAATCTAACGTGGTGTTTTGTCAATATGCAACTCATTGCATATTGAGCTCCACTTAACTTGTAGTATTGTTTATGCACTTTGCCATGCCATGCATATTTAAACCGGACATGCATCATACTTGTTTGTGCATCATGCCATGGTTATGATATATGTGTTTACCATGTTGTTTGCTTCTTTCCGGTTGCTTCTCTCGTTAGCTTTGGTTTCGTTCCGGAGTTGTGAGGATTCGTTCGACTTCGTCCGTTTGTCTTCTTCATGGACTCGTTCTTCTTCCTTGCGGGATCCCAGGCAAGATGACCATTCCCCGATATCACATCTATCTTTGCTTTGCTAGTTGTCTCGCTCTATAGTTATGCCTCAATGCCTATTCTTGTCTTGTCAGCCTCCTATGTTGCCATGAAACACTCTAACCGCCCTCCTAGCAAACCGTTGATTGGCTAAGTACGCTTTTGCTCAGCCCCTCTTATAGCGTTGTTAGTTACAGGTGAAGTTTTTGAAGATTGCTCCATGTTCGGACTTGGTAATGGGATAACACAATATTTATCTTAATTAAATTAATGCACATATATATTGGTAATGGGTGGAAGGCTTGGCCTTCTGCTTGGTGTTTTGTTCCACTCATGACACCTTAGGACCCGATAAACCGGTATTATGTTCCTTGATTTTGCGTTCCTAACATGGTTGGGGTTTATGGGCCCCCCTTGATAATTCACATTGCTTAAAGCTTTTCCAGCAAGACCCAACTTTGGTTTTACCATTTGCCTAACAACTAAAAACTTGCATAGGGAGTAATTAACCCGAGTTCTTAATCAACAAATCGGGCCAGTGCTCCTCATGAGTGTTGGTCCAAACTGGGGGTCCTGCAGGGCCGCCTTAGGGAAACCCGAGGTATCTGGTATTACCTGTAGCATCGCCCATATGGTCGTGGCCTGAGACAAGATATGCACGACTACTATCAGGGTGTCGTCACGCCGGGAGGTCTTGCTAGATTAGTTTTACCTTTGTCGAAATATCTTGAGCACGGGATTCCGAGAATACTCGGGTCTTCCCAATTTGGAGTTGCGACTCCGCAGATCATGAGCTTGTGATGGGCTAAGTTGGGACACCCCTGTAGGGTTTTGAACTTTCGAAAGCCGTGCCCGCGGTTATGTGGTAGATGGGAATTTGTTAATATCTGGTTGTAGATAACTTGACACCATATCCTTAAGAATACACTACCTGTGTGAGTAACCGTGACAGTCTCTTTTCGAAGGGGTTTCCGAAAGTGAACACAGTGGGGTTATGCATGAACATGAGTAGCTAGGATCACTTATTGATCATCTTTGGCGACCGTTGGCACATATTCTCATCTCGCTCTGAACTCGTAAGCTAGTTGCTTAGTGCTTGCTGCAAACACTTTATTACCTCTCCACACCTAAAGGCTTTGTTAGTTTTGATACCTGGGAATGGGATTGCTGAGTCCTTGTGACTCACATATTACAACACACACCAGATGCAGGTACAGCCGAGAACGATGCAGGAGATGGATCAGAACTTCACTGGGAGTTTGATGAAGAGCGTGGTCATTTCTATGTTACGTATACCGACGATCAGTAGTGGTTCCTACTAGGGGCGATCATGACTTGTGGTTGTGGTATCTTTTCTCGTTTGGATTTCGTCCGTAGTCGGACCCTGTGTTATTTGGATGAATGTATGCTATTGTATTAATTGTGTGACATGGCGAGTGTAAGCCAACTATTTTCCTACTTCATCCCTGAACTTTTACATAAGTCGGGCAAAGATACCACGCTTGCGATCATTCCAGAATGCTCTTATGTCTCTAAGTCGTCCCTCGACACATAGGAGATCTAGTCGCATCCTAGGCATTACAGCCGGGCACCACCAGAGGTGGCAGGCGCTCAAGGAGCGGCGCGAATCTGCCACTAAGGTGGATCAAAAGATGTAGGACAAGTGCCTGAAGTTGTGCGGGTGGAACGACAGGCAGCTCAAGGTGATCATGAGGCAGCGGGAGATGATTTAGATGGCGGGAGAAGATGTCATGGCCTGCGAGGCACGCGTGGCGGACCACAAGGCATCCCTGGACGCTAGAGAGTGAGAGATCTCTCTTCGGGAGGAAAACCTTGAAGCCACTCTCCGCACCAAGGATGAAAGTCTGGAAGCTCTTGTGCAGCAGCCCACTAAGGAACTGAATGATAGGCACGGAGCTGCACTGGATGCTCTTGCCGCTGATTATGCTGCTCAACTGAAGAAGCTTACTGATGACCACGCTGCTGCATCTGCCGCCAAGGATGACCCTGGCAAGCAGGTGGTCAAACTTAATGAGGATCTCGCTAGGGGCGCCAAAGAGGCAGAGGTGCTCAAAGAGGAGCCACGGCAGGCTGAAACTCTCTTGGCCGAAATGCGGTCGTAGCTCTCCTCCAGGACACAAGGCCTCGAGACTGCCAATAGCAACATCACGGACATGAAGGCGAGGATCGGCTCATTGAAGAGCTCCATAGAGTTACTTGAGTCCCGCCAGCAGTTGCTGACCAAGGATCTGGAGAACACCAACGGTCTTCGGCAGGATGCAGAGGACAGGTTGAAGAACCAAGCCGAGGTGAGCAACCTTTGGATCAAGAGCATGGTTGACGTGGTTGAACGCCTCAGTGCTCAGGCCGCGACAATGGGCATGGACGACCCAGTCTTCACGGTTGGCAAGCACGAGGTTCCAAGCGCCAAACTTGGACTCTTCTTCGACGAGCTGATCGAGAAGCTGAGAGTGCATGAAGAGGGGAGGGCCGAGCACTTTGCGACCGAGTCCCAAAAGCTTGCTCATGACGCCCTGTTCATGGTCTTGAGCAATATTGCTTGCCGCCACCCGGACCTCAACCTCGATGATGGATTCAAGAAGCCGCCAACGGGCGCCGATGTTGCAGCCGCGAGGGAGAAAGCTACCCCCCCCCTCGGGCCGACAGGGTTCTTCATGTCTTAACTGTTTACTACCTCTTGAGCTTGCGTTGTATTCCCTTGAAGAGGAAAGGGAGATGTTGCACAGTAGCGTAAGTATTTCCCTCAGTTTTTGAGAACCAAGGTATCAATCCAGTAGGAGACCACGCGCGAGTCCCTCGCACCTGCACAAACAAATAAGAACTTCGCAACCAACGTGATAAGGGGTTGTCAATCCCTTTACGGTCACTTATGAGAGTGAGATCTGATAGAGATGATAGTTTATATTTTTGGTATTTTCAGTTTAATAAAATAGCAAATAAAAGTGGTAAAAGTAAAGTAGATGTAGATTGACATGTTGAGAATAGACCCGGGGGACATAGTTTTCTCTAGTGGCTTCTCTCATGATAGCGATATTCTACGGCGGGTAAACAAATTACAGTCGAGCAATTGATAGAAAAGCGAATAATTATGAGACTATCTAGGCATGATCATTGTATATAGGCATCACATCTGAGACAAGTAGACCGACTCCTGCCTGCATCCACTACTATTACTCCACACATCGACCGCTATCCAGCATGCATCTAGTGTATTGAGTTCATACGAACAGAGTAACGCTTTAAGCAAGATGAGATGATGTAGAGGGATAAACTCAAGCAATATGATGTAAACCCCATCTTTTTATCCTCGATGGCAACAATACAATACATGCCTTGCTGCCCCTACTGTCACTGGGAAAGGACACCGCAAGATTGAACCCAAAGCCAAGCACTTCTCCCATTGAAAGAACTATAGATCTAGTAGGCCAAACCAAACCGATAATTCGAAGAGACTTGCAAGGATATTATGATCACACATAAAAAGTTCAGAGAAGAACCAAATATCTTTCATAAATAACCTTTATCATAAAGTCACAATTCATCGGATCTCAACAAACACACCGCAAAAAGAGATTACATCGAATAGATCTCCTCGAAGACCGAGGAGAACTTTGTATTGAGATCCAGAGAGAGAGAAGAAGCCATCTAGATACTAGCTATGGACCCGAAGGTCTGTGGTAAACTACTCACAACTCATGGTGAGGGCGATGATGATGATGATGAAGGCCTCTGTGATGGATCCCCCTCCGATGGAGCTCTGGAACAGGCTCCAAGATGGGATCTCCACGGGAACAGAAGCTACGGCGGTGGAATTAGGGTTTTTATCTGTGTGTATGGAGTTTCTGGGGTATCTGGACTTATATAGGAAGAAGGAGGGCACGGGGGGCCACTTGAGGGGGCCTTGAGGCAGGGGGCGCGCCCTGGGAAGGGGGATGCGCCCCCCACCCTCGAGGGCCACCTCTATGTCCCTGACTTGGTCCTCAAGCTCCGCGTGCGTGATTTTCTCCAAAAATATCTCTCGCGAAGGTTTCATTCCGTTTGGACTCCGTTTGATATTCTTTTTCTGCAAAACCCTGAAATAGACAAAATACAGCAATCTGGACTGGGCCTTTGGGTTAGTAGGTTAGTCCCAAAAATGATATAAAAGTGAATGATAAAGCCCATTAAACATCCAAGACTTCATAAATAATAGCATGGAACAATCAAAAATTAAAGATACGTTGGAGACGTTCAAGCATCCCCAAGCTTAATTCCTGCTCGTCCTCGAGTAGGTAAATGATAAAGAAAGAATTTTTGATGTGGAATGCTAACCAATATAGTTTTTCAATGTAATTCTCTTAATTGTGGCATGAATGTTCAGATCTGAAAGATTCAAGATAAAAATCTATATTGACATAAGAAATAACAATACTTCAAGCAATACTAACAAAGCAATCATGTCTTCTCAAAATACCATGGCTAAAGAAAGTTATACCTACAAAATCATATAGTCTGGCTATGCTCCCTCTTCAATTCTTCATCACACAAAATATTCATATCATGCACAACCCCGATTTCAGCCAAGCACTTGTTTTCATACTCTATCTTTTCAAACCTTTTAACTTTTCACGCAGTACATGAGCGTGAGCCATGGATATAGCACTATGGGTGGAATAGAGGTGGTTGTGGAGAAGACAAAAAGGAGGGAGATAGTCTCACATCGACTAGGCGTATCAACGGGCTATGGAGATGCCCATCAATATATATCAATGTGAGTGAGTAGGGATTGCCATGCAACGGATGCACTAGAGCTAAATATGAATGAAAGCTCAATAAAAGAAACTAGTGGGTGTGCATCCAACTTGCTTGCTCACGAAGACCTAGGGCATTTGAGGAAGCCCATCGATGGAATATACAAGCCAAGTTCTATAATGAAAATTCCCACTAGTATATGAAAGTGACTAAACATGAGACTCTCTTCAATGAAGAACATGGTGCTACTTTGAAGCATAAGTGTGGAAAAAGATAGTAGCAATTGTCCCTTTTTTCCCTTTTTTTTGGGCCTTTCTTTTTTTTCTGTGCCCTTTCCTTTTTTTTGCGGAGGGGCTTTATAGATTTAGCCTTTCCTCCGATGGGACAATGCTCTAATAATGATGATCATCACACTTTCATTACAACTCGATACTACAACAACAAAGTATGACTCTATATGAATGCCTTCGGCGGTGTACCGGTATGTGCAATGAAACAAGAGTGACATGTATAAAAATTATGCATGGTGGCCTTGCCACAAATACGATGTCAACTACAAGATCATGCATGGCAATATGACAATATGATGCGTGTCATATGAACAGAACGGTGGAAAGTTCCATGGCAATATATCTTGGAATGGCTACGGAAATGCCATGATAGGTAGGTATGGTGGCTGTTTTGAGGAACAATATGGTGGCTGTTTTGAGGAAGGATATATAGTCGGTTTATGGCACCGGCGAAAGTTGCGCGGTACAAGAGAGGCTAGCAATGGTGGAAGGGTGAGAGTGCGTATAATCCATGGACTCAACATTAGTCATAAGAACTCATATACTTATTGCAAAAATCTACGAGTCATCAAAACAAAGCAATCAACGCATGCTCCTAGGGGGGAGGTTGGTAGGAGTTAACCATCGCGCGCCCCCGACCTCCACATAAAGGTTGGCACTCTACAAATACCTCATGCTCTAACTTCGTCACATAGCGGTTCACCATACGTGCATCATACGGGAATCACTAACCTTAACACAAGTATTTCTCAATTTCATAATAACTCCACTAGCATGACTCTAATATCACTATCCTCATGTCTCAAAACAATTATCAAGCATCCAACATCTCATTCTATTCATTGCACTTGGTGTGAATTTTTTTACTACATTGACATTGGATGTTTATCATGTGAAGACTAGTTTCTCTAGCCTAAACACATTACCATGCTGTTTTAATAGACTCTCAAATAGATATAAGTGAAGAATGAGAGTTCAACAATTTCTACAAAATATTACCACCACCGTGCTCTAAAAGATATAAGTGAAGCGCTAGAGCAAAAATATTCAACTCAAAAGATATAAGTGAAGCACATAGAGTGTTCTAACAATTTCTAGGCCATATTTAACTCTCTCAAATAGGTGTGTCCAGCAAGGATTATTGTGGCAAACTAACAAGGAAAGACTCAAATTTTACAAGACGCTCCAAGCAAAACACATATCATGTTGCCAATAAAAATATAGCTCCAAGTATAGTTACCGATGGATGAAGACGAAAGAGGGGATGCCTTCCCGGGGAATCCCCAAGCTTAGGCTTTTGATTATCTTGAATTTACTTGGGGTGCCATGGGCATCCCCAAGCTTAGGCCCTTGCTACTCCTTGTTCCATAGTCCATCAAAGCAATACCCAAAACTTGAAAACTTCACAACACAAAACATAGACAAAAATTCTCGTGAGCTCCGTTAGTATGAGAAAGCAAACCACTACTCAAAAGGTACAGCAATGAATTCATTCTTTGTTTATATTGGTGTTAAACCTACTGTACTCCAACTTCTCTATGGTTCATATCCTCCAATATTACTCATAGATGCATCGGAATAAGCAAACAACACACGAAAAACAGAATCTGTCAAAGACAGAACAGTCTGTAGTAATCTGCAGGGTTCGCCTACTTATGGAACTCCAAAAATTTCAAACTAAATTGGTAAATTTGCGAAATTTGTCTACCAATCAGAATAAAAAAGAATCAACTAAAAATCGCGCTCCAATAAAATCCCACGACAACTTTAGCGAGCACTAACGATTCTGTTTTTCACAGCAAAATCATATAAACTTCACACAAGTCTTCCCAAAGGTTCTACTTGGCACAAACACTAAACAAAACATGAAACCACATCTAATCAGAGGCTAGATGCAATATTTATTCCCTAACAGCAACAAAAACAATAAACATAAAATTGGGTTGCCTCCCAACAAGCGCTATTGTTTTACGCCCCTAGCTAGGCACGATACAAGATAGATCTAGGTATTGCCATCTTTGGAAGGCAATCCATAAGTGGCTCTCATGATAGATTCATATGGTAATTTGATTTTCTTTTTAGGAAAGTGTTCCATACCTTTCCTTAATGGAAATTGGAATCTAATATTTCCTTCCTTCATATCAATAATTGCATCAATCCTTCTAAGGAAAGGTCTACCAAGAATAATAGGACATGAAGAATTGCAATCTATATCAAGAAAAATGAAATCTACGGGTACATAATTCCTATTGGCAACAATAAGAATATCATTAATTATTCCCATAGGTTTCTTAATAGTGGAATCCGCAAGATGCAAATTTAAAGAACAATCATCAAGCTCATGGAACCCTAACAAATCAAACAAAGTTTTTGGGATAGTGGAGACACTTGCACCCAAATCACACAAAGCATAGCGTTCATGATCTTTTATTTTTATTTTTATAGTAGGTTCCCACTCATCATAAAGCTTTCTAGGTATAGAAACTTCCAACTCAAGTTTTTCTTCATAAGATTGCATCAAAGCATCAACTATATGTTTAGTGAAAGCTTTATTTTGACTATAAGCATGCGGAGAATTTAGCACGGATTGCAACAAGGAGATACAATCAATCAAAGAGCAATTATCATAATTGAATCCCTTGAAATCCAAAGTAGTGGGTTCATCACTATGCAAAGTTTTAATCTCTTCGTTCCCACTTTTAGCAATTTTAGCATCAAGATCTAAAAACTCCGAATCATTGGGACACCTTAAAGAAGAATCATCTCCAATCCTGTTCTCATCAAGATTAATACTAGAAAACAAGGATATAATAGGAGACACATCAATAACTTTAAGATCTTCATCTTTATTTTCATGATAACTAGGAGAACACGATTTAATATAATCTTCTCTTTTAGCACGCATTCTATCGGTTCTTTCTTTGCATTCATCAATGGAAATTCTCATAGCTTTGAGAGACTCATTGATATCATGCTTAGGTGGGATAGATCTAAGTTTCAAAGAATCAACATCAAGAGTAATTCTATCCACACTTCTAGCCAATTCATCAACCTTAAGCAATTTCTCCTCAAGCATAGCATTGAAATTCTTTTGCGAGATCATAAACTCTTTAACACTAGTTTCAAATTCAGAAGGCATCTTTCCATAAGAGTTGTTGTAGAAATTACCATAATTATTAGAGGAATTACTAGGAAAAGGCCTAGGATTAAAATTACCTCTATAAGCATTGTTACCAAAATTATTCCTACCAACAAAATTCACATCCAAAGATTCATTGTTATTCTCAATCAAAGTGGACAAAGGCATATCATTAGGATTGGAAGAAGCACTCTTAGCAGCAAACAATTTCATAAGTTCATCCATCTTTCCACTTAAAACACTAATCATGCACTTTTTTACTAGTAGATCTTTCGGTGTGCCATTGAGAAAAATTAACCATAATATTATCTAGGAGTTTGGTAGCTTCTCCTAAGGTGGTTTCCATGAAAGTGCCTCCGGCGGCCGAATCTAAAAGATTTCTAGAAGCAAAATTCAAGCCAGCATAAAAGTTCTGAATAATCATCCATAGATTCAAACCATGTGTGGGGCAATTACGTATCATCAATTTCATTCTCTCCCAAGCTTGTGCAACATGCTCATGATCTAGTTGCTTAAAATTCATAATATCGTTTCTAAGAGAGATGATCTTAGCAGGTGGGAAATACTTAGAGATAAAAGCATCTTTGCACTTATTCCATGAATCAATACTATTTCTAGGCAAAGAGGAGAACCAAGTTTTAGCACGATCTCTAAGTGAAAACGGAAATAACTTCAATTTAACAATATCGTTATCCGTATCCATTTTCTTTTGCATATCACACAAATCAACACAGTTGTTTAGATGGGTAGCGGCATCTTCACTAGGAAGGCCGGAGAATTGATCTTTCATGACAAGATTCAACAAAGCAGCATTGATCTCACAAGATTTAGCATTGGTAATAGGAGCAATCGGAGTGCTAATAAAGTCATTGTTGTTGGTATTGGAGAAGTCACACAATTTGGTATTGTTCTGAGCCATAGTGACAAGCAAGCAATCTGACACACACAAGCAAACAAGAAGCAAGTGAACGATAAACACACGGCGGAAGAAGGACAAATAAAACGGCAAGGGTGAAGTGGGGGAGAGGAAAACGAGAGGCAAATAAATGTAATGCGAAGGATAAGGGTTTGTGATAGGTACTTGGTATATGACTGTTGTGTAAGCCTCCCCGGCAACGGCGCCAGAAATTCGGCTTGCTACCTCTTGAGCTTGCGTTGTATTCCCTCGAAGAGGAAAGGGAGATGCAGCATAGTAGCGTAAGTATTTCCCTCCGTTTTTGAGAACCAAGGTATCAATCCAGTAGGAGACCACGCGTGAGTCCCTCGCACCTGCACAAACAAATAAGAACTTCGCAGCCAACGCGATAAGGGGTTGTCAATCCCTTTACGGTCACTTACGAGAGTGAGATCTGATAGAGATGATAGTTTATATTTTTGGTATTTTTGGTTTAATAAAACGGCAAATAAAAGCGGTAAAAGTAAAGTAGATGTAGATTGATATGTTGAGAATAGACTCGGGGGCCATAGTTTTCTCTAGTGGCTTCTCTCATGATAGCGATATTCTACGACGGGTAAACAAATTAATGTCGAGCAATTGATAGAAAAGCGAATAATTATGAGACTATCTAGGCATGATCATTGTATATAGGCATCACGGCTGAGACAAGTAGACCGACTCCTGCCTGCATCTACTACTATTACTCCACACATCGACCACTATCCAGCATGCATCTGTGTACTGAATTCATACGAAGAGAGTAACGCTTTAAGCAAGATGAGATGATGTAGAGGGATAAACTCAAGCAATATGATGTAAACCCCATCTTTTTATCCTCGATGGCAACAATACAATATGTGCCTTGCTGTCCCTACTGTCACTGGGAAAGGACACCGCAAGATTGAACCCAAAGCCAAGCACTTCTCCCATTGCAAGAACTATAGATCTAGTAGGCCAAACCAAACCGATAATTCGAAGAGACTTGCAAGGATATTATGAGCACACATAAAAAGTTCAGAGAAGAACCAAATATCTTTCATATATAACCTTGATCATAAACTCACAATTCATCGGATCTCGACAAACACACCGCAAAAAGAGATTACATCGAATAGATCTCCTCGAAGACCGAGGAGAACTTTGTATTGAGATCCAGAGAGAGAAGAAGCCATCTAGATACTAGCTATGGACCCGAAGGTCTGTGGTAAAGTACTCACAACTCATGGTGAGGGCGATGATGATGATGATGAAGGCCTCCGTGATGGATCCCCCTTCGGTGGAGCTCCAGAACAGGCTCCAAGATGGGATCTCCACGGGAACAGAAGCTACGGCGGTGGAATTAGGGTTTTCTCTCTGCGTATGGAGTTTCTGGGGTACGTGGACTTATATAGGAAGAAGGAGGGCACCGGGGGCCACTTGAGGGGGCCTCGAGGCAGGGGGCGCGCCCCCCCACCCTCGAGGGCCACCTCTCTGTCCCCTGACTTGGTCCTCAAGCTCCGCGTGCGTGATTTTCTCCAAAAATATCTCTCGCGAAGGTTTCATTCCGTTTGGACTCCGTTTGATATTCCTTTTCTGCAAAACCCTAAAATAGACAAAAAAACAGCAATCTGGACTGGGCCTTTGGGTTAGTAGGTTAGTCCCAAAAATGATATAAAAGTTAATGATAAAGCCCATTAAACATCCAAGACTTCATAAATAATAGCATGGAACAATCAAAAATTATAGATACATTGGAGACGTATCACTGTTCCACCTGGTCATTAGGCCGAATATTGGGTCGTTGCTGCCCTATAATGAATCATAACATATATTTTGCGTTCAGTTACTCTATCTCTCATGTTCGCGTGGAACTGATATATCTAGTTGGATTCTGAATGCGCGTTTAACCCTTTGAGCTCTGTATGTTTGCGTTCGTATGATCAATCCCTATGTATGCTCTGGATGCCTGCCAGTACCATATTGTCGCGATAGTCACAAGGGTCCATCCCTTATCAGTCATTTTGTCGTGGATGCTTCCCGGTAGGTTTTTCACGGGTAGTTCTTGATGCAACCTCTCGCCCTGCGAGCATGGCTTTGGACAGGACGATGGTGCAATCAAAGAAACTAGCCTAGGCTCTATCACACAAGGGTAGTCACGATATGAACGCTCAATAGAGTTAAGGGATAAACGACTACAAAATTCTAAAAAGTATCAATAGGACGAGGCATCATAAACTTAGCTTTCATCTTGAGCTTCTCCCCATCCTCTGTCGGGTCACGCGCGACGGATGTGCCCGCGTGCCCTGGAAGAGCAATCAGGCAATTCTTCCTTCCCGTCAGGGACCGATATGATTTTCTGATGATTTGCGGGCACCAGGGCATTGTGTCGAGATTCTCTGGTCCCCCTCCCGCTTTCCTCCCTTCCTTTCGAATCAACGTGTCAGCCGCCGTTGCAAGGACAGTGCCAGTGCAGGCAGCCTCGCCGAAGTATACTTTACCGGGGCATCTATCAACGGATTCATACCAGCGCTCCGCTCAGGATTACCCAACGGAGAGGAAATACTTAGTCCGAGCGTCACGTTTTAATCATCGACGTTGACGATGCCGGGGCTAAAGCAACTCAACTGCTGATGAAGGGAAGGGACGGGGAGGAGGAAGCTCGTGCTCGCACACCTTATGCCCTTTCTCCAAATGGCGTCCGAATGACGGTGATGCCATACGGGCCACCGGGGCAGATCCATCGCCATCGGCGCGATCTTTGTCGCGGTCGGGGCTGCAGCAAGGCGCGGAAACCAATAGTGAAGCGCGGGGACAACCCCACATTGCTCCAATGACTTCGCGGGCGCTATCGTTGATGGAGCCGTTGAAGATAAGAGCGGTGAACAAGATGACATGCTGCGCACGCTTACAGGTTCGCGCAAGCGAGCCCCCTACCTGGCGCGCCAAAGATGTCCCGGGATATCCGCGGCCACCGATGGGACCAGGCGGCCCCTTGCTGGTTTGGCAGGGGGATGTCACGTTGCACAAAGAGCAGACATGCGCACGGTGGCATGGCAGAGAGCACACAAGCAATTTACCCAGGTTCGGGCCACCGCGAGGCGTAAAACCCTACTCCTGCTTTGGTGGATTTATGGTGAAATGGAGGTGGTGGAGCATAGTACACTTGCCCGACAGGAGTTGCCTTAGGCAGAGGCGACTACGCGCGTATGGGGGTGCGGGTTCATCAACTTTCCAACCCTTTATACGATTGCCATGGGCCTCCTTTTATAGATCAAGGGGCTACCACAGTGGCAAAGTAGTCATTATGCACTAATATGATAGCAAACAGTGCTATCATACCTAACTCTTCGGGCTGACAGGGTGCATTAAATGCACCGCTTAGTGTCACATCATTGGCTGCCCAGTAAGGATTACCGGGCTTTCTTGCCAGCTCCGCGCCTATCCTCTTGACACGTCGCGGGAGGGTGTCATATGCGGGTTCTTATCATAGGGAAAGGCTGCCATGTAGCTAATGGCTACCACTTAATCATCTTGCGGCTTGACACCGCGTTGATCGATGATGTGGGTCGTGCTTGAGTGATTGGTGAGGTGGTTTTGCCTCCGCGAGCCCCGGCAGGCCCTGCCGGGGTGTCTTGACTGTCTCCTTCTGAAGACAGCCTTGCCCCTCACCGGGCTCGCCTGCCTGACAAAGGAGGCCCTTCTCTTGGCTACGCCTTGCTTCTCTGGCCTGGCCTTGATCTACTTGTTGGCCCCTTGGACCTCTTCGTCTCTTGTACATCTTGCTTCGGCCTTGGCTTGTCCATGCACGAGTCAGGGGAAAACACATACCCCTGTATATTTTCCCCGACAATCTATTAGCCCTCGAAGCAAAGTACTACTACGCATGCCCCTAGGGGGGAGGTTGGTAGGAGTTAACCATCACGCGCCCCCGACCTTCACACAAAGGTGAACAATCAAGACACAAGCATTTCGTTTGGGTTGCACTTTTTGTAGACCATACGTGTATGCTCGGGAATCACAAACCTTAACACAATTATTTTCTCTACCCTACTATTTACTACTAGCATGATTCTAATATTACCATCCTCATATCTCAAAACAACCACAATTGTCATATGGAGGTTTTGTTTATACCTACTTTGGATGTCTATCATATTAGGACTAAATTCATAACCCAAGCTAATTACCATGTTGTTTTAGAGACTCTCAAAATAATATAAGTGAAGCAAGAGAGTTCAACAATTTCTATAAAATAAAACCACCGCCCTGCTCTAAAAAGATATAAGTGAAGCACTGGAGCAAAATTGCCTAGCTCAAAAGATATAAGTGAAGCACATAGAGTATTATAATAAATCACGATGCAAGTGTGTCCCTCTCAAAAGGTGTGTACAACAAGGATGATTGTGACAAAATAAAAAGCAAAGAATCATATCATACAAGACGCTCCAAGCAAAACACATATCATGTAGTGAAACAAATATAGCCTCAAGTAAAGTTATCGATAGATGAATACGAAAGAGGGGATGCCTTCCCGGGGCATCCCCAAGCTTAGGCTCTTGGACGTCCTTGAATTTTACCTTGGGGTACCTTGGGCATCCCCAAGCTTAGGCTTTTGCCACTCTTTATTCCATAGTCCATCAAATCCTTACCCAAAACTTGAAAACTTCACAACACAAAACTCAACAGAAAATCTCGTGAGCTCCGTTAGTAAAACAAAGCAAATAACCACTCAAGGTACTGTTTTGATCTTATTCTAATTTAACATTGGTGTAATATCTATTTTATTCCAACTTTTCCATGGTTCATAACCCCGATACTAGCCATAGATGCATCAAAATAAGCAAACAACACATAAAAAACAGAATGTGTCAAAAACAGAAGAGTCTGTAGCAATCTGAAAAGTTCGCATACTTCTGTAACTCTAAAAATTCTGAAACAATTGGACGACGTGGGTAATTTGTATATCAATTTTGTGTAAAACTTTCAGAAGATTTCGATGTTCCAGTGAATTATTGAATTTTCTGCACTCGGCGCAAAAGTTTCTGTTTTTCAGCAAAATCAAGTCAACGATCATCGTAAGCCATCACAAAGGTCTTACTTGGCTCAAACACTAATTAAAACACCAAAACACAATTACTACAGAAGTAATAATGTGTAAAACTTGATAAACAGAACCAAAAAGTAAAAAGCAAAAATAAAATCGGGTTGCCTCCCAACAGGCGCTATTGTTTAACGCCCTTAGCTAGGCATAAAACGCAAATAGATCTAAACATTATCATTTTCTTCTTCTTGGTAACAAAGAGAGAATTTTTTGTCCAGAGCATTTATCTTTCTATTTTTTGAAAGCACATGGCCATTAATAGTAGAAGAAATATTAAGCACACTTCGAAAATTTGCATCTAAACTAGCCTTCATCTCTTTGATTATTTCATTTTGATAAAAGCACATAAACGTAGTTGATTCAATGTTTTCATCCTTGGAGTGCCCAAATATGGTTTTCATCCTTTCATAAGTATCAAAGGCATCTTCTCCAAGGAAATCATTTTCAAATATAGAGTCCAATACTTGTTTAAAAGAAAGAGGCAAACCAACATAAAAGCTTTTCAAGTATATCTCTATATGATATTGGGGAATATGGCTAGCTTGAATTCTCAATAGTCTATTCCAAGCATCTTTCAAAGATTCATCAAGAAAATAACAAAAAATTCCGGTATCATCTTCATCAAAATTGTTTAAATTTTCCTTGCTCACCCTGGAGGGTTTTTCTGTAGCATCATTGTCTATGAGCTTAGCAAGGACAGAGGGGTTATCTAAAGTAAAACTCGGGGGAGGACCCCTAGCCCTTTTAGATTCAGCCATAATTATAAAAATACGGATTTAAGCAAACAAGACGGTGGTGAAAGGAAATGCAAATCTTAAAATCGTTTTAGAAGTGGGGAGAGGAAAACGAGAGGCGAATGGCAAATAATGTAAATGCAAGAAATGAGAGTTTAAAGAAGGGTACTTGGTGGGTCTTGACTTGACGTAGATCTCAACGACACCAGCGATTGGCGAGTTGAAGAAGACAAATCTTGACTTGACTTGGCGTATATCTCCCCGGCAACGGCGCCAGAAATTCTTCCTGCTACCTCTTGAGCATGCGTTGGTTTTTTCCTTGAAGAGGAAAGGGTGATGCAGCAAAGTAGAGTAAGTATTTCCCTCAGTTTTGATAACCAAGGTATCAATCTAGTAGGAGATTACACACAAGTCGCCAAATACCTGCACAAACAAACAACAAACTTGCACCCAACGCTATAAAGGGGTTGTCAATCCCTTCTAGGTTATTTGCAAAATTGAGATCTGGTAGAGATAGATGAACTAGTAAAGTAAATATTTTTTGGTTTTTGGTTTATAGATTGAAAAGTAAAAGATTGCAAAATAGTAGATCTGAAACTTATAAGATGTAAAGTAGACACGGGGCCCATAGGTTTCACTAGAGACTTCTCTCATGATCGCATGAATTACGGTGGGTGAACAAATTACAGTCAAGCGATTGATAGAAGAGCGAATAATTATAACGAAATATATGGCAATGATCATGAATATAGGCATCACGTCTGTGACAAGTAGACCGACTCCTGCCTGCATCTACTACTATTACTCCACACATCGAGCGAAACGATCCTACATCTAGAGTATTAAGTTCATAAGAACAGAGTAACACATTAAGCAAGATGACATGATGTAGCGGAATTAACTCAAGCAATATGATGAAAACCCCATCTTGTTATCCTCGATGGCAACAATACAATACGTGTCATGTCCATTTCTGTCATTGGGATTGAGCAGCGGAAGATTGAACCCAAAGCAAATCACTTCTCCCATTGCAAGAAACACCAATCTAGTTGGCCAAACCAAACTGATAGTTCGAAGAGAAATACTAAGATATTAAATCATGCATAAAATAATTTAGAAGAAACTCAAATATTATTCATAGATAATCTGATCATAAACCCACAATTCATAGGATCTTGACAAACACACCGCAAAAGAAAACTACATCGGATAGATCTCCAAGAACAACAAGGAGAACATGGCATTGAAGACCAAAGAGAGTGAGGGAGTCCTGGATTGAGGGGTCCTCATGTGGCCGGATAACTCGTGATGGGCCGGAATGGTGGGCCGTGAAGATCATCACTCAAGATCGTCTCTCGTATCCGGATAGGACTCCTTTGTGCGTATAATGGCAAGTTTTAGGTTTGGGTGTAATCTTTCCTTCCTCTGCAAGATGATCATGTACAAACCCTAGGGCCCTCCGGTGCATATATAAACTGGAGGGTTTAGTCCGTAGAGGCTGAACTACAACATAATCATATCTCACAGGCTAGACTTCTTGGGTTTAGCCATTACGATCTCGAGGTAGATCAACTCTTGAAACACATATTCATCAAGATCAATCAAGCAGGAAGTAGGGTATTACCTCAATCGAGAGGGCCCAAACCTGGGTAAACATCGTGTCCCCAGTCTCCTGTTACCATCGATCCTTATATGCATAGTTCGGAACCCCCTACCCGAGATATGCCAGTTTTGACACCGACATTGGTGCTTTCATTGAGATTTTCACTATGTCGTCGACCGGAGGACCGATGGATCGCTCCGTCACTAATGACGACATCACCACCGAGGAGATCTTCCCTCTCGGCCATCTTTTTGCGTTTGGCGGCTTCTGATACGTCTCCAACGTATCTATAAATTTTATTGTTCCATGATATTATTTATGAAGTCTTGGATGTTTAATGGGCTTTATCATTCACTTTTATATCATTTTTGGGACAAACCTACTAACCCAGAGGCCCAGTCCAGATTGTTGTTTTTTGCCTGTTTCAGGGTTTTGCAGAAAAAGAATATCAAACGGAGTCCAAACGGAATGAAACCTTCGCGAGAGATATTTTTGGAGAAAATCACGCACGCGGAGCTTGAGAACCTCGTCAAGGGATAGAGGGCTGGCCCATGAAGGTGGGGGCGCGCCCCCTGCCTCGTGGCCCCCTCGAGCGTCCCCCGGTGCCCTCCTTCTTCCTATATAAGTCTACGTACCCCAGAAACTCCGAGAACAGAGAGAAAACGCTAATTCCACCGCCGTACCTTCTGTTCCCGTGGAGATCCCATCTTGGGGCCTGTTCTGGAGATCCACCGGAGGGGGATCCATCACGGAGGCCTTCATCATCATCATCGCCCTCACCATGAGTTGTGAGTAGTTTACCACAGACCTTCGGGTCCACAGCCAGTATCTAGATGGCTTCTTCTCTCTCTAGATCTCAATACAAAGTTCTCCTCGGTCTTCGAGGATATCTATTCGATGTAATCTCTTTTTGCGGTGTGTTTGTCGAGATCCGATGAATTGTGAGTTTATGATCAAGGTTATCTATGAAAGATATTTGGTTCTTCTCTGAACTTTTTATGTGTGCTCATAATATCCTTGCAAGTCTCTTCGAATTATTGGTTTGGTTTGGCCTACTAGATCTATAGTTCTTGCAATGGGAGAAGTGCTTGGCTTTGGGTTCAATCTTGCGGTGTCCTTTCGCAGTGACAGTAGGGGCAGCAAGGCACGTATTGTAGTGTTACCATCGAGGATAAAAAGATGGGGTTTTATATCATATTGCTTGAGTTTATCGATATACATCATGTCATCTTGCTTAAGGTGTTACTCTGTTCTTATGAACTCAATACACTAGATGCACGCTGGATAGCGGTCGATGTGTGGAGTAAAAGTAGTAGATGCAGGCAGGAGTCGGTCTACTTGTCTCAGACGTGATGCCTATATACAATGATCATGCCTAGATAGTCTCATAATTATTCGCTTCTCTATCAATTGCTCGACAGTAATTTGTTTACCCGCCGTAGAATATCGCTATCATGAGAGAAGTCACTAGAGAAAACTATGGCCCCCGGGTCTATTCTCAACATATCAATCTACATCTACTTTACTTTTATCGCTTTTATTTGTTGTTCTTATAAACCAAAAATACCAAAAATATAAACTATCATCTCTATCAGATCTCACTTTCGTAAGTGACCGTAAAGGGATTGACAACCCCTTATCGCGTTGGCTGCAAAATTCTTATTTGTTTGTGCAGGTGCGAGGGACTCGCGCATGGTCTCCTATTGGATTGATACCTTGGTTCTCAAAAACTGAGGGAAATACTTACGCTATTGTGTTGCATCTCCCTTTCCTCTTCGAGGGAATACAACGCAAGCTCAAGAGGTAGCAAGAAAAATTTCTGGCGCCGTTGCCGGGGAGGCTTACGCAAAAGTCATATACCAAGTACCTATCACAAACCCTTATCCTTCACATTACATTTATTTTCCTCTACCCCACTTCACCCTTGCCGTTTTATTTGCCCTTCTTCCATAGTGTGTTTATCATTCGCTTGCTTCTTGTTCGCTTGTGTGTGTTGGAGTGCTTGCTTGTCACCATGGCTCTCCCTATTAGTGTTGACCCTCACCTCAAGAGGCTGGAGGAGATTGAAAACAATGTTAGACATTTTATGACTATATAATTTGAGCATAATGACTTTTTCAGAAGTGAGCTTAAAGAACAGAAAAAGTTTATGGAGTATATGAATAAAGACCTTGATGATATGTCTAAGGAATTTTATGGCTTGAAATCTCAGTTTGCTCATCTTGAGAACTTAATGTAGCGACCAGACCTCAAACAGTCCGATCTCTGTGCATCAGTGTCATCCCTGGATCAGTAATGCTGACACGCACAGTATTTGAAGGATTTATAACAGAGTAGCAATCACACACTTATTACATCGATAGTTCCAACGATGAACTTATTACAATAAAAATGGCTTAAGGCCATCTAACACGATAACAGCGGAAGGCTTGGAAGATAAGTGAGTCCATCAACTCCAGCGGCATCACTGGGTATAGAACCATGACCTATAAGGCACCTTACTTGTCGTCTGAAAAGTCTGCAACATGAACGTTGCAGCCCGAAAACGGGTCAGCACATGGAATATGCTGGCAAAGTAACACAAGAGAGTAATGAAAGTAAAACTATACTATATGCAATATGGCTGGTGGAAAGCTCTATGGTTACAGTTTTTGCGTAAAGCCAATTTTTCCCTACTTAAAAGGAATAGATTTTAAATTAACTATCATGGTAGTTGAAACATCATTGAGAAGATAAACATCCTCTCAACACCAATTAATAAATCATCATTAAACCCAACAATATTAATTAGAGTAACATGATGAGATTCACATGATATCCAGGTACTAGATACTCAAGACGTCCATAATCGGGGACACGGCTAATCATGATCAGTTTGTACACTCTGCAGAGGTTTGTGCACTTTTCCCCACAAGACTCGATCGCCTCCGTTTAATTTCTCGCACTTCATGATGTTTGAGAAACGGATGGCCGAGAACAGTCTTTCAGAAGTACTCGCACCTTACAAACGGGTGGGCCGTACCAACCTACATCCCCTACATATGCTAGTCCACCACTGTAAGAGTTCGCACAACTTAGTCAACTATGCTAGAGCCCATAATAGCATTGTGGCTGCACACGGAAGTTTCTAGTATGAGTAATCTCATGATCCCTTTGAGCCTGGGTGGCGGTCCAAAGAAAAACAGGCAATCGCTGGAAAACCCAGGTGCCTCAATCCACCCAGATGTGTGTTAATGTTGCCACCATAAGTTGAACCATTAAATAACAAACTCACATCTGTCATGGATACACTCACCCAATCCACGTCTACGAGCATAGCATGTCCTAACAGCAAACGTAGAAGTAACTCCCAAAGGTTTGAATGTAATGCAGGTAATAGGTACTACCTCAATCTACTTCCCAGTCCCACAAGTTAAATGATCCTACTCATGCAATGTGTGAGGGTTTGACTAATGCAATGAAAACTGGGTATTGGAAAGTATGATCAAAGTGTTACTTGCCTTGCTGATGATCCGCAAAACCTAGAGATTCAAAGTAGCAAGCGGCGCACTCCGGGTACTCTATCGCAAACAAACAAGCACACAATAAGTACTTAACTAATGCACGGGTAAAACTTGAATAAGAGATCTAACCAGAAAGTTCAACTTAAGAACTCCGGTTTGCAAAAGAAACGGCAAAAGAAAAGCAATGAAAGACAAACGGCGAAAGAAAAACAACTACCGAACCAATCTGGACCTAAGTCCAAATTTAGCAGAGGCAAACGCTTGAGTGACTAGGTTAAACGGAAAGAGAATTTCGAGATGAAACTCCACGCGCTTGAATCACCTGATTCCGATAAACGAGCGAAAAGATAAACTAAAACAAAGATCGGATCAAAGATCGCGATCAGAAAATAAACTAGAAAAAGAAAACTAATACAGCTTAACGAACGAACGTTCGTCAGCTAAGACTAAACGACGAACTCGTTCGTTAGAACGAACAAACGGGTGAACGTTTACTAATTAACTAAACCGAAAAAAAATCAGAAAACCGATCTAAAGAAAAACCGACTAGGGTTCTTAAAAAAACCGACGGTCTTCTAAAAGAAAACCGGGCGGCTACCTCGTCGACGACCGGTGGGCGGCGGCTGCGGCGGGCGGTGGTTTGCGGCGGTGGGCAGCAGCAGCGGCGGCGGCGGCGTGCGGCGGTGGCTGGCGGCGGCGAGGGGCGGCGAGGCGGCGTGCGACGGGGCGGCGGCTTGCGGCGTCGCGGCGGCGGGGTGCGGCGGCAAGGCGGCGGGGCGGCGACGACTGCGGCTTGCGGCGGGGCGGT
>LR738713.1:52509010-52595947 GCA_902687465.1 Secale cereale | reverse complement strand
GGCGGCGGGGTGCGGCGGCAAGGCGGCGGGGCGGCGGCGACTGCGGCTTGCGGCGGGGCGGTGTGCGGCAGAGGGGGGTGGTGCTGCATTTATATAGGGGGAAGGGGGTAGAAGGCTTGGGGAGGGGGCAGCAACGGCGGCGGCGGAGGAGTCCGACGCGGGCACGGTGAGCTCGGCGGGGAAGGCGGTCGCGGTGGCGGCTGGGCCTGGCTCGGCTGGGCTTGGGCCCAGTCGGGTCGGGTCCCCCTATTTTTTTTTTAATTAACTAATGCCGGCGCTACGAAAGAGAAATCTAGAAAATAAAATAAAAAACTAAAATTGCCAAAACAAATTTTCACCGTCTAAATGGAATATTTAGAACAAGATGAACATTTTCTTGGCACTAAAGTGCATTTTTGAAAACATGCAATTTTTCCTAATTCAAAAAAACTCCAAATAAAACTTGTTTGACTTTTTTTATTAAATATTCTGTATTTCTTATTTTTGGGAGAGTCATTTTACTCCCTCTCTCATATTTTATGATAGAAATACTTGAAGATAAAATAAATCAAATCAAATGATCCTATTTTCAAAATTTGAGAAACCTCAAATATGAAAATATTGAAATCCCCAACTCTCTCTGAGGGTCCTTGAGTTGCTTAGGATTTTCTTGGATCACCAAAAGCAAGAAAATAAGATATGCATAATGATCTAATGTATAACATTCCAAATTGAAAATTTGGGATGTTACACTTAAAATCCCAAATTTCAGATAAACAGTCCACCTTGATCAATAAGATGGCTGCTAAACCGGAAGAGCATGAAAATAAAGATGAAGATCTGGAAGTTATTGATGTGTCTCCTATTAGATCCTTGTTTTCTAGTATTAATCTTGATGAATACAGGATTGGAGATAATTCTGCTTTAAGGTGTCCCAATGATTCGGAGTTTTTAGATCTTGATGCTAAAATTGTTAAAAGTGGGAGTGAAGAGATTAAAACCTTGCATAGTGATGAACCCACTATTTTGGATTTCAAGGGATTCAATTATGACAATTGCTCTTTGATTGATTGTATTTCCTTGTTGCAATCCATGCTAAATTCTCCTCATGCTTATAGTCAAAATAAAGCTTTCACTAAACACCTAGTTGATGCTTTGATGCAATCTTATGAAGAAAAACTTGAGTTGGAATTTTCTATCCCTAGAAAGCTTTATGATGAATGGGAACCTACTATCAAAATAAAAATGAAAGATCATGAATTTTATGCTTTGTGTGATTTGGGTGCAAGTGTCTCCACTATCCCAAAAACTTTGTGTGATTTGCTAGGGCTCCATGAGCTTGATGATTGTTCTTGAAATTTGCATCTCGCGGATTCCACTATTAAGAAACCTATGGGAATAATTAATGATGTTCTTATTGTTGCCAATAGGAATTATGTGCCCGTAGATTTCATTGTTCTTGATATAGATTGCAATCCTTCATGTCCTATTATTCTTGGTAGACCTTTCCTTAGAACGATCGGTGCAATTATTGATATGAACGAAGGAAATATTAGATTCCAATTTCTATTAAGGAAAGGCATGGAACACTTTCCTAGAAAGAAAATCAAATTACCATATGAATCTATCATGAGAGCCACTTATGGATTGCCTTCCGAAGATGGCAATACCTAGATTTATCTTGTATCATGCCTAGCTAGGGGCGTAAAACGATAGCGCTTGTTGGGAGGCAACCCAATTTTTTTTTTTTTTGTTGTTAGTGAATAAATATTGCATCTAGCCTCCGATTAGATGTGGTGTCATGTTTTGTTTAGTGTTTGTGCCAAGTAGAACCTTTGGGAAGACCTGTGTGAAGTTTATATGATCTTGCTGTGAAAAACAGAATCGTTGGCGCTCGCAAAAGTAGTCTTCAGATTTTACTGGAGCGTGCTTTTTAGTTGATTCTTTTTGCAGATGATTTGTAGACAAATTCTGCAAATTTCCAATTTAGTTTGAATTTTTTGGAGTTCCAAAAGTAGGCGAAACCTGCAGATTACTACAGACTATTCTGTTTTTGACACATTCTGTTTTCCGTGTGTTGTTTGCTTATTCCGATGCATCTATGAGTAGTATTGGAGGATATGAACCATAGAGAAGTTGGAATACAGTAGGTTTAACACCAATATAAACAAATAATGAATTCATTGATGTACCTTTGAGTAGTGGTTTGCTTTCTTATACTAACGGAGCTCACGAGAATTTTTGTCTAAGTTTTGTGTTGTGAAGTTTTCAAGTTTTGAGTATTGCTTTGATGGACTATGGAACAAGGAGTAGCAAAGGCCTAAGCTTGGGGATGCCCATGGAACCCCAAGTAAATTCAAGATAATCAAAAGCCTAAGCTTGGGGATGCCCCGGGAAGGCATCCCCTCTTTTGTCTTCATCCATCGGTAACTATACTTGGAGCTATATTTTTATTCGCAACATGTTATGTGTTTTGCTTGGAGCGTCTTGTATAATTTGAGTCTTTGCTTGTTAGTTTGCCACAATCATACTTGCTGGACACACCTATTTGAGAGAGTTAAATATGGCCTAGAAATTATTAGAACACTCTATGTGCTTCACTTATATCTTTTGAGTTGAATAGTTTTCGCTCTAGTGCTTCACTTATATCTTGTAGAGCACGGTGGTGGTAATATTTTGTAGAAATTGTTGAACTCTCATGCTTCACTTATATCTATTTGAGAGTCTATTAAAACAGCATGGTAATGTGTTTAGGCTAAAGAAACTAGTCTTCACATGATAAACATCCAATGTCAATGTAGTAAAAAAAATCACGCCAAGTGCATTGAATAGAATAATATGTTGGTTGCTTGATAATTGTTTTGAGATATGAGGATAGTGATATTAGAATCATGCTAGTGGAGTTATTATGAAATTGAGAAATACTTGTGTTAAGGTTAGTGATTCCCATATCATGCACGTATAGTGAACTGCTATGTGACGGAGTTAGAGCATGAGGTATTTGTAGAGTGCCGACCTTTGTGTGGAGGTCGGGGGCGCGCGATGGTTAACTCCTACCAACCTCCCCCCTAGGAGCATGCGTTGATTGCTTTGTTTTGATGACTCGTAGATTTTTGCAATAAGTATATGAGTTCTTATGACTAATGTTGAGTCCATGGATTATATGCACTCTCACCCTTCCACCATTGCTAGCCTCTCTTGTACCGCGCAACTTTCGCCGGTACCATAAACCCACTATATATCCTTCCTCAAAACAGCCACCATACCTACCTATCATGGCATTTCCATAGCCATTCTGTGATATATTGCCATGCAACTTTCCACCGTTCCGTTCATATGACACGCATCATATTGGCATATTGGCATATTGCCACTGCATGACCATGTAGTTGACATCGTATTTGTGGCAAGGCCACCAGGCATAATTTTTATACATGTCACTCTTGTTTCATTGCACATACCGGTACACCGCCGGAGGCATTCATATAGAGTCATACTTTGTTGTTGTAGTATCGAGTTGTAATGAAAGTGTGATGATCACAATTATTAAAGCATTGTCCCATGGGAGGAAAGGCTAAATCTATAAAGGCCCTCCGCAAAAAAAAAGAAAAAAAAAAGAAGAAAGGCCAAAGAAAAAAAAGGCCCAAAAAAGGACAATTGCTACTATCTTTTTTCCACACTTGTGCTTCAAAGTAGCACCATGTTCTTCATTGTAGAGAGTCTCATGCTTAGTCACTTTCATATACTAGTGGGAATTTTCATTATAGAACTTGGCTTGTATATTCCAACGATGGGCTTCCTCAAATGCCCTAGGTCTTCGTGAGCAAGCAAGTTGGATGCACACCCACTAGTTTCTTTTGTTGAGCTTTCATTCATATTTAGCTCTAGTTCATCCGTTGCATGGCAATCCCTACTCACTCACATTGATATCTATTGATGGGCATCTCCATAGCCCGTTGATACGCCTAGTCGATGTGAGACTATCTCCCTCTTTTTTTGTCTTCTCCAAAACCACCTCTATTCCACCCGTAGTGTTATATCCATGGCTCACGCTCATGTATTGCATGAAAGTTGAAAGGTTTGAAAAGATAGAGTATGAAAACAAATGCTTGGCTGAAATCGGGGTTGTGCATGATATGGATATTTTGCGTGATGAAGAGGGAGCATAGCCAGACTATATGATTTTGTAGGGATAACTTTCTTTAGCCATAGTATTTTGAGAAGACATGATTGCTTTGTTAGTATGCTTGAAGTATTGTTATTTCTTATGTCAATACAGACTTTTATCTTGAATCTTTCAGATCTGAACATTCATGCCACAATTAAGAGAATTACATTGAATAACTATATTGGTTAGCATTCCACATCAAAAATTCTTTCTTTATCATTTACCTACTTGAGGATGAGCAGGAATTAAGCTTGGGGATGCTTGATACGTCTCCAACGTATCTATAATTTTTGATTGTTCCATGCTATTATTTATGAAGTCTTGGATGTTTAATGGGCTTTATCATTCACTTTTATATCATTTTTGGGACTAACCTACTAACCCAGAGTCCCAGTCCATATTGTTGTTTTTGCCTGTTTCAGGGTTTTGCAGAAAAAGAATATCAAACGGAGTCCAAACGGAATGAAACCTTCACGAGAGAAATTTTTGTAGAAAATCACGCACGCGGAGCTTGAGAACCACGTCAGGGGACAGAGGGCTGGCCCACGAGGGTGGGGGCATGCCCCCCTTCCCAAGGCGCGTCCCCCTGCCTCGTGGCCCCCTCGAGCGTCCCCCGGTGCCCTCCTTCTTCCTATATAAGTCTACGTACCCCAGAAACTCCGAGAACAGAGAGAAAACCCTAATTCCACCGCCATACCTTCTGTTCCCGTGGAGATCCCATCTTGGGGCTTGTTCCGGAGCTCCACCGGAGGGGGATCCATCACGGAGGCCTTCATCATCATCATCGCCCTCACCATGAGTTGTGAGTAGTTTACCACAGACCTTCGGGTCCATAGCTAGTATCTAGATGGCTTCTTCTCTCTCTCTGGATCTCAATACAAGTTGCTCCTCGGTCTTCGAGGAGATCTATTCGATGTAATCTCTTTTTGCGGTGTGTTTGTCGAGATCCGATGAATTGTGAGTTTAGGATCAAGGTTATCTATGAAAGATATTTGGTTCTTCTCTGAACTTTTTATGTGTGCTCATAATATCCTTGCAAGTCTCTTCGAATTATTGGTTTGGTTTGGCCTACTAGATCTATAGTTCTTGCAATGGGAGAAGTGCTTGGCTTTGGGTTCAATCTTGTGGTGTCCTTTCCCAGTGACAGTAGGGGCAGCAAGGAATGTACTGTATTGTTGCCATCGAGGATAAAAAGATGGGGTTTATATCATATTGCTTGAGTTTATCCCTCTACATCATGTCATCTTGCTTAAGGCGTTACTCTGTTCTTATGAACTCAATACACTAGATGCATGCTGGATAGCGATCGATGTGTAGAGTAATAGTAGTAGATGCAGGCAGGAGTCGGTCTACTTGTCTCGGACGTGATGCCTATATACAATGATCATGCCTAGATAGTCTCGTAATTATTTGCTTTTCTATCAATTGCTCGACATTAATTTGTTTACCCGCCGTAGAATATCGCTATCATGAGAGAAGTCACTAGAGAAAACTATGGCCCCCGGGTCTATTCTCAACATATCAATCTACATCTACTTTACTTTTATCGCTTTTATTTGCTATTCTTATAAACCAAAAATACCAAAAATATAAACTATCATCTCTATCAGATCTCACTTTCGTAAGTGACCGTAAAGGGATTGACAACCCCTTATCGTGTTGGCTGCGAAGTTCTTATTTGTTTGTGCAGGTGCGAGGGACTCGCGCGTGGTCTCCTATTCGATTGATACCTTGGTTCTCAAAAACCGAGGGAAATACTTACGCTACTGTGCTGCATCTCCCTTTCCTCTTCGAGGGAATACAACGCAAGCTCAAGAGGTAGCAGCTTCATGCTCCGTGGCAACACAGAAGGCCACCTCGAGTAGGTTGAGAGCTACGCCCCTGGCCATCAAGTCAGGTTTGGAGGCTTGAACTACGTTGCTGATATCCGCGGAGACTTGATCTTCGACGGATTTGAGCCCATGGCGACCGCTCCCTGCCACCACGATGAACATGACCTAAATTTGTCATCGGACCGCATCCAGGCCTAGCACCTATAACCGCTCTGGCCCTAGATCCGAAGCAGGTCGCGTCACCCGAGGACGGGAAGCTCAACCCCACCACGGAAGCCGCAGACTCAGCGGCGCTAGAGCCGCACACAGACCCAACCTTGAGCGGGATCTATGTTACCGGAACTTCGGACTCGTCTCCAGCTATAGGTTCTGAACCATGTGCATCTGCGTCCTTCGAGCTTGATCAGGCGCCTATCATCGAATTTAGCTCCACAGATATCTTCCAGCACTCACCTTTAGGCGATGTGCTAAACTCATTAAAATCCCTTTCCTTAGCAGGGGACTCACAGCCGAATTATATCCAGTTTTAATTGGAGGCTGATGATGGAGAACTTCGCTTCCCACCCACCACCCAATTGGTAGCCACGGTCAAAGATTTAACTGATCTACTTGACTATGCTTCTGAAGACTTAGAAGGGATGGACCTCGAAGCCGAAGCAGATTAAGACCAAAACTCGCCCGCAACCGGGCGATGGACGGCTACGTCCTCATATGATGTGTATATGGTGGACACACCTAAGGAGAAGGAGGACGACGGCGATAATGATCCCAAAAATGATAAGCCCGTCGATGAACCTACCAAGCGTCAGCGTATGAAGCGCCGATTGAGGGAGTCCTGGATCGGGGGGTCCTCAGGTGGCCGGACAAACTCCTGGTGGGACGGACTGGTGGGCCGTGAAGATTATTATAGAAGATCATCTCTCGTATCCGGATAGGACTCCTGGATTCTTGTAATGGCAAGTTTTAGGCTCGGGTGTAGATTTTCCTTCCTCTACAAGATGATATGTACAAACCCTAGGCCCCTCCGGCGTGTACATAAACTGGAGGGTTTAGTCCATAGAGGCTAGAATCAGAATCATACAATCCTCATAGGTAGACTTAGGGTTTAGCCTTTACGATCTCGAGGTAGATCAACTCTTGTATCCATATTCATCCATACTAATATAGCAGGAAGTAGGGTTTTACCTCGATCGAGAGGGCCTGAACCTGGGTAAACATCGTGTCCCCTGCCTCGTGTTACCATCGATCCTCAGACACATAGTTTGGGACCCCCTACCCGAGATCCGCCGGTTTTGACACCGACATTGGTGCTTTCATTGAGAGTTCCACTATGTCATCGACAGAAGGATTGATGGATCACGTCGTCAACTGCAATGGCGACGTCGAGGGGATTTTCCCTCCCGGCCAACTTTTCGTGTTCGGCGGCTTCGCGCTTCGTGCCAACACTGAAGGCCTACTTGAGCAGATCGAGAGCTACGCCCCTGGCCATCATGTCAGATTTGGTAGCTTGAACTACGTTGCTGATATCCGTGGAGACTTGATCTTCACCAGATTCGAGCCAGCGGCAACCCCTCTCTGTCACCACGATGATCATGACTTAACTCTGTCCTCGGACCAGGAAATAGTGCCTGCAAAGTTTCTGGCCCTAGAACCAGAACAGATCGCGTCCCCCGCAGATGGGAGGCTCAACCCCACCGCGGGGACCATGGACTCTACGGAGTTGGATCCGCACACGGACCCAACTGATGAGGTATGTGTTACCGGAACCCCGAACTCGGCTCCGGTCTCTGATTCCGAACTGCGCGTAACTGCGCCCCTCAAATCCAATCAGGCGCCTATCGCCGAATTCTGTGTTGCGGATATTTTCCAGCATTCACCACTTGGCGACATGTTAAGGTCATTAAGATCTCTCTCCTTGGATGAGAGCACACAGCCCCACTATATCCGGTTCGAACTGGAGGCTGATGAATAGACGTGCTATACCTAGGGGGACGAAGAATTTCGTTCCCCACCCACCATCCACTTGGTAGCCACGGTTGAAGATCTAACTAATCTACTCGACTACGCTTCAGAAGACTTCGATGGGATAGACCTCGAAGCTGAAGTAGATACAGATCAAAGCCGACCCATAATAGGGCAGTGGAAAGCTATGTCTTCATACGACGTGTATATGGTGGATACACCCAAAGAGGTGGAAGGCAACGGCGAAAACAATCCCGTAGAGGATAAACCCGTCGAAGAACCTCCCAAGCATTGGCGTCCAAAACGCCGAACAAAATCCTGTAAAGGAAAGGACAGCAACACCGTGACTAATGACGGTGATATTCCGGAACAAGCCGAAGACCCCGCAGATCCAGAGATAGAGCAGGAGGAGCGAGAGGACGGCGGACATAGTCCGAAGCCGCAATCCGATGATAGTGATGCCGAAGACGGTGACTACGAACCGATCTCCGAAGAAGAGTTTAGTCTGGATGACAACGAGTACATCATCCCAGAAGAACCCTCTGAACAAAGACGCTTCCACCGGCGGCTTATAGCCACCGCACGGAGCCTAAAAAAGCAGCAGAGATAGCTTCGAGCCGCACAGGACACGCTCAACGATAGATGGAATGAGGTGCTAGATGCCGAATAGAAACATGGCTTTAACGGACAAACCAAAGGCTATCCCAAGCGCAAGCTGCTGCCTGAATTCAACAACGAGGCCGTCACGCCCGTCCTACCAAAAAATAACACCACTGACAAGCCGGACCGACCACCTCGCGGACGGGTGAGAGTAGCTAGCAATGTATACAAACCCGCACCACCACCCCATAAAGGAAAGGAGGGTGCGGCACAAGTCCGAAAACACGATCTGTGTGAGGACCTAAACAAAAAAGCTAGCAAGACCAAGTCTATATTCGGACCTAGGAACCGAGCTCCCACACGGGACGACGGCTATCAAGCCAATCGTGCTGGTGACATACCAGTTCGGGGTCAATACCAAACACCACAACCATCGGATATACGCCACAATATAGCAAGATACAGAGGAGCCTCACACCCTGTATGCTTCATCAATGAGGTGCTGGGTCACGATTTCCCAGAAGGGTTTAAACCCGTGAACATCGAAGCGTACGATGGAACGACGGATCCTGCCGTCTGGATAGAAGATTTTATTCTTCACATCCACATGGCTCGAGGAGATGATCTCCACGCCATCAAATATTTATCCCTCAAGCTAAAAGGACCATCTCGACACTGGCTAAACAGCTTCCCAGAAAACTTCATTGGAGTTGGGAAGAACTTGAGGACGCTTTTCGGGCCAATTTTCAAGGGACTTATGTCCGGCCCCCGGACGCTGACGATTTAAGTCACATCATCCATCAACCCGGGGAGTCAGCCCGCAAGCTTTGGAACTGGTTTCTCACTAAGAAGAACCAAATCGTCGACTGTCCGAACGCCGAAGCTTTAGCGGCATTCAAGCACAGTATCCGGGACGAATGGCTAGCCAGACACCTTGGACAGGAAAAGCCGAGGACAATGGGAGCCCTAAGTACACTCATGACTCGCTTTTGTGCGGGTGAGGATAGCTGGTTAGCTCGTAGCAGCACCAGTGACCCTGGAACATCTGAAGCCAGGGATGGCAATGGAAAGCCACGACGTAACAAAAACAAACGTCGAAACAATTCTGGAAGCCCAGATGATACATCGGTAAACGCCGGATTCAGCGGCTCTAGACCCGGTCAATGAAAGAAGCCATTTAAAGGCAACAAAGACGGTCCATCAAGCTTGGACAGGATATTAGAGAGGCCCTGCCAAATCCATGGTACCCCAGAAAAACCTGCCAATCACACCAACCGTAACTGTTAGGTTTTCAAGCAGGCCGGCAAGCTAAACGCCAAACACAAGGGGAAGGAGCCTGAGAGCAAAGACGAGGATGAACCTCGCCAGCCGAATATAGGGGGACAAATGATATTTCCACCGGAGATCAAAATAGTGAACATGATATATGCCACTCATATCCCAAATAGGGAGCGCAAGCGCGCACTCCGAGACGTCTACGCCGTTGAGCCTATTGCCCCAAAATTCAACCCATGGTCAGCCTGTCCGATCACTTTTGATCACAGGGATCATCCGACTAGTATTGGGCATGGGGGATCGGCTGCCTTAGTGCTCGACCCAATAATAGATGGATACCATCTAACCCGAGTCCTTATGGACGGCGCTAGTAGTCTTAATCTGATATATCAGGACACTGTCCGCAAGATGGGGATCGACCCATCAAGAATCAAGCCAAGCAGCACGACCTTTAAAGGAGTGATATCAGGCGTTGAAGCTCGCTGCATAGGCTCTTTAACATTAGAGATCCTAGCTACTCACGGTCATGCATAACCCCACCGTGTTCACTTCCCGAAGCCCTTCGAAAAGAGACCATCACGGTTTCTCACACGGGTAGTGTATTCTTAAGGATAAGGTGTCAAGTTATCTATAACCGGATATTAACAAATTCCCATCTGCCACATAACCGCGGGCACGGCTTTCGAATGTTCAAAACCCTTCAGGGGTGTCCCAACTTAGCCCATCACAAGCTCACGATTTGCGGAGTCGCAACTCCAAAGTGGGAAGACCCGAGTATTCTCGAAATCCCGTGCTCAAGATATTTCGACAAAGGTAAAACTAATCCAGCAAGACCTCTCGGCGTGCCGACACCCTAATTGTCGTGGAATTAACACGACAGATGTCCAGTTTAACGGACTTGATGATGGAACCATCGCACGGGTTAGCTTGAAGGGGTTAAAAGCACACAAAGGACACAGAGGGTTTATACTAGTTCGGCCCCTTCAATGAAGGTAAAAGCCTACGTCTAGTTTGGTTTGGTATTGCTTGGGCGTCGATGAACAGGGAGCGGATTGCTTGCCTGTGTCTCGACAGGTTGTTTCTTGCTTGTCCCTGAACCGTCGCCAGGTCGTCCCTTTATATAGAGGCGATGTCTGGTCGGGTTTACAGAGTCCTGAGGCCGGCTCATACTTGTGTCCGCCTCGGTCTCTGTTCTTTCCTTCTTATCTCTCAAGTTACATTATCGGGTGGTTTACACACCATAGCTCTATACATGGGCCTAAGATCTCATGGGCCGTAGTCTTTACTAAATATTACAACCACACAAACATATTATAATAATCTGGTTTACACTAGCCGATTCATACCTGCTAGTAATATCCCTGACATTAAGCCCCGGAATGATTTGAACTTGTTCACATCAATCTCCCCTGTCTTGCATAATTTTCCTTCTTGTGTCTTCTCATTTTTGTAAACCGGCCCTGACGTCATCCTCGAGAATCACTTAATCTGACTGTGACATCACTTCCGCATTTAACGTCGCGAGCTGTCCATCGGCTTTGTTTAAGGGTTATCCCGAAAATCGAGACGACAGAGGATCTTTATCCAATCCCTTGCCTCCTCGAATCCCGCACCTGTCGTTTCGGATCTGCCTTTCTATAAATACCGCTGCCCCATTCTTTATCTTCCTCCGTTCGTTCTTCTTCCTCCATCGCCCGAGCTCAAGACTCCATTGTCGCCCGAGCTCGAACCGCTGCCGTCGACCGCCGAATCCAAGTCCTCGCCGGCCGCTGCATCGACCTGAGCTTGACCAGAGAAAACTCCGCCGCCACTTCTCAGGTACTCCATCTTCTTCCTCACTGTAGATCCGTAACCTATAGGGTTCTTTCTCGCATCTCCGCCATTAGAACCTCAGTGAAAGCTTCACCTTGTTCATCTTAGGCACCAAGTTCTCAGTAATAACCTTTAGATCTTTCCCTTTAAAATTTACCTCTATTCCGCTGCGGTATGCTTTAGATCTTTGTCATTCATATTCAACCTGTAGATTTATCCACTCTGTATAGGACCCTTGTAGTTCTCCCCGTATATCCTTGCATTTGTTTTTCTTTTTCTTGTGTGCTCAGATCTGTTCCACCTTAGCTGTCTGTGAAAACCTGTTTCTTCTCCTTTGTAGATCTATTAAGTATACTTCGGTTTAAACAGTCATATGCTACGGCTGTAAAAAAAATCATAACGAACGCGACGGTTTAACTTTTCCTCCTTTGTGGTCATGAACCGGTAGTAATACAGTTTCCTGTTTATCGCCGGGTTATCCATATCATTAGTTCCTTGCTTAAACCGTTGCGTAACCCTTTCATATATCTTCCGGTTTATGACACTGTACTTGAGTAATCCGGATTTATATTTTACCCTTTCAGCACTTGCTCTTCTGTCACTATGGCCAAACAGTTTGTCTCGTGCAATTGGGTTCCTTCCGTTATTACGGAACAAGATTTAATCAATGCTGCTGCAATCGGCACCTTAGGCCCTCAATCTGTTTTAAAATGGCGGGCCCCAGGAGATGAATGTCCTCCTACTCCCAAAGAAGGGGAGGTTATTGTCTTCTTTGACCATATTGCTCGGGGCTTTACTCCTCCCGGTTCGAAGTTTTTCCGGGATGTACTTGCCGCTTTCCAGCTTCATCCTCAGGACATAGGTCCCAACTCTGTTTCCAACATCTGTGATTTTCAAGTGTTTTCTGAGGTGTATTTGCAAGAAGAACCGTCAGTTGACTTGTTCCGGGATTTCTTCCACCTAAACCGGCGTACTGAATTTACTAGTGGACCGCATCAAGAGCTAGGCGGGGTCAGTATTTAGAAAAGAAAAGATACAGTCTTTCCTCATGCCGCTCTCCACACACATCCCAAGGACTGGAATAAATCTTGGTTTTACTGTATTGATACTTCACCTGAGGGGGAAAACCCATTGCCGGGTTATCGCGAGCACCGTCTTCCGGAGGACCACCCTTTGCCGCAGCGCCTCAGCTCCTCAGAGCGGCCCAGGTTTGCCTCTCAACTTTCCAAGTTAAAGGCTTTTATGGCCAATGGTTTAACCGGTATGGATTTCATGCGCTGCTGGCTCTCTTGGAGTATCCTTCCTCTGAGTCGACGACCCAGCTTGATGTATCAATACTCTGGTAAACCGGATGATCCTCAACGTTTCTCTAAGGATAAACTTTCTGAGTCGGAAGTCACTGAGTCTGCCAAGAAGATGCTTAACATCACTTTAGAAGAATGTAGCCAAACCGGACTGGCTCCATACTACAAGAAAAACAAGCTGCCTGCGGTATGTCTTACTTTCTTTCATATGCTTGTAATCCGTTCCTTTAAATGGTTCTTTCAATTTATCTTTTACCTTTTGAACAGGCTAATGATCCTTTCTGGAAGAGGAAACCTCAGGAGAAAACCGGAAAACAGGCACGCCGGAAAGCCTTTGCTACCAAGAAGAGAAAAGCGGCTGGTGGCTCCAGTTCTCATGCTGAGGATGACGATCCGGACTCTGAGGTATGAATTAATCCGGTTTTAACTTGCTTAATTTTACCCATATCTGTATCTAATAACAACTTTTCACAGGAGCTGGCTGAAGGAGATAAACCGGCCGAAATTGAGGTAACTATCCTTTCTTCCGATTCAGAACCACTTCCTCAAAAAAGCCGTCGGACAGTGCGGAAATATCAGTTTTCTCACCCTTATGCTCAATTGGATCCTAATTTTCTTTTGAAGAAACAACAACATGAAGCCCTTCGCCGGACCACTCGCCATAGTGGTCTTGCCGTGGAATCATCCGGAATATCTCTTACTCCGGCTCGGAGGCGCCGCACTGAGGTTATACTCTCTCCAACCCTCCTTCATCCCAAGGCCGGGCTTATACGCAAACCTCTTAAACCGTCTGACCCTGATTATCAGGAGACTCCGTTATCTTCTTCCGGTGAATCAACTGCCACACAACTTCCACCCCTGAAAATTGTCCCAGGGTAAGTCTTTTTAATTTATCCGGTTTATGATTGCACTTTATTTTACAGTTCTAACTTGTTTTTCCAACTTCCTTCAGCAAGCCAAAGCCTAGCAAGAAATCAAAAACCAACCAACCAACTGTTGATACTGCCGTTGATGATCCGGCGGCTGATCCGGACTCAACTATCCCTCCGTAAGGCGAACCCACAATTCCACTTGAAGATCCTGCTCCAACAGATCACACTACTATGCCTGAGAATCCCAATGCTGAGGATGTTCATGAACCGTCTAATCCTGCCCGGGCCAATTCTCCTCAGACCAATCCGGCTCCTGCCAGTCCGGTTCATACTGCAACCCCACCACCAACTACTGCTTCTCCGGAGGTGGAAATAACTCATACGGCTTATACCGCTCGTGCTGAGCCCACTGTCTTAGACAAACATACGGCTAAAGCGGAGAAGCTGGACAAGGAAAAGGGTAAATGGAGTACCGAACTGTCCAGCTTTGCTGATATGAGTGCCCAGGAGCTCTATTCCGGGTACTTGAACCGGCTCCACACTGGTCGAGACTATGAAGCAGGCTTGATTAACATGATGAAGGACAAGTATGAGGTAATCCTTTGCATCTTCTTTTGACTTTCAATGTACTTCTGTCCATACCGTATCAGCCCCCAAGTTCCGGTTTAGCTATGTTTAGAAGGTGAACCGGTACTTCCTGATTAATCAAATGATCTTACATTAGCCCCCAAGTGCCAGGGGCATAACTCGGTTTATGTGCCTGGGACTTGCTTGACTTTTCCTTTGATACTTCATTTATCCATTAGTCCCCAAGTGTCAAGTAGACAACTTGTTTGTGTGCTTGAGACTTTGTCTTTGAATCGCTGCTGTTTAACACTTCAATTGCCCATTAGCCCCCAAGTGTCAAGTAGACAACTTGTTTGTGTGCTTGAGACTTGTCTGATTTTTGCTTCTTATCACTTGATTGTCCTTGCAGGCTGATTTAAACTGGAGGGCTGATGAAATCAGTGAACTCCGGAGCAGACTTGCTGAAACGGAGTCTGCTGCTTCTAAGGCCAAGAAAGACTTGAAGCTGAGTTTAAAGACTGCTGAACAGCTGAAGAAATTCTTTGAAGAAGAACGGACCGCCTTTGAGGTTCAGAAAAAAGATCTGGAAAAAAGGGCCAAAGACGCTGAAGAAGCTCTTAATCCAGTTACTGAAGAGTTAACCGGTTTAAAGCGGCAAATAGAGTTGATAACTTTTGCAGTCTTCGGTAAGTATTTAATCTGTATTCCTGCTTTCATCCTTGTAATCTTCCAACTGTGCCGGTTTAACTGTGATAATCATATGCAGGGCGCCGTGTCACCCATCTTGGGGATGACTTACGGAAAAAACTCAAGGCATGTTATACTTTGGTCGAGCAGCTGTATTCCGGCGCTCAAAGGATCATAAGTGCAACATCATTCAATAAACCGGCCCCCACTACCATCCAAAGCACGTTAGAAAAGCTGTCTGTTTTGCCTGTGCGTTTGGAAGAAGTTAAGAAATCTGCTGCTCGAGCCGGTGCCCTCGTGGCGCTTACCAGAGCGAAAGCATGGGTTACGGACTTTGATCCGGAAGAAGCTTTAAATGGGTATCCAAATACCAAGGAAGACGGATCAGCTTTTACTGCCAAGGATCTTCATGCCTTGACGAAGGAAATGCGTCCTCTCGCCAGCAAACTTGCGGCCGAATCAGATTTATCCAGGTATCATCCGGGGTATGATTTGCAGAACGAGCGGGTGGAGCGGCCGGTTTATGATACCGTCAATCTAATCCCACCAGTGCGCCCTCATACCTTCGCTCCAGATATCGATCCGTCTGAACTCATCAATGAAGAGATGTACTTCCGTGCCTTAACGAAAATCGACTGGTGCGTCCCGGACTTCCAGCCGCTTCAAGAAGAAGAGGAGACTCCGGTTCAAGTTGATGCCCAGCCGTCTCAGCACGAAGGAGCATAGCTCATAGTTTATTGTTGTAGTTGCAGTCCCATTTTACTGAACAATCTTTAATCCGTCAGGCTTGCTATGCCTTGTAATAGGATAGCTGAAAACTGTATCCATTTGATCCGGATACTCCTTGTTTTAACATTGCCTATTTCAATTTGTTCTAACATGGCGTGTCCTGCATTTCATCTGTTCCTGCATAGACAATACTGAACATATATCCTAACGGTTTTACCGCCGGACCCATTAAATTGTTCTCACAATATATCAAACAAGTGTATACTTACGTCAGAAATAACTTTATACCTGAGATCAAGTATGCTTGATATTCTTAATCCGGCGAATCTTGCCTTTTTGAAGGGAGTTTTTTAATAGACCCAACAATAATCCCTGGTCTTATAGAAGCTGCCGGCTTAAATCATGTTTAGCTTCTTACTTTGCTTCTGCCTGATGATTGTTCCGGGTTGTGATGAACACCGGATTAACTCTTGCTGGTATTTTATAACCCAGACTTTTTACTCATGCTGGTGCTCATGACCCAGATTTTTGACTTTGTAGATGTGTGGTCAATTTCTTGAATTGTCCCACTCCGGATTAAAGAACCATAACACATAAAGATTAGAAATGCAAATTTGCAAATAAAACCGTGTAGTCGAGGCTTTTTACGAGCTGCCAGGCTCAAAGCAAGGTTCAGCCAATCAATGGAATGGGCTTACCATCCAGAGGGCCGGTCGAATCATCCATAGGAACCATAAGAAAATCTTTAGCCAATCACTGGGTGGTTGTCGCATGTCCAGAGGGCCTCCATGGTTCCATGAAACCATAGGTAAAATTTTAGCCAATCACTGGATGGCTGTCGCCTGTCCAGAGGGCCTCCATGGTTCCATGAAACCATAGGTAAAATTTTAGCCAATCACTGGATGGTTGTCGCCTGTCCAGAGGGCCTCCATGGTTCCATGAAACCATGGGTAAACTTTAGCCAATCACTGGATGGCTGTCGCCTGTCCAGAGGGCCTCCATGGTTCCATGAAACCATGGGTAAACTTTAGCCAATCACTGGATGGTTGTCGCCTGTCCAGAGGGCCTCCATGGTTCCATGAAACCATGGGTAAACTTTAGCCAATCACTAGATGGTTGTCGCCTGTCCAGAGGGCCTCCATGGTTCCATAGAACCATGGGTAAACTTTAGCCAATCACTGGATGGATTACCATCCAGAGGGCCTCCATGGTTCCATAGAACCATGGGTAAATCTTTTAGCCAATCACTGGATGGATTACAATCCAGAGGGCTTCCATGAAGTGTCCTCTTTGGGCCGGATATGACCTTACGCTCTTCAGGGAGTTTATTGCTTCTGAGTGCATATTTTCTGCAAAATCAGTTTAAACCGATCGATCTATTTGAAATATAACATATGGTAATATATGTATGGTTGTCCTCATAAAATATTTGTATTGGAAAAAAAGGCTGAGCCCCCGGTTTACCAAGGGTGCCGGTTTATTCATTAATCATAATATATACATAGGATACAGTGGAGCTCATGGCTCAGGTATAGTAGGGCCGTAATAGGGCGATGTTCCACGGCCTCTTTGTCTCCTCTTCCGATGTCCGTGAGTCCTTGTGTTCTCGAACGTCCACCAGGTAATATGAACCGTTGTGCAGATTCTTGCTGACCACAAAGGGCCCTTCCCAAGGTGGGGATAACTTGTGCATGTCTGTTTGATCTTGGATGAGCCGGAGTACTAAGTCGCCCTCCTCGAACGTCCTTGTCTTGATCCGGCGGCTGTGATATCTGCGCAAGTCTTGTTGATAGATCGCAGACTGTGTGGCTGCTATATCACGCTCTTCATCTAGCCGGTCCAAACTGTCTTGTCTCGCCTGTTCGTTGGCCGTTTCAACATAGGTTGTCACCCTTGGTGAATCATGACGGATATCGCTTGGAAGGACCGCTTCAGCACCATATACCATAAAGAAAGGTGTGTAACCCGTGGACCGGTTTGGTGTAGTGTTGATACTCCAAAGGACAGACGGTAACTCCTCGACCCAACATCCTGGGGTCCTTTGCAAGGGAGTCATAAGCCGGGGCTTGATACCTCGCAAAATCTCCTGGTTTGCTCTTTCAGCTTGACCATTGGTTTGAGGGTGGGCCACAGAAGATACATCTAGGCGAATATGTTCTCGGTGACAAAATTCTTCCATCTCGCCCTTGGATAAATTGGTGCCGTTGTCTGTGATGATGCTGTGTGGAAAGCCAAACCGGAAAATCACCTTCTTGATGAACTTAACTGTTGTGGCTGCATCACACTTGCTCACAGGCTCTCCCTCAATCCACTTTGTAAACTTATCCACCGCCACAAGTAGATGAGTTTTCTGATCTTGGGATCGCTTAAAGGGTCCAACCATATCAAGCCCCCAAGTCGCAAACGGCCAGGTTATTGGTATCATCCGGAGCTCCTGTGCCGGAACAAGAGCACGTCGCGAAAACTTCTGACAAGCATCACACTTCCGGACTAGATCTGCCGCATCAGCATGAGCTGTTAACCAATAGAACCCGTGTCGAAAAGCTTTAGCCACCAATGATTTTGAACCGACATGATGACCACAATCCCCTTCATGGATCTCGCGAAGAATCTCACAACCTTCCTCAGCTGACACACACCGCTGAAACGCTCCAAAGACGCTGCGATGATGAAGTTCCCCGTTTGCAATTGTCATGGATTTAGAACGCCGGATTATCTGTCGTGCTTTTATCTCATCGTCCGGTAGCTCTCCTCGGCTTAGATATGCCAAATAAGGCAGCGTCCAATCCGGAGTAACATGAAGTGCTGCAACTAGCTGTGGCTCCGGATCAGGAACAGCCAGGTCTTCCTCTGATGGTACTTGTACTGATGGAGTGTGCAGCTCATCCAAAAAAGTATTTGGTGGTACCGGTTTACGTTGAGAACCCAACCGGCTTAAAGCATCAGCCGCTTCATTCCTTCGCCGGTCTATGTGGTCCACTTGATACCCTTTGAAATATCCAGCAACTGCTTCCACTTCTCGTCTGTAAGCTGCCATGAGGGGATCTCTCGAATCCCACTTGCCTGAAACTTGCTGCGCTACCAAATCTGAATCGCCGAAGCACTTAACCCGGCTCAAGTTCATCTCCTTTGCCATCCGCAAGCCATGAAGTAATGCTTCATACTCTGCTGCATTATTAGTACAAGGAAACAATAAACGGAGAACGTAACAAAACTTATCACCTCATGGGGAAGTTAAGACAACTCCAGCCCCCGAGCCTTCTAACTGTCTTGAACCGTCAAAGTGAATCGTCCAGTATGTAAGATCCGGCTTCTCCTCAGGTGTTTGTAATTCTGTCCAATCATTGATGAAATCCACCAACGCCTGAGACTTTATGGCGGTGCGTGGCACATATTTCAACTCATGTGGGCTAAGCTCAATGGCCCACTTTGCCACTCTACCCGTAACTTCCCTATTCTGGATTATGTCTCCCAACGGTGCTGAACTAACCACAGTTATTGGATGACCCTGGAAATAGTGCTTCAACTTCCGGTTTGCCATAAACACACCATACACCAGCTTCTACCAATGTGGGTACCTCTGCTTAGACTCAATGAGTACCTCACTCACGTAATAAACCGGACGCTGAACCGGATACTCTTTCCCTGCTTCCTTGCGTTCCACCACGATCGCCACACTAACTGCCCGTGCGTTGGCGGTGACGTATAACAGCAAAGGTTTGTTATCAACAGGGGCAGCCAGGACCGGTGGCCTCGCCAGCTGTCGCTTCAAATCCTCAAACGCAGTATTTGCTTCATCACTCCATATAAACCGATCCGTCTTTCTCAACATCTGATAAAGCGGAATCGCCTTCTCCCCCAATCGGCTAATAAACCGGCTCAATGCTGTGATCCGGCCAGCGATACGCTGAACATCATTAATGCAAACCGGTTTTGTTAAAGATGTGATTGCCTTGATCTTCTCCGAATTAGCTTCGATTCCTTTGTTTGACACCAAAAACCCAAGGAGCTTGCCTGCCAGAACACCAAAAGCACACTTCTCCGGATTAAGCATCATCTTATAGGCCCGAAGATTGTCAAAGGTCTCCTTGAGGTCCTCTATCAATGTCTCTTCCTTCATTGTCTTCACCACGATATCATCCACATAAGCATGAACATTTCTTCCTATTTGCCCCTTAAGACAGTTCTGTACGCAACGCTGATAAGTTGCTTGGGCACTCTTGAGCACAAAAGGCATAGATACATAGCAAAAAGCACCAAAAGGAGTTATGAAAGCTGTCTTCTCTTGGTCTTTAACTGCCATCTTGATCTGGTGATATCCCGAGTATGCATCCAAAAAACTTAACCGCTCACATCCCGCTGTAGCATCGATGATCTGATCAATGCGAGGGAGAGCAAAAGGATCCGTTGGACAAGCTTTATTGAGGTATGTGTAGTCCACACACATTCTCCATTTTCCATTCTTCTTTAGAACTAGCACCGGATTAGCCAACCACTCTGGGTGGAAAACTTCCACTATGAACCCCGCAGCCAAAAGCCTGGCCACTTCCTCTCCTATAGCCTTGCGCCTCTCTTCGTTGAAGCGGCGCAGGTATTGCTTGACCGGTTTAAACTTCGGATCAATATTAAGGCTGTGCTCAGCGAGTTCCCTCGGTATACCTGGCATGTCAGAAGGTTTCCATGCAAAGATATCCCGGTTCTCACAGATGAACTCGATGAGCGCGCTTTCCTATTTCGGATCAAGGTTAGCGCTGATTGTGAACTGCTTGGATGAATCGCCTGGTATAAAATCAACTTGCTTGGTCTCCTCCGCCGATTTAAATTTCAATGCCGGATCATGCTCTGTAGTTGGCTTCTTCAATGGGGTCATATCTGCCGGATCAACATTATCTTTATAAAACTTCAACTCTTCCGTGGCACATACTGCCTCTGCATAAGCAGCGTCTCCCTCTTCACATTCCACTGCTATCTTGCGACTTCCGTGAACCGTGATCGTGCCTTTGTGACCCGGCATTTTGAGCTGCAGATAAACATAACATGGCCTAGCCATAAACTTGGCATAAACCGTCCTCCCGAATAGAGCGTGATAGGGGCTCCTGATCTTGACGACTTCGAAAGTTATCATCTCTGACCTGGAATCATGCTCATCTCCAAAGGTAACTTCTAAGTCAATTTTCCCAACTGGATAAGCTGACTTACCTGGAACCACCCCATGGAACACCGTGTTTGACTGCCTTAGCTTCTTATCCGTCAGGCCCATACGACGAAAGGTCTCATAGTACAAGATATTGATGCTGCTACTGCCGTCCATGAGAACTTTAGTGAACTTGTAGCCACCCACCTGTGGCGCTACCACCAAGGCCAAGTGGCCCGGATTATCCACCCGCATCGGGTGATCCTCCCTACTCCAGACGATGGGCTGCTCCGAGCAACGCAGGAATTGTGGTGTCGCCGGTTCAACCGCGTGGACTGCCCTCTTTAAAACCTTTTGATCTCGTTTACACAAACTCGTGGTGAACACATGATATTGCCCACTACTTAGCTCCTTCGGATTGCTCTGATATCCGGATTGTTGCTGTTGTTGCTGATGCTGTTGATTACCTTGGTTGTTGTGATTACTTTGGCCCGGTTGCTGGCTGCCTTGGTTATTGTAACCACCCTGATTACGCGGCTGATTGCCTTGGGTATTATAACCTCCTTGACCATTTTGATTACTGGCCCGGCCATGATAACCATCGTTATTGCCCCGATATCCTGATCCGGAGATGTTTCCCTGATGACCCGGACCATAGAACCCAGGGCCTGAACCACCATTTGGAGGCCTGTCATTAGGATTGAAGCGGCCCATCATGGCTTCCATCAAGGGCCTGCATTCTCCTATAGTGTGTTTTGCTGGTCGTCCCCTCGAGCTATGCTTCGGACAAGGCTGACTTAACTCTTGGTCCCAACTAACATCCCCTCCGCCGGTTTGTTGGGGTGGGTTGCCCCTATTGCGCTGGAAACCCCCTTGAACTTAGGTATTGGCCACGAAATCCGAGCCACCTTCCGCCTTCCGCTTGCCTAAGAAACTTGCAGTAGCCGGGTTAACCTGCGCCGGTTTACCAGGTTTGTTAGCCTTTCCTGCTTTGTCTCCCTCAGCCTCTGGATACTTAGTATTGTCAGAGTCCCCATACTTCACCAGAGCGCTCATGAGAGTTCCCATATCATTACAATCCCGTTTGAGCCGTCCTAGTTTCAGATTTAGAGACTCAAACCGGCAATTGTTTTCCAAAGTCACTATTGCCGTACTAGGATTGATACCGTTCGAAGAGTGTAAAATTTCTGATACTCGCCGCACCCATGCGCTTGTAGACTCCTGTTCTCCTTGTATACAGGCTACTAGATCTACCACTCACATTGGCTGCTTGCACGTATCCTTGAAGTTTTTGATAAACTGGCTACGTAGCTCTCCCCATGACCCGATGGAATTAGGGGGTAAACCCTTTAGCCAGGTTCGAGCGGTACCTTCAAGCATCATAGTAAAGTACTTTGCACAAGCCGCTTCATCTACATCCAGCATCTCCATGGCCATCTCGTAACTCTCAACCCAAGCTTCTGGAGCCAAATCTGCTGTGTAATTTGGTACTTTACGTGGACCTTTGAAATCCTTGGGCAGCTTCACGCTCCGTAAAGCGGGGATAAGACATTGCACCCCAAAGGAACTCGTTGTGACTCCTGTCTCTACTGTGACTGTTTGAACCGGCGTTGTTTGACGGACCTCCTCCCGGGCTACTGATCTAACCCGGTTTGCATCCTGAGCCTGTGCGTCCACTCCTGCCGGGTTATCTCGTCTGTAACGGTGCCGCCTACGTTCACTGCTAGATACTTCCGGTTCTTCCCAATGCCTAGTGTAACTCCGGCTGGGACGTGGTGTTGAATGCAGCCTCTCCCTGCTATGAGAATATGCTTGCTGTTGTATTAACGTCGTATTAAGCAGATCCTTGACCCTGCGTGCCTCCAACGCCACCGGAGATGTCCCCTCAACGGGTAAAGCGGCTAAGCGTGAAGCAGCAGCAACGATGTTGTCCAAAGGATTTGAATAGTGACCCGGAGGGGTAGGAATGTGAGGCGCAGATGTAATCCGTCGATCTTGTTCCGCGGGAGGTTGTTGAACTGGCTCATCCCTTGGGGGCGCCCTCCCGTTTAACGCCGGATCATTACTGGTCCCAGCCCCAGGCATCCTGAACAAATCCGTTGCTTCGTAAACTGACGGTAGACGAGATTGATATTTCCGACCCCTTACTCCCTGTACAGAGGCCTGCTCCATCCTTAGATGAAAAGCCTGATCATTTAGCTCTGCCTTCCTTATTGCTATCATAGCCTTCTCTGTTTTCAGATCATCCCTTGCTTGATCAATCCGGCCCTTTAGCTGAAGTAGCTCTGTATCATGTTGCGCCTTGTTTGCTGGAGCTACCTCTGCCATGGCTCGAGCTGTGAACTCCTCGACTAAGGTTGATAGAATATCAGTAGGTGAGAGGGTCGGGCCGCTCCCCCCTACACCAGCTTATGCTGTCGCCCCGTTCACCGTGGACTGCGGCGCAGATTATGAACCGGCCATAAAGACAGCCACCCGGTTTGGCGGGTCAAAGGGGCCCGAAATACTGTCTCCGTCGGACTCACCCTCAGACCGGCCGTCCCGCAACTGATACAAAGATTCAGTCTCTCCGGATGAGGATCCGTCGTCGGAGTAGACAACTGTTTCACCGCCGGATTCCGATCCGTCCTCGGCTTGGACCCCATGAACCGCTCCAACGAAAACGCGCTTCATGGCGGGCTGAATCCGGGCCGATCTCGCACGCTGAGCCGGCTCGATGATGTTGGGGAAGATGTCCGGCTTAGGTCCCGGTTCGCCAATCTTGCCGATGAAGACATGGATGCCACCGAAGGGAACCCGGTACCCGTATTCGATTGAATCGGCCTCCGGTCCCCAACCCGCATTGTCGATGTAGATCCGGCCGCGGCGACTCTTGGTCATCCGGCCGACAACGTAGCCCTTGAGCCCTTCAAAGCTGCCCTTCAAGAACTCGAAACCATCATGCGGAGGCCCCACGGTGGGCGCCAACTGTCGTGGAATTAACATGGCTGATGTCCGGTTTAACGGACTTGATGATGGAACCATCGCACGGGTTAGCTTGAAGGGGTTAAAAGCACACAAAGGACACAGAGGGTTTATACTAGTTCGGCCCCTTCGATGAAGGTAAAAGCCTACATCTAGTTTGGTTTGGTATTGCTTGGGCGTCGATGAACAGGGAGCGGATTGCTTGCCTGTGTCTCGACGGGTTGTTTCTTGCTTGTCCCTGAACCGTCGCCAGGTCGTCCCTTTATATAGAGGCGACGTCTGGTCCGGTTTACAGAGTCCCGAGGCCGGCTCATACTTGTGTCCGCCTCGGTCTCTGTTCTTTCCTTCTTATCTCTCAAGTTACATTATCGGGCGGTTTACACACCATAGCTCTATACATGGGCCTAAGATCTCATGGGCCGTAGTCTTTACTAAATATTACAACCACACAAACATATTATAATAATCCGGTTTACACTAGTCGGTTCATACCTGCTAGTAATATCCCTGACACTAATAGTAGCCGCGTGTATCTCGTCTGAGGCCACGACCGGATGAGCACTACGTACAGCAACCAAAGACCCTAGAAACTGGGTGGCACTGCAAGTGGCTCTAGTTTGGACCAACACTCAAAACGAGCACTAGCCCGGGGGTTGATTAATAAATCCTCGGGTTAATTACTCCCTCGGCAAGTTTTAGTTGTTAGGCAAATGTAGTACCAAAGTTGGGCCTTGCTGGAAAAGCTTTAAGCAGTGCGAATTATCAAGGGGGGCCCATAAACCCCAACCGTGTTAGGAACGCAAAATCAAGGAGCATAACACCAGTTTATCGGGTCCTAAGGTGGCATGAGTGGAACAAAACACCAAGCAGAAGGCCAAGCCTTCCACCCATTGCCAATATATATGTGCATTGATTAACATAGATATGTATTGTGTTATCCCAATAAACAAGTTCATCATGGAGTAATCTTCAAACTTTACCTGCAACTAGCAACGCTATAAGAGGGGTTGAGCAAAAGCGTACTTAGCCAAACAACGGTTTGCTAGGAAGGTGGTTAGAGTGTTTCATGGCAACAAAATAGGAGGCTAACAAACAGGAATAGGCATCGAGGCATAGCTAAAGAACGAGACAACTAGCATAGGCAAAGATAGAGGTGATATCGGGGAACGGTCATCTTGCCTGGAATCCCGAAGGAAGAAGAACGAGTCCATGAAGTAGTCGAACAACTCCTCACAACTCCGGAACGAAACCGAAGCTAACAAGAGAAGCATACCGGAAAGAAGCAAACGACACGGTAAACAAACAAGCTCAAACATGGTATGATGCACAAACAAGTATGATGCATGTACAGTTTACATATGCATGACATGGCAAAGTGCGCAAACAACACTACAATTTAAGTGGAGCTCAATATGCAACGAGTTGCATATTGACGAAACACCACATTCCATTATTTAGTTTGCTCTCGTTATGAACCCAACAAGTTTAGATGTTTTTAACATGGCAAGAGGTGAAGCATAAGTAAACTACACTGTCTAAGCATTTTAAATGAGGCCGGAAATAACAACAACAATTACGAAAAATCCCCGCATGTCATAATTAGCAATTTTAAGCAAACACAACAATTTGAACCATTTAAATGTTGTTATCATGATGCGGATGACATTTGCAAGTTTTATGCAATTTTATTAAAAGTTGACATGAGCAAGATCTGGAGTATTTGTCACCTTGGTGGAAAGAAAGGGGCCACGGCGACGATAACCGAAAACGGTGCCACGGCAACGTTCCGGTGATCCGACACCTCGTTAAGATATAGGTACAAAAGAAGGATGACAGGAGCGTGAGCGTGTCATGCAAAGACGGTGGAGTGCTCCCGGACACTGGTTCCCACGTGACGACGACATGGCAACAAGGAGGAACGTGCAAGCGACAACTCGGACACGGGGCACACGTGCATGGTGCCAACAAGTGGAACATCTCATACAACTCAAGCATTCGTTCACGGGGTCGTCTCGGCGGTATACCTTTGAAGCGTGCGGTTCGGGGTGGTTCGAATCTCGAGGGAAGTAGTGGTTCATGTGTCGTAGAGGAAGTAGTCGTTCACGGGGTCATCGTGGGAAGTAGTTGTTCTCACAATGGTAGTCAAAGTAGTTGTACTATCGGTCGTCGACGGCGGTCGTTATTCACTCGACGATCTTCGGCGGTGGTTGTCGTTCATAGGTCGTTTCGGAGGGGTAATCGATGAATCCAACATTTTTGGGGCGACGGTAGTGGAACTTGACATTTTCGTTCATGGGTCTTCGATGAGGGTAGTCGTTCACGTTGATGTAGTGGTACTTGCGGTTACCGTGTGCAGTCGTACTCGAGGGTCATGGAAGTAGTTGTACACGCGGTCTTCGGCGATGGTAGTTGTACACGGGGCGTTGGGGTCGTCGTTGACGTAGGGGTACACGTTTTCGTAGTCGAACTTGACATCCACGAGGTCGACGGTAGTGGTACTTGTCGGTCCATAAAATCGATCTTGGAGGTCTTCAAGGGTCGACGGTAGTGGCACACGATCCTAGTGGTACTTAGCGTCACATCATGTAGTCGTTTGTGTCATAGTTGAACTTGACAAAATGCACTCCGGCTGTTGTGGTACTTGGCGTCTCCCCGTGAAGTCGTACATAGAGCCGAACAGAGGGCCACATCGATGCAAGGCCATGGCAGCAGCGGGTCAGGGCACTTGACAGGAGCCAGTGCCAGGAGGTGCTCGAGGACAAGGGCGCTCGGGGCAGCGGTGTGCAGGGCGCAGGTGGAGGGGTTGATGGTGACGGCGGCGAGGTGGTGAAGGTGCTGCAGCAGCGAAGGATCCGCGGGGAGGGAGAAGGCGGAGGACGGAGAAGGTCCAGTGAGGCAGCAGAGGGACGACGGGAGCAGAAGAGTGCCCATGGACGAGCTTGAGCCCGAGCGGCGCGGATGACGAAGAAGGGTCGAAGGAGGTCGGGCGACGGGGCCGCTGGAGTTGGCCGCCTGGTGGTGAAGCGGGAGGCTAGGCAAGACGCCAGCGCAGAGGAAGGCGCGGCCTCGGCTGCAAGGTAACGATGAGGAGGTCGGGCGCAACGGAGATGGTCGGAGGAAGGCGGCCGAACGAGACGGCGCCGGTCGGAGACGTCGGCCAGCGGCCGTGGGAGCGAGGGGCGAGGGAGGAAGGACGAGGGAATCGGGAGGAGAGGCCAGGGCGCACAGGTCGAGGCCGAGAGGATCGGGCGCTGCCAGCGGGATGGGTGTGTGGCGGCGTGAGGTGGGAGGACGAGGGAGCAATGGAGAAAGAGATGGGGATCGGGTTGCGGGATGCTAGGGTTAGGAGGAGATAGATGGGCCTTGGGCCAAATAGGGAGGGGGTTTTGTGGCCTAGGGAGGCCGCGGCTGGGCCCCTTCTTCCTTTTGTTTTTCTTCAAACAGAAAAAGTGGAAGAAAAAGAAAGGCAGAAGTAGATATGTAATTTGACAAAGATGAAGATATTTCTGGAGTCCTGGTTTAATTCCCAATTTAAATAAAATGCTCTGGTAATTTTTAGAGACGATAAATTTATACAAGTTTGAAAGTAACTGAAACTTGAATAAATCTGTAGGCCAACCAAAGCACTTCCAAAAGACCTGAAAACTGGAGGAGGTGGTAGTGACATGATCTAGTATTTATAGGAAGATATAGAACAATTTCTGGAACCGGAAAATGTCACTTGCAATAAACAAGTGAGACTTGAAAAGAAGAAGCTAGTGGAGTGTGCACTTGATGAGGGATTTGGTGGCAAGCGAAAGATGCAAGTGTGTTTAGGTGATTCCAAATCAATGGAATATTTTAATATAGCTCCCTAATAATATTGAAAGACTTTGATATGTTATAAAGATAATTTCACCATGTGAATTTCCCTCGATTTAAATGGACCAAAGATCCATGCAATTTATATAGTTGAGTTGCAAAAATTAATGACATGATGGCATGATGACATGATGCAAAGCAGAAATAAAATGAAGCAAGCAAATAGAACACACGGCGAAACCCGAAATAGTTGGAAGTCTTCTGGAGCGTCGGTCTTGGGGCGTCACAACTCTCCCGCACTAATAGAGGATCTCGACCCAAGATCCTGGAGATGGCACCGGATAGAAGAGGAAAAAGGAAGAGGTAAAACAAAGTTGCTTCTTTGACAAACGAGTGAAACCACGAACCTTGAGAGGTTTAACAAATTGAAAGAAAGAATACTATGGAGATGAACGAGATTGAAACGCTCAGTTGGACAAGAAGAACAAGGAATACGATGAGAATGAAGAGCTTAGGTGACAAGATAGACGTTGAAACAACTTCAGTTAAAACAAGGTAGAGAAGGAATAAGAACAAAATAATTTGGACAACACTCCGTCTGAAAATGGAAGGACTTTAACATGAACTTGACAAGATGGAATGATACTTGATGAAATCAACAACACACTGCCTCCGGAACTATTGAACGAATGGCACAAGGGGTAAGAAAGATTTCAGACAACACTCCGATTAAAAGAGAGTCAAAAGTTGATAAGATGAGAGAACTATAATGGAGGTCACAACACTCCTGTTAAATGGACCAGAAACGAAAATAACATGATCTTGACGAAACGAGATGACGAAACGAAGAGATCAAGACCACAATACCTTCGGAACGAAAGAATAGAAGCTGGATTGATGGAAAGAAAAGAACGGAGAATAAAATGACAACTTCTCCCACAATTGAATTTGAAAGAGCATCCTTAGAAAGAATGATTGAATGAAGTTGTTGGAAAATCAACAACAAAAGAAATAAGCTTGTTGTGGGCTTATGGAAAACATCTCAAAATTATGAGGTGACAACCAGCCACTGACGAAAACATTTGATTGGATTGAGATCAACAAGGAGATGAAAAATTTATTTCACCGGGAGGATAAATGAAGAACTTGGGTCACTTATAAGCACTAGAATAGCAACAATCTTTAGGGAAAGCTTTTAGTTGAAATACAACCCAAGATTACTCCAACAAAGAGATTGAAGGGTCGGAAGATCTCCTCAAGAAAGAGAAATGATGGTTTTAAATATCTCATTCTTGATAACTTGTGAATCATGAAACATGAAGAAAATTGTTAAGAATGACATAACACCATCTCAAAAGAAAAGGTAGAAAGAATTGCACTTTGGAATGCAAGATGAAGAATACTTGAGCTCCAACAAGAATCTTGATGAAGACTTCGAGGATGAATTAAATCGTGATGAACCACCATGAAGAACTCCGGTAATAAAAGGATGAGAAGCGAAAGATGAAAAGAATAAGATTCAAGGCCAGCGATGATTGCGATGGAGCTTTGAAATGATATAATTGAAATAACTTGGAGCTCCGGAAAAAGAGATTAAACACTTCAAGGAAATAAGAATAAGATTTATTGTATGCTTATCCTTCATCAAATTAAATTAACGACAATCAACGGATTTGGCCTACTACTTATTCTTCTTGAAAAGGATTGGAGAGAGATATAGCCAAACTTGAGAAAAAATCTTGAACGACTCACCAGTAGGATTATGAAAAGAACAAATGAATTAATACGATAACAACGGAAGAGTAATCTTGAATGAACCACCGTAAGAATATGGAGACGAACGAAGAGGCATCAATTAAGAATAGTTGGAGGACGAAGTTGCAAGCTGAGAACGAAGAGATCCTCTGAAATGATGGCCTTCGGAGGATCACAATGGAAAGAATTCATGAAATGCTTCGGATGGGTATAAAAAGAATTCCTCACAATCGGAACAATAATGAGGATGGCATGAAGCTAGAACCACGAATCTTCAAGAGGACGGGCCAAGATTTAGGAGAAACTCTTCTCCGGTCTTCAAATGTTGAGAAGAACGACGAGAAATACCATGAAGAATTTTGAGATACTCCGGAAGAATGAAAATATAAAGGTTGAAGCAACAATGAATGAAAGCGATCTTAGAGAAGGCATATGACTGATGGAATCCGTACTTACGTCACACCTTGAAAAGGATTTCAGACTAACTCCGGAAAAGAAATTAGAAGAGTCAAGTAAGATCCTGGGAAAATACATGTGGTTTAGGGCCCACTGAAAAGAAACACCGTTGGGAAAGATTGCTTAAGACATATTGCACCGGTTGAATTAAATGGCTTGAATGAGATAACAACCACAACATAGCGACGGTAGTTGTACACGGGGCGTCGGGGTCGTCGTTGATGTAGGGGTGCACGTTTTCGTAGTCGAACTTGACATCCACGAGGTCGACGGTAGTGGTACTTGTCGGTCCATGAAGTTGATCTCGGAGGTCTTCGAGGGTCGACGGTAGTGGCACACGACCGTAGTGGTACTTAGCGTCACATCATGTAATCGTTTGTGTCATAGTTGAACTTGACAAAATGCACTCCGGCTGTTGTGGTACTTGGCGTCTCCCCGTGTAGTCGTACACAGAGCCGAACAGAGGGCCAGATCGATGCAAGGCCATGGCAGCAGTGGGTCAGGGCACTTGACAGGAGCCAGAGCCAGGAGGTGCTCGAGGACATGGGCGCTTGGGGCAGCGGTGTGCAGGGCACAGGTGGAGGGGTTGATGGCGACGACGGCGAGGTGGTGAAGGTGCTGCAGCAGCGAAGGATCCGCGGGGAGGGAGAAGGCGGAGAACGGAGAAGGTCCGGCGAGGCAGCAGAGGGATGACGGGAGCAGAGGAGCGCCCATGGACGAGCTTGATCCCGAGCGGCGCGGATGAAGGAGAAGGGTCAAAGGAGGTCGGGCGACGGGGCCGCCGGAGTTGGCCGCCTGGTGGTGACGTGGGAGGCCAGGCGAGACGCCAGCGCGGAGGAGGGTGCGGCCTCGGCTGCAAGGCAACGATGAGGAGGTCGGGCGCGGCGGAGATGGTCGGAGGAAGGCAACCGAATGAGACGGCGCCGGTCGGAGATGTTGGCCAGCGACCGTGCGAGCGAGGGACGAGGGAGGAAGGACGAGGGAATCGGGAGGAGAGGCCGGGGTGCGTTGGTCGAGGCCGAGAGGATTGGGCACTGCCTGCGGGATGGTTGTGTGGCAGCGTGAGTTGGGAGGACGAGGGAGCGAGGGAGAAAGAGATGGAGATCGGGCTGCGGGATGCTAGGGTTAGGAGGAGATAGATGGGCCTTGGGCCAAATAGGGAGGGGGGGTTTGTGGCCTAGGGAGGCCGCGGCTGGGCCCCTTCTTCCTTTTGCTTTTCTTCAAACAGAAAAAGTGGAAGAAAAAGAAAGGCAGAAGTAGATATGTAGTTTGACAAAGATGAAGATATTTCTGGAGTCCTGGTTTAATTCCCAATTTAAATAAAATGCTCTGGTAATTTTTAGAGACGATAAATTTATACAAGTTTGAAAGTAACTCAAACTTCAATAAATCTGTAGGCCAACCAAAGCACTTCCAAAAGACCTGAAAACTGGAGGAGGTGGTAGTGACATGATCTAGTATTTATAGGAAGATATAGAACATTTTCTAGAACCGGAAAAAGTCACTTGCAATAAACAAGTGAGACTTGAAAAGAAGAAGCTAGTGGAGTGTGCACTTGATGAGGAATTTGGTGGCAATAGAAAGATGCAAGTGTGTTTAGGTGATTCCAAATCAATGGAATATTTTAATATAGCTCCCTAATAATATTGGAAGACTTTGATATGTTATAAAGAGAATGTCACCATGTGAGTTTCACTCGACTTAAATGGACCGAAGATCCATGCTATTTATATAGTTGAGTTGCAAAAATTAATGACATGATGGCATGATGACATGATGCAAAGCACAAATAAAATGAAGCAAGCAAATAAACTACACGGCGAAACCCGAAATAGTTGGAAGTCTTCTGGAGCGTCAGTCTTGGGGGTCACAATGGGGACTGTTTCCCCATGGTCAGCGGCAGCCGAGGTATTACCCTCACTCACCTTCTCACATGCCCCGCCCCCATCTCCTTGAGCAGGAGGCGCATGCTGGGAGGTCACTTCGGTGTCCCCGCGGGCCACGGGCGATGGAGCTCGGACCAGCGGGTCACTCTTCGTTTCTCCAGACGACAGAGAGTTCCCCTCCGATAAGGAGGCGTCGGGGTGTGCGCGGGGAGGGCTGTAGGTCAGCAGGTGAGAAACACTTAAAAAGCATTAATATGCTGAATAAACAAGGTGTAGTAATTAATATATCCGAACAACTTACATTTTGGCTAGGGGCTTCTCCCTAGGCTTTACCACAAAGTTGTGTTCGGACGATGAGTTCGAGCAGGCAGGGAGGTTTATCTTCCTTCGGGGTGCGGCCTTGCCTGCGTCAGCAGGGGCCGCCCTCTTCTTCCCCCTGCCCTGGGCGGGGGATTCTTCTTCTTCATCATCCTCCTCCTCTTCGGAGGAGAGGATGTCGATCTCCTCAGACTTCGCTTCCGCAGGGCGGGGCGCGCTCTTGGCATCCTTGTTTTTCTTCTTGAGCTTCTTGTCCGGCACCTTGTATGGCGCCGGAGCCAGCATCGCCAATAGTTGAGGTGTGGCTGGGTCTTCTGACAAAGGAGCCGGACGCTTGATCTGAACTGCCTTCTTCATCCAGTTTTGTATATCATGTAAAAACTCCAATTCCTATTATCATTACAATAAGGAGGGAATATATGTTCGGTGGAATTTTTGATTATCTCTTGTGCGGTAAACGCAGTGCTGTAGCGTGAGTCCTCAGTTTCCTTTGGCCACTCCTTCTGGATCTTGAAGAGATGTTTCCAGATCTCTTTGTGCGTGGAGCCGTATAGATGCTCCAAGGGTCGAGCTCCTGCCGGATCGAACTCCCATAGAGAGGAATCCCGGCATTGGCAAGGAAGGACAAGTCAGGCCAGCATTACCTGAACCACAGTTGTGAGTTGGTAGCCTTTGGTGATCATGCCAGACACGCGCCCTTGGAGTGCCGCCACCTCAGTCTGAGACTCCCAGTTCAGACTCTTATCGGTCCAGGGGGTTAGCCTCTCCGGGGGCCCAGATCTGAAAGCAGGCGCCGCCGCCCATTTGGTGTCGCGGGGTACGGTGATATAGAACCACTCCTACTACCAAACCTTGTTCGTCTCCACAAACGACCCATTTGGCCAGGTTGCATTCGGAAGCTTGCTTATCATAGCGCCCTTGCACTCCACATGTTGCCCGTCCACCACCTTCGGCTTCACATTGATGGTCTTGAGCCATAGGCCGAAGTGTGGGAGAACGCGGAGGAAAGCTTCACACACCACTGTGAAAGCTAAGACGTGAAGGATTGAGTTTGGGGCTAGATCATAGAAATCCAGCCCGTAGAAAAATAGCAGACCCCGTACAAAGGGGTGAAGAGGGAATCCTATCCCCCTAACGAAGGAACACGACTCTCTAACCCGCCTCCGGGACAGGAATCGTCTGATCCTGGGCGGGGACTCGATGCACGATGTTGGCGTCGAGGTAGCCCGCGCTTCGGAGATCCCCCGCGGTATTCTCAGTAACCGTGGAGGCCTCCCACTTGCCTTTGGCGCCGGATCCAGCCATTGCTGGGGAAGGAAGTGGTGGTTGAGGAACTGAGAGCTGCGGGCGCAAGAGATGAGGATGCTGGGGCTAGGAAGATATGAGAGCTAGGGCTTGAGGAAGGCGTGGGGCTGATGGAAGGGATTGATATCCTTTTATAACGATGTGAATACAAAACGTCCCCCCACTTTAGCCATAAACCTTGTCGATTCCCAAAGCAGTCATGCGTAATGCACGGTTTGGATGCTCACGTCACATTGATAAGGATCCCATAATCAGCGGGCACGATCTTTGTTCTGATAGGACGTGTCGGTGGGGTTATACCTCGAAACTCAAAACTAGGACCAAGTAAAATGGTTTGATATGTTAATGGGATGGACACGACGCTTCACCAAAAAGTTGTTAGTAAAGACACACTATTCTTTTTCTTTTGATGCCTTGCCCTCAAGGCTAAGGGTTGTACTAACCATGCAGAGCCGGACACAGTACACTTTTTGCATAAGATAGTGCCTCGATATGTTCAAAAGAAGGAACCTGCCTTGCAATGTCGAAGACAACACGGAAGCCAAACTCATTATCATCGAAGACAGGTTCGGGGGCTACTGAGGGAGTCCTGGATTGAGGGGTCATCATGTGGCCGGATAACTCGTGATGGGCGGACTGGCGGGCCGTGAAGATCATCGCTGAAGATCGTCTCTCGTATCCGGATAGGACTCATGTGTGCGTATAATGGCAAGTTTTAGGTTCGGGTGTAATATTTCCTTCCTTTGTAAGATGATCATGTACAAACCCTAGGGCCCTCCCATGCATATATAAACTGGAGGGTTTAGTCCGTAGAGGCTGAATAACAACAAAATCATATCTCATAGGCTAGACTTCTAGGGTTTAGCCATTACGAGCTCGAGGTAGATCAACTCTTGTAACACATATTCATCAAGATCAATCAAGCATGAAGTAGGGTATTACCTCGATCGAGAGGGCCCGAACCTGGGTAAACATCGTGTCCCTAGTCTCCTGTTACCATCGATCCTCAGACGCATAGTTCAGGACCCCCTACCGGAGATCCGTCGGTTTTGACACCGACAGAGAGAGAAGAAGCCATCTAGCTACTAACTATGGACCCGTAGGTCTGTGGTAAACTACTCACACTTCATTGGAAGGGCAATAGGGTTGATGTAGATGCCCTCCGTGGTTGGTTACCCCTCCGGCAGAGTACCGAAAAAGGCGTCCAGATGGGATCTTGCGAGAACAGGAGGTTACGGCGGTGAAAAGGTGGTTTCGATGGATGTTCTAATGTTTCTAGAATATATGTGAATTTATAGGCAGAAGAAGTAGGTCAGGGGAGGCACGAGGGGCCCACAAGGTAGGGGGCATGCCCTACCCTCTGGGCGTGCCCTCCACCCTTGTGGCCTCTTCGCAGATCCCCTGGCGTGTACTCCAAGTCCATCTGGTGTCTTCCGGTCCAAGAAAAATCTCTGTAAAGTTTCGTTCTGTTTGGACTCTGTTTGATATTCCTTTTCTGCGAAACTCAAAAACAAGGAAAAACATAAACTGGCACTGGGCTCTGGATTAATAGGTTAGTACCAAAAATCATACAAAATAGCATATAGATGCATATAAAACATCCTAGATGGATAATATAATAGCATGGAACAATAAAAAATTATAGATACGTTGGAGACGTATCAAACCCCTTCCCCTCTTCTTTCGTGCAGAACATGTAGTCAGCTTCAGTATAGCCCTCCTCAGACTCCATCAGTGCTACATGTTAATATATGTTATTTCCGAAAGTGAAATGGTCCTCTCCAAGTTGTCTCTCTCTCAAACATGAAACCTAACTTCCCATATCTCATCATCCAAACTGCACAAAAATATGTAGGATTACTAACTTATTGAATTTGAATCAATGTCTATTAGTTTGAGTGATTCATTTGCTTTACTTATTTACTTGTACTGAAAAAACATATTTATCCGTCATTATTTACTGCCTCAACATGTCTAAATCTATAAATTAACCTCACAATCATATGTGGTCTTCCTGTACTGCATATGTAAATCAACAGTAAAGTGCATACAATAGTCAGAGAGCAAACCCTAGCCCATACACTGTAACCGCAGTTCATGTCCAAGTGTCACAAAACCTAAACCCCAACTTTAAATCCATATGAATCAAGTAAACCCCTAACCCTAAATCAGAAAAAAAAAACTTATCAATGCAACAAAAGAGAGAGAGGGGGAGATGAAATACTTACTAGACGCCACCGAAACCTGAAGCCCACTGATGGCCTTGGCCCACGCAGAAGCCCTTATCTTGCGGGCTAGGGTCGGCGCCAGACGTCGCTCGATATCAAACTCCGGCGACGGAGGTGGCGTATGGGCTCACTTCGGTGAAGGAGTCTGCTGCATCGGTAAGCTACTGCTACCGAGCCAGTTGTCCACCTCGGAGAAGCCATCACCATCGCCTCCTGTCCCTCCGCCGCCTACCGTATCGCCGCCACTGCTAGGTTTAGCCATTGCGCGCGCGCAGAGAGAGAGAGAGAGTTGGGAGACAAAAGGAGGAATTCAAAATAGAGGGACAGGGGAAGTGACTGACCAAACGGCCGTCACCATCTTCTTTAACCGACGTGGCACCTGACAGGTGGGCAAGGCAAGCAAGAAATCGTGTTAACAACGGCAAAAATGGTCATTTGTGTTTATTGAGAAAATTTACAAGCAAAATTGTGGATTTCAGGGACGTGCAAGAAATGAGGTGGTAAATTTGGACACAAACTTCAAATGTGGTGGTTTTTGGAAATTCACTCCATCAGAGTGGAACCGCTGGCTGATGCTTCCGTGGAGCCCAGGTGAGGGTCGATGATGGTCTGCGCTGAAGAACCGGGCAAGTCACCGGGTGTGCAAGTCAGCGACACGCCGATGGTGGCCTTCCTGAGGCCAACTGGAGGCGGCCTCCCGTGTTCTACTTTCCCTCGTTGGCGGCAGATAGGGGCGCGCTGGCCACCGACTTATCGATATTTGCGTAGCCGGCTTCTTTCTCTACCGACAGGGCGTGGTTACACGCGCGTTGAAGTCGAGTGGAGCAGTCGCAGGCACGGGAGGCGCGATACGACACAGGGTCATCGACGACAACGATGATGCCCGTGCCGCCATGCTCCCTATTGTGGAGCAACTTGCCACTCCTCCACGAGCTAGCTTGGAGCGGCGAGTTGCTGAACTACACTCTAGCTTGGGACGACAACTTGCTCCGTCGGGCTAGGCGAGGGAGCTGGAGCAGTGTGCTTCATCGCTCATCTCCGGCGGGCTCGGCGGGCCACCCAGTTGGCTTTAATGTCGAAGAACCGCTCTTCCTGCTCGGCGGATGCCATCGAAAGGGTGAAGAAAATGGTGGAAGGAGGAGACAGAGAGCGGCGGAGTAGTGTGATTCTTGCTCGGCGTCTGGCCTCGTTTGAATAGAGGGCGAACAGGAGGAGCTTTCCCGACATTGTGTTTAATCTCAGGCTGTTCGTTAACAGACGTGTGGTCGGAGTAGGTTTCTCGGCTTCCACACGGCTTTAATGAAGGCGTTTGCATTCGGTGAGGAGGGGTGTTCAGTTGGGCGTGCAGCGAGTAGCGCCCTCGGTGGGCGCACCACTTCAATGGCGGAGGCAATGAGAAGTCGCGTCCGCCCTGAACCGTCTTCAATGTGAAGCGGCGGCTCTACGACGGCATGGATGCGGGCAGCTGGCGTCGGACGATAATGCGTGCAGGGTAGGGCGGAGGGGGTTTGGGTGGGCCAGGATGGTCAAAAGCAAGTATGGGTGGTGTCCGAAGCCCGCAAAGCCCCCCACAATTGTCTTCGGTTTGCGGGAGAAAGTATGTCCGGACCGCGCCGCGGACCGATACAGACCCGTGTTGAATGGCTTGCGCAGTCCGAACGTATGCGTGCGGTTTGAGGTTCGGCATTGGAGACGCTCTTATCTAAAGGAAAAAAGTTGGACCGAGAATGTGAAGAGATAAATGTATTTTGCAGATCTGGAGAGTTGCCCAATCAGGCGTGTATTTCATGCTCGCTTTCTTGTTGCTCAAATAGCCTAGAGAATCCATAGCTTAAGTTTGAATATACTTCAACGAGTATGACTAAGATTTTATATTTATTGATTTTTTTGATTTGACTAAAATTTGGTACTAACATATGTGCTTTATGTATTGGATAAACTTCGATCTCTCAATACCAAGGGAGGGGTGGTGCCTCATTTTTTTTAACTCATGGGTAGATGTCGTAAGAACATCTAGAATCATAGTTGTATGGGCTCGCTTCGGTGAAGGAGCCCGCTGCATCAACAAGCTACTGCTACCGAGCCAGTTTTCCATCTCGGAGAAGCCATCACCATCGCCTACCGTATCGCCGCCGCCGTCATCGCGCGCTCGCGCGCGCGCGAGAGAGAGAGTTGGGAGATGAAAAGAGGAATTCAAAGCAGATGAACAGGGGAAGCGCCTTACCTAACGCCCATCGTTGTCTTCTTTGACCGATGTGGCACCTGACTGGTGGGTGTTGGAAATATGCCCTAGAGGCAATAATAAAAGTATTATTATTATATTTCCTTGTTCATGATAATTGTCTATTATTCATGCTTGAATTGTATTGTACGGAAACAGCGATACATGTGTGAATATATAGACCACAATGAGTCCCTGGTAAGCCTCTAGTTACTAGCTCGTTGATCAACAGATGGTCACGGTTTCCTGACCATGGACATTGGATGTCATTGATAACGGGATCACATCATTAGGAGAATGATGTGATGGACAAGACCCAATCCTGAGCCTAGCACGAGATCGTATAGTTCGTAATGCATAAGCTTTTCCGGTGTCAAGTATTTATTCCTTAGACCATGAGGTTGTGCAACTCCCGGATGCCGTAGGAATACTTTGGGTGTGCCAAACGTCACAACGTAACTGGGTGGCTATAAAGGTACGCAACGGGTATCTCCGAAAGTGTGTGTTGAGTTGGTACGAACCGAGACTGGGATATTGTCACTCCGTATGACGGAGAGGTACCTCTGGGCCCTCTCGGTAAGACATCATCATAATGAGCTCAAGGTGACTAAGGAGTTAGTCACGGGATGATGGATTACGGAACGAGTAAAGAGACTTGCCATGACGAGATTGAACAAGGTATCGGGCATACCGACGATCGAATCTCGGGCAAGTACCGTACCGATAGACAAAGGGAATAACATACGGGATTGAGTGAATCCTTCACACAGTGGTTCATCCGATGATATCATCGAGGAACACGTGGGAACCAACATGGGTATCCAGATCCCGTTGTTGGTTATTGATCGGAGAGTCGTCTCGGTCATGTCTGCGTGTCTCCCGAAGCCGTAGGGTCTACACACTTAAGGTTCGGTGACGCTAGGGTTGTAGAGATACATGCACATGGAAACCCGAATGTTGTTCGGAGTCCCGAATTAGATCCCGTACGTCACGAGGAATTCCGGAATGGTCCGGAGGTAAAGAATGATATATAGGAAGTCCAGTTTCGGCCATCGGGTGAACTCCGGGGGTCACTGGGAGTGTCCCGGGACCACCGGAGGGGTCCCAGGGGTCCACCGGGTGGGGCCACCCATCCCGGTGGGGCCACCCATCCCGGTGGGGCCCCTAGGCCGCAAGGGGAAGGGGGCCAGCCCCTGGTGGGCTGGCGCACCCATATGGGCCCCCCTCCATGCGCCTAGGGTTGAAACCCTAGGGGGAGGGGGCGTCCCCTATGCCTTGGGGGGCAAGTCTGCCCCCTGGCCGCCGCCCACCCTGGAGATCAGATCTCCCAGGGGCGGCGCCCCCCCTGGCCCCTATATATAGTGGGGGGGAATAGGGCAGCCGCACCCCAAACCTCTGGCGCCTCTCCCCCCTCCCGTCACACTTCCTACTCCTCCGCAGGGCGCCGGCGAAGCCCTGCAGGTTTTCCTGTTGCATCCACCACCACGCCGTTGTGCTGCTGGATCTCCGACGACCTCTCCTCCGCCCTTTCTGGATCAAGAAGGAGGTGATGTTGCTGTACCGTACGTGTGTTGAACGCGGAGGTGCCGTCCGTTCGGCGCTAGGATCATCGGTGACGAAGAACGCGAAGAGTACGACTACTTCATCCATGCTTCTTCGAACGCTTCCGCACGCGATCTACAAAAGGGTATGTAGATGCACTCCATTATGCTCGTTGCTAGATGAATCCTTAGATTGATCTTGGTGAAGCGTAGGAATTTTTTGGAATTCTGCTACGTTCCCCAACAGTGGTATCAGAGCTAGGTCTTTGCGTAGCATCTTGCACGAGTAGAACACAAACAAGTTGTGGGCGTTGAGTTTGCTCAATTTTCTTGCCATCACTAGTCCAATTTTGATTCGGCGGCATTATAGGATGAAGCGGCCCGGACCGACCTTACACGTACGCTTACGTGAGACTGGTTCCACCGACAGACATGCACTAGATGCATAAGGTGGCTGGCGGGTGTCTGTCTCTCCCACTTTAGTCAGATCGGATTCGATGAACAGGGTCCTTATGAAGGGTAAATAGAAATTGACAAATCACGTTGTGGTTTTGGCGTAGGTAAGAAACGTTCTTGCTAGAAACCTATAGAAGCCACGTAAAACTTGCAACAACAATTAGAGGTCGTCTAACTTGTTCTTGCAGCATGTGCTATGTGATATGATATGGCCAAGAAGATATGATGAATGATATATGTGATGTATGAGATTGATCATGTTCTTGTAATAGGGAATCACGACTTGCATGTCGATGAATTTGACAACCGGCAGGAGCCATAGGAGTTGTCTTAATTATTGTATGACCTGCGTGTCACTGAATAACGCCATGTAATTACTTTACTTTATTGCTAAACGTTAGCCATAGTAGTAGAAGTAATAGTTGGCGTGACGACTTCATGAAGACACGATGATGGAGATCATGATGATGGAGATCATGGTGTCAAGCCGGTGACAAAGATGATCATGGTGCCCCGAAGATGGAGATCGAAGGAGCAAGATGATATTGGCCATATCATGTCACTTTAATTGATTGCATGTGATGTTTATCATGTTTTTGCATCTTGTTTACTTAGAACGACGGTAGTAAATAAGATGATCTCTCACTAAAATTTCAAGAATTGTGTTCCCCCTAACTGTGCACCGTTGCTAAGGATCGTTGTTCCGAAGCACCACGTGATGATCGGGTGTGATAGGTTCTAACGTTCGCATACAACGGGTGTAAGCCAGATTTACACAAGCAATACACTTAGGGTTCACTTGACGAGCCTAGCATGTACAGACATGGCCTCGGAACACGGAAGACCTAAAGGTCGAACATGAGTCGTATAGAAGATACGATCAACATGAAGATGTTCACAGTTGATGACTAGTCCGTCTCACGTGATGATCGGACACGGGCTAGTCGATTCGGATCATGTATCACTTGGATGACTAGAGAGATGTCAATCTGAGTGGGAGTTCATTAAAATTTGATTAAGATGAACTTAATTATCATGAACTTAGTCTAAATTCTTTACAATATGTCTTGTAGATCAAATGGCCCACGCTCATGTCACCCTCAACTTCAACGCGTTCCTAGAGAAATCCAAGCTGAAAGACGATGGTAGCAACTACACGGACTGGGTCCGTAACCTGAGGATCATCCTCATAGCTGCCAAGAAAACTTATGTCCTAGAAGCACCGCTAGGTGACGCTCCCGCCCCGGCAAACCAAGATGTTATGAACGCTTGGCAGTCGCGTTGTGATGATTACTCCCTGGTTCAGTGCGGCATGCTTTACAGCTTAGAATCGGGGCTCCAAAAGCGTTTTGAGCACCACGGGGCATATGAGATGTTCCAAGAGCTGAAAATGGTTTTCCAGGCTCATGCCCGAGTTGAGAGATATGATGTCTCCAACGCATTCTACAGCTGTAAGATGGAGGAAAACAGTTCTGTCAGTGAGCACATCCTCAAGATTTCTGGGTTGCACAACCGCTTGTCTCAGTTGGGAATGAATCTCCCAGACGAAGCGGTCGTTGACAGAATCCTCCAGTCGCTCCCACCAAGCTACAAGAGCTTCGTGTTGAACTTCAATATGCAGGGGATGGAGAAGTCCATTCCCGAGGTGTATTCAATGCTGAAATCAGCGGAGGTGGAGATCAAGAAAGAGCATCAAGTGTTGATGGTCAATAAAACCACTAAGTTCAAGAAGGGCAAGGGTAAGAAGAACTTCAAGAAGGACGGCAAGGGAGTTGCCGCGCCCGGTAAGTCAGTTGCCGGGAAGAAGCCAAAGTATGGACCCAAGCCTGAGACTGAGTGCTTTTATTGCAAGGGAACGGGTCACTGGAAGCGGAACTGCCCCAAATACTTAGCGGATAAGAAGGCCGGCAACGTCAAAGGTATATGTGATATACATGTTATTGATGTGTACCTTACCAATGCTCGTAGTAGCTCCTGGGTATTTGATACCGGTGCAGTTGCTCATATTTGTAACTCTAAGCAGGAGTTGCGGAATAAGCGGAGACTGGCGAAGGACGAGGTGACGACGCGCGTCGGGAATGGTTCCAAGGTCGATGTGATCGCCGTCGGCACGCTACCTCTACATCTACCCTCGGGATTAGTTTTGAACCTTAATAATTGTTATTTAGTACCAGCTTTGAGCATGAACATTGTATCTGGATCTCGTCTTATGCGAGATGGCTACTCATTTAAATCTGAGAATAATGGTTGTTCTATTTATTTGAGAGATATGTTTTATGGTCATGCCCTGCTGGTCAATGGTTTATTTTTGATGAATCTCGATCGTGATGATACACATATTCATAGTGTGAATGCCAAAAGATGTAAAGTTGATAATGATAGTCCCACATACTTGTGGCATTACCGCCTTGGTCATATTGGGGTCAAACGTATGAAGAAGCTTCATGCTGATGGACTTCTGGAGTCTCTTGATTATGAATCATTTGACACGTGTGAACCATGCCTCTTGGGCAAGATGACCAAGACTCCGTTCTCCGGAACAATGGAGCGAGCAACCAACTTATTGGAAATCATACATACCGATGTGTGCGGTCCAATGAGTGTTGAGGCTCGCGGAGGCTATCGTTATGTTCTCACCCTCACAGATGACTTGAGTAGATATGGGTATATCTACTTGATGAAACACAAGTCTGAGACCTTTGAAAAGTTCAAGGAATTTCAGAATGAGGTTGAGAATCAACGTGACAGAAAAATAAAGTTCTTGCGATCGGATCGTGGGGGTGAATATTTAAGTCATGAATTTGGCACGCACCTTAGGAACTGTGGAATTGTTTCACAATTGACACCGCCCGGAACACCTCAGCGTAACGGTGTGTCCGAACGTCGAAATCATACTCTGTTGGACATGGTGCGATCTATGATGTCCCTCACCGATTTACCGCTATCTTTTTGGGGTTATGCTTTAGAGACTGCCGCATTCACTTTAAATAGGGCTCCGTCGAAATCCGTTGAGACGACACCGTATGAACTTTGGTTTGGCAAGAAACTGAAGCTGTCGTTTCTGAAAGTTTGGGGTTGCGATGCTTATGTCAAGAAACTTCAACCTGAGAAGCTCGAACCCAAATCGGAAAAATGCGTCTTCATAGGATACCCAAAGGAAACGATTGGGTACACCTTCTACCACAGATCCGAAGGCAAAGTCTTTGTTGCCAAGAATGGATCCTTTCTGGAGAAAGAGTTTCTCTCGAAAGAAGTGAGTGGGAGGAAAGTAGAACTTGATGAGGTGACAGTCACCCCTCCCGAACTGGAAAGTAGCGCAGCGCAGGAAATTGTTCCTGAGGTGCCTGCACCGACAAGGGAGTAAGTTGATGATGATGATCATGAAGAAACAGATCAAGTTACTACTGAACTTCGAAGGTCCACAAGGGCACGTTCCGCACCAGAGTGGTACGGCAACCCTGTCATGGAAATCATGTTGTTGGACAACGGTGAACCTTCGAACTATGAAGAAGCGATGGCGGGCCCGGATTCCAATAAATGGCTTGGAGCCATGAAATCCGAGATAGAATCCATGTATGAAAACAAAGTGTGGACTTTGGTGGACTTGCCTGATGACAGGCACGCCATAGAAAACAAATGGATATTTAAGAAGAAGACAGACGCGAATGGTAATGTGACCATATATAAGGCTCGGCTTGTCGCTAAGGGTTATCGACAAGTTCAAGGGATTGACTACGACGAGACTTTCTCTCCCGTAGCGATGCTGAAGTCAGTCAGAATCATGTTAGCAATTGTCGCATTCTATGATTATGAGATATGGCAAATGGACGTCAAAACGACATTCCTTAATGGCTTCCTCAAGGAAGAGCTGTATATGATGCAACCGGAAGGTTTTGTCGATCCAGAGAATGCTAACAAGGGGTGCAAGCATCTCGGAGTTGGAACATTCGCTTTAATGATGTGATCAAAGCGTTTGGCTTTATACAGACTTATGGAGAAGCCTGTATCTACAAGAAAGTGAGTGGGAGCTCTGTAGCATTTCTCATATTATATGTAGATGACATATTGCTGATGGGAAATGATATAGAATTCTTGGAAAGTGTAAAGGCCTACTTGAATAAGAGTTTTTCAATGAAGGACCTTGGAGAAGCTGCTTACATATTAGGCATCAAAATCTATAGAGATAGATCAAGACGCCTCATTGGTCTTTCACAAAGTACATACCTTGACAAGATATTGAAGAAGTTCAATATGGATCAGTCCAAGAAGGGGTTCTTGCCTGTTTTGCAAGGTATGAGATTGAGCAAGGCTCATTCCCCGACCACGGCAGAAGATAGAGAAAAGATGAGTGTCATTCCCTATGCCTCGGCCATAGGTTCTATCATGTATGCCATGCTGTGTACCAGACCTGTTGTGAACCTTGCCATAAGTTTGGTAGGGAGGTACCAAAGTGATCCCGGTATGGAACACTGGACAGCGGTCAAGAACATCCTAAAGTACCTGAAGAGGACTAAGGATATGTTTCTCGTTTATGGAGGTGACGAAGAGCTCGTCGTAAAGGGTTACGTCGATGCTAGCTTCGACACAGATCTGGATGACTCGAAGTCACAAACCGGATACGTGTATATTTTGAATGGTGGAGCAGTCAGCTGGTGCAGTTGCAAGCAGAGCGTCGTGGCGCATTCTACATGTGAAGCGGAGTACATAGCTGCTTGCGAAGCAGCACAAGAAGGAGTCTGGATGAAGGAGTTCATCACCGACCTAGGAGTCATTCCAAGCGCGTCAAGCCCGATGACTCTCTTCTGTGAAAACACTGGAGCTATTGCCATTACCAAGGAGCCTAGGTTTCACAAGAAGACCAAGCACATCAAGCGCCGTTTCAACTCCATCCAGAATTATGTTCAAGATGGAGACATAGATATTTGTAAAGTGCATACGGATCTGAATGTCGCAGACCCGTTGACTAAACCTCTTCCATGGGCAAAACATGATCAACACCAGAACTCTATGGGTGTTCGATTCATCACAATGTAACTAGATTATTGACTCTAGTGCAAGTGGGAGACCGTTGGAAATATGCCCTAGAGGCAATAATAAAAGTATTATTATTATATTTCCTTGTTCATGATAATTGTCTGTTATTCATGCTTGAATTGTATTGTACGGAAACAGGGATACATGTGTGAATATATAGACCACAATGAGTCCCTGGTAAGCCTCTAGTTACTAGCTCGTTGATCAACAGATGGTCACGGTTTCCTGACCATGGACATTGGATGTCATTGATAACGGGATCACATCATTAGGAGAATGATGTGATGGACAAGACCCAATCCTGAGCCTAGCACGAGATCGTATAGTTCGTAATGCATAAGCTTTTCTGGTGTCAAGTATTTATTCCTTAGACCATGAGGTTGTGCAACTACCGGATGCCGTAGGAATACTTTGGGTGTGCCAAACATCACAACGTAACTGGGTGGCTATAAAGGTAAGCAACGGGTATCTCCGAAAGTGTGTGTTGAGTTGGTACGAACCGAGACTGGGATATTGTCACTCCGTATGACGGAGAGGTACCTCTGGGCCCTCTCGGTAAGACATCATCATAATGAGCTCAAGGTGACTAAGGAGTTAGTCACAGGATGATGGATTACGGAACGAGTAAAGAGACTTGCCATGACGAGATTGAACAAGGTATCGGGCATACCGACGATCGAATCTCGGGCAAGTACCGTACCGATAGACAAAGGGAATAACATACGGGATTGAGTGAATCCTTGACACAATGGTTCATCCGATGATATCATCGAGGAACACGTGGGAACCAACATGGGTATTTAGATCCCGCTGTTTGTTATTGATCGGAGAGTCGTCTCGGTCATGTCTGCGTGTCTCCCGAAGCCGTAGGGTCTACACACTTAAGGTTCGGTGACGCTAGGGTTGTAGAGATACATGCACATGGAAAACCGAATGTTGTTCGGAGTCCCGGATTAGATCCCGACGTCACGAGGAGTTCCGGAATGGTCCAGAGGTAAAGAATGATATATAGGAAGTCCAGTTTCGGCCATCGGGTGAACTCCGGGGGTCACCGGGTGGGGCCCCTAGGCCGCAAGGGGAAGGGGCCCCCCTTCATGCGCCTAGGGTTGAAACCCTAGGGGGAGGGGGCGTCCCCTATGCCTTGGGGGGCAAGTCTGCCCCCCTGGCCGCCGCCCCACCCTGGAGATCAGATCTCCCAGGGCCGGCGCCCCCCTGGCCCCTATATATAGTGCGAGGGGAGAGGACAGCCGCACCCCAAACCTCTGGCGCCTCTCCCCCCTCCCGTCACACTTCCTACTCCTCCGCAGGGCGCCGACGAATCCCTACAAGTTTTCCTGTTGCATCCACCACCACGCCGTTGTGCTGCTGGATCTCCGACGACCTCTCCTCCGCCCTTGCTGGATCAAGAAGGAGGTGACGTTGCTGTACCGTACGTGTGTTGAACGCGGAGGTGCCATCCGTTCGGCGCTAGGATCATCGGTGACGAAGAACGCGAAGAGTACGACTACTTCATCCATGCTTCTTCGAACGCTTCCGCACGCGATCTACAAAAGGGTATGTAGATGCACTCCATTATGCTCGTTGCTAGATGACTCCTTAGATTGATCTTGGTGAAGCGTAGGAAATTTTTTGAATTCTGCTACGTTCCCCAACAGTGGGCAAGGCAAGTAAGAAATCATATTAACAACGGCAAAATGGTCATTTGTGTTTATTGAGAAAATTTACAAGCAAAGTTGTGGATTTTAGGGACGTGCAAGAAATGAGGTGGTAAATTCGGACACAAACTTCAAATGTGGTGGTTTTTTGAAATATACTCCATCAGAGTGGAACCGTTGGCTGATGCTTCTCCCAGAGGGGAAAGGGGATGCCTCCGCTTCCGTGGAGCCCAGGTGGGGTTCGACGATGGTCTGTGCTGAAGAACCGGGCAAGTCACCGGGTGTGCAAGTCAGCGACACGCCGGTGGTGGCCTTCCTGAGCCCAACCAGCGGCGACCTCCCGTGTTTTACTTTCCCTCGTTGTTGGCAGCAAATACGAGCGCGCTGGCCACCGACTTGTCGATCTTTGCGTAGCCGGCTTCTTTCTCTACCGGCAGGGCGTGGTTACACGCGCGTTGAAGTCAAATGGTGCAGTCGCAGGCACGGGCGGCGCGATACGACATGGGATCATCGATGACAATGATGATGCCTGTGCCGCCGTGCTCCCTATTGTGGAGCAACTCACCACTCCTCCACGAGCTAGCTTGGAGCGGCGAGTTGCTGAACTACACGCCGACTTGGGACGACAACTTGCTCCATCGGGCTAGGCGAGGGAGCTGGAGCAGTGAGCTTTGTCGCTCATATCCGGCAGGCTCGGCGGGCCACCCAGCTGGCTTTAATGTCGAAGAACCGCTCTTCCTGCTCGTCAGATGCCATCGAAAGGGTGGAGAAATGGTAGAAGGAGGAGACAAAGAGCGGCGGAGTAGTGTGATTCTTGCTCGTCGTCTGGCCTCGTTTGAATAGAGGGCGAACAGGAGGAGCTTCCCCGACATCGTGTTTAATGTCGGGCTGTTCGTGAACAAACGTGTGGTCGGAGTAGGTTTCTCGGCTTCCACACGGCTTTAATGGAGGCATTTGAATTCGGTGAGGAGGCGTGTTCAGCTGGGCGTGCAGCGCCCTCGGCGGGCGCACCGCTGCAATGGCGAAGGCAGTGAGAAGTCGCGACCGCCCTGAACCGTCGTCAATGTGAAGCGGCGGCTCTACAACGTCATGGATGCAGGCAGCTGGCATCGGGCGGGAATGCGTGCAGGGTAGGGCGGAGGGGGTTTGGGTGGGCCAGGATGGTCAAAAGCAAGTGTGGGTGGTGTCCAAAGCCCGCAAAGCCCCCCACAATTGTCGGCGGTTTGCGGGAGAAAGTATGTCCGGACCGCGCCGCAGACCGATATAGGCCCGTGTTGGATGGCTTGCGCGATCCGAACCTATGCGGGCGGTTTGAGGGTTGCCATTGGAGACGCCCTTATCTAAAGAAAAAAAGTTGGACCGAGAATGTGAAGAGATGAATGTATTTTGCGGATCCGGGGAGTTGCCCAATGAGGCGTGTATTTCATGATTGCTTGCTTGTTGCTCAAATAGCCTAGAGAATCCATAGCTTAAGTTTGAATATACTTCAACGAGTATGACTATAATTTTATATTTATTGATTTTTTTTATTTGACTAAAATTTGGTAATAACATATGTGCTTTATGTATTGGATAAACATCGATCTCTCAATACCAAGGGAGGGGTGGTGCCTAATTTTTTTTTAAACTCACGTTGGTATGGGGTAGAGGTCGTATGAACATCTAGAATCACTGTTGCCTAATTTAGGACCTATAAAATGACCGGGTAGTCCTCATTTTGTCCCACTCCACAACCACCCCCGTTTATCCGCACCCAAATTCATATAAAACTATGCAGACTATGTAGATCATCATAGAACATATAAACATAGGAATCCGATATAGATAGAACATGTAAACATATCAATTCGACATAGATAAGGAATTAAAAGTTCAGTACAACCCGACCCAAAAGGGCCTAACGGAGTTCATCACTTAACTAAATGATAGATTAAGATTATAATCGGAAGAGTGAGCGGCCGGAGTACACCACTTTCTTGTTGGCCCCTTTACCTTGGGCTCTTGGGAGCGACGCCTGTCCTCGGGGCAGACGTTGGTAATGGACGAAATGCCGTCATTCGTCGTGCCGCTATCCGAGGAGGGGGACGAGTCGATGATCCCTGCCATGCAACGGGTGGCATGGGCCTGCTCTCTCGCGAGCAGTGCGACCCTCTCATCCGCCCCCGCCCATTGCATCGCCAACCTCTCGAACTCCCGAGCCCAACCCGGAGCACCGGCACATTTTTGTGATGACATCGGCGGTCGTCCGTATATGCTGACGTGTATGACCAACAAATTGTCTTGTGGAGGGCTTCGTCGTCGTTGCTGACGGGGCGGTAGCGGCTCCAGAAAGGATCTCCAGGACCCACACATGGACATGGAGCGACCGGCGGCCCCCTCTGCCACCCTCTTCCCTGCGCGCCAATACACACGACCCTCAGACTCCGACTGCCTTGCAGGCACGAGCACCCAATGCCGCCCAGGAGGAGCAACTGTTGGCGATACCGAGTGACATTGGTTGCCCCGTCGCCCGCCCGGGAAGGCATTGATCGTGTTGTGCGTCCGTGGGGCGCCGCAGAGCTACAGGTGGCCGCCTAGGCCGCGGACAACGCCATGGATGAGGATCTCCTGCCCCGGACCATCCGTGAGCGGCGGAGTACAACGCGAAGCGCTAGATCCTCGTCGTTCGCCATCGACGAGCTCGATGGTCCGCAACGAGCTTCTCTCGGTCGATGGAAGAAGGGATACGGCGGGGAATGGAATGTGAGGAGATGAAAGTGGAGCGAAAAGGTTTAGAAAGTAAGGTTGACCAGGGTTTGGTGTCTGGCTTGGGGTTTTTGTAGACACAGGGATGAGGACGACATGGGCCATAGTGGGTTAGCCCGACGTGACGATGATGTCTGAACGCTTCTGGATCTTCCCAAATCCACCCCACATATGAACTGGGTATGGGGTTGCTGGCAGTGGCGTAGCTAGGGGGTGGCCAGGGTGGTCCATGGACCACCCTGAAATTTCCCCGTAGCTTGTATATAATGTAGTAAAAAATATATTTCTTTGAAAATAAATAACATTATGTAAATATTTCTATTAATGGACCACCCTGGCTTATTGGGCTGGCTACGCCACTGGTTGCTGGACAATCCAGATGTTTGCGCTTTGTTTGAGAAAGTCGATGGGCGGTCTTTTTTGTCCGGAGAGTGACCCAGCATGCTGTTCGACCGTTTGGATAGGATATGGTGTGTCCGATTGTAGGTGGTGCTCTAATAATTTTCTCTCTCCGAAGGCCATCATGGCTTAGGTGCTCGATAATGCTGGTGACGTGTAGGATTCAAAATCTGAGTGTACGAAATCCAAAACCATTCTCGCGGTGCGGTCGCGCGCTCCCGCTCAATAATCAACCCGCGGTTCCGGCCTTTCCGTTCCCGCCCAGATCATTTTTTGCCAAAAAAAACAGCGATCCGCTCCGAAACGCATCCCGCCCGTCCACACCGAACATCGCCGAGCGCATCCTACGGCTCCAACTCACCGATCCGGGGCAACCACGCTTCGACCAATCAGCGCCCACCTCCCCCTCCCTATAAACCCAGCAGCCCCGCTCCTCCTCTCCTCTCATCTCGCCCCAAATCCCCCACCTTCGCCCAGCACCCACAACGCGCCCGCGAATCCCCCACTCTCCCGTACTAGCGATGGCCCCCAAGGCGGAGAAGAAGCCGGCGGCGAAGAAGCCCGCGGAGGAGGAGCCGGCGACGGAGAAGGCGGCCGAGAAGGCCCCGGCGGCGAAGAAGCCCAAGGCCGAGAAGCGGCTGCCGGCGGGCAAGACCGCCTCCAAGGAGGGCGGCGGCGAGAAGAGGGGCCGGAAGAAGGGCAAGAAGAGCGTGGAGACGTACAAGATCTACATCTTCAAGGTGCTGAAGCAGGTGCACCCCGACATCGGCATCTCCTCCAAGGCCATGTCCATCATGAACTCCTTCATCAACGACATCTTCGAGAAGCTCGCCGCCGAGGCCGCCAAGCTCGCCCGCTACAACAAGAAGCCCACCATCACCTCCCGCGAGATCCAGACCTCCGTCCGCCTCGTCCTCCCCGGGGAGCTCGCCAAGCACGCCGTCTCCGAGGGCACCAAGGCCGTCACCAAGTTCACCTCTTCTTAGATTGCATTTGCAATTGCATCGCCTGTATCTATCTGGTAGTAGCAACCGCAGCTGCTTCTCTTGCGTTAGTTAGTGCTTGTCGACTCTGGTTGTCTGGAAGTAGAAGTGCTATTATTGCTGGATGGGGGATTGATTGATAGATGACTGCCAATGCTCTGTCGCCTCTTTGGTTGTAACAACTGAACTTCTGCTTCTTTTGGCAAACCGATATATCAAAAGTAGTGATTCATTTCAGCTATGCTTATCATCTCTGCCACACGATTGTGTTTATTGGTGATGTAGTAAATTTTTAGATTGATGGTGCGCTGACAGCAAGTTACGTTTATTCATTAGGCACAGAAAGCAACTGTATTGTTCAACGTGTTGGTGGTTTAACTGAGCTTGACTCTAGTTATCTGCAATTAGTTGTACTACTATCGTTAGTGATTGCTTCTGTGATTTGGTTTGTACTGAAAGTTACTAATCTCTGCTAAGTGATTGTGCTTTCATAGCAATGTAAGGCCTCCTTTGGTTTGGAGGAATTTCATAGGAATTCTATAGGATAGGATTCTTATAGGAATTTTTCCTTTAGAGCCCTTTGGTTCATAGGAATGGATTCCTATTCCTACATAGGATTGGTTCCTATCCTGCACATTTTATAGGAAAATAAAAATGAGCCTAGACTCAATGGAAAAATTCCTTTGGTGTGAACCAAATGACATCTCTTTTCCTATTCCTACTCATAGGATTTGAGATGCATGTCATCTCATTTCCTACAAATTTCCTATTCCTATGATAATCCTATCCTATGAACCAAAGGAGGCCTAAGTTTCCAGAATCCTGCATCAGGTGCAGAACCCACTGTTGTCCAATCCCCTGGCTTATTTCCTGCTGTGATTATCGTTAATAAGAGCAAGTCTAGTAGAGCCCTCAAACCCCCAAACCCTTAAAAATAACCGCTTTTTTACAGGTTTCGTCCGAAAAACGACATAGACTAGAACCCTTAAACCCTTAAACCTGTAAATTTTTTTAGAGGTCCAACCCTCAAACTCGTTTTGAGCCTGTAGAAGTGAGGGTTGGGAGGAGAAACTCCTCCCAACCCGCACTCAACTTCAGCGCCAGCGCGGGATCGGGATCCCGCTCAACCGTCGCCCGCCGTCCGCGCCATGGAGCTCCCCGTCGCCGCCGCGCCTCCGTCGGCCGCCGCGCCGGCCGCCCCCGCGCCCGCCCCTGCCGGCCCCGTCCCCGCCCCGGCCGCCGATGCGCCCGCCCTGGCCGTCCCCGCCCCGGCCACGGCCGCCCCTGCCGGCCCCGTCCCCGCCACGGCCACCGTCGGGGCGAAGCGGCGGCGGGCAGGCCTGCCACCGCCTCCGTCCGCGCCAGCGCCGGCCGCCGCTCCCGCCCCTGCCACCGCCCCGGCTACCGCCCCCGACGCCTCTCCGGCCCTCAAGAAGAGCCGGCCGAAGGCGGCCTCCCGTGGGCCGCGAGGGGCTGCCTCCAAGGCCGCCGGCGAGTCCTCCGCCGTGGCCAAGCCGCGGAAGAAGATCGTGACGCGGAAGAAGCCCGCTGCCACGCCCGCGGAACCTCCTCCCGTCGCGCACGAGGTGTTCGAGGAAATGGCAACCCCATCATCGTTCATGAACCTCCTCCAAGACGCGGAGGTTGGGGTTGGGGCAAAGAGTAGAACCCTCAAACCCAACCCTTATAACGGAATATTCCGTTATAAGGGTTGGGTTTGAGGGTTCTACTCTTTGCCCCTGTTTTTCAACCCTTAAAATTGTCAAAATTGGGCAATTCTCAACCCTTAAAACTGGTTTTACATTTAAGGATTTGAGGGTTCTACTAGAGATGCTCTAAGAGTGTTCCAATGGTTTGCCTTGCCATGTATGGTTTTTGTTCTGGTAGTAGTTAGCTTTGCTTATCCAGAAGCATCAGTCAATTTGCTTAGGCTGGAGCAGCTTTGTCCTGGTCCTGTTGATGGTGTTACTCTGAAAATGTGAAGCGTGAGAAAATTAGACTAGCTGTCCATTTCTTGCTGGAAGGTGTTCCTTAAACAAGATGATGTGCTAGAGACATGCGCATTTGGTGTTATCCATGGCAGCTATGGATGGTCTTCAGGCTGTATCTTCTTCAGATATTGCAGCAATTCAGAGCTTGTTTAACTTCACAACTGGCTGGCGAGTGCTTTGTCCTTTTCCTTTCAAGTACTTTCTTGATTTTGATGGTCTGATATTTATACCCGCAGGCATATGGAGGCTATCCTGGAGCCATCAAGAAGAAAGCCCGGTTCCTGTCCTCTGTCATTTGCCGAAGAACAGTCTAAGTTCATCTGTGGCAATTTACCAAGCTGCCATAAACATTATGCAAGTTTAGGGACGCGGAGTAGCAGAGGCACTTGATATATGTTTTTGTTTTTACTGTAGTTGATCAGTGTGTGTGTTCTTTACAACCTAAATGTTTAAGGTGCTGAGTTACAACTTACATGTGTGATATTTAATTATAGAGATCTTAATTATATAGGGACTTCTGTAGGGATTTCAGAAGAAAAATATGTACCTGTGGTGAAGAAAAGGCATGTTCAACCGGACAAGGATGGAGCGCTCTGCTCCAAACAATCAGGATGCTGTGGCTGCCTGCAGATTTGCCTATCTAAGTACCTAGAAGCTCCATGTTTTTCTTTTGGTTATCTTTTTGGAAGGTGGGTTCTGAAATAATTAAGTACTTTGATATTGAGGTGATCTGTACCTACTTATCAAGAACAAGAGCTCTCATTATAAAGGCCAAAAGCTTCAGTTACTAAAATAAAATAAAATATATGTTTCGTTTCAACAGATTTCAGGTACTCTATCAAAATAAGATTTATACCGGTTTAAACATCCAAACAACTCTTCTCCTGTGGCTTTTATGTCCCCTAGCAATATTTCAATGCTAGCCAACTTAGCTTGAGAAAAATAACTACAGTAATCAACATCAACATGAATAATCCAGTAATTATCCAAAAATTGAGACAGTGCATCATATAGACTATGATGCCTACTTTTCCACAAGGAACTAAAGAAAAGCCCATCACCCGTTACACCGAAGTATTACCAACATTCTAACTAATATCAGAAGATACCACTTACCAGATTGAACTATAAGTTTCGACGGTCAATGGGAGGGAATAATCTTTACAATCATGTTCTTGGACAATCATTGATTCCAAAATTCTGGTGACAGGTTGCACCCTTAGCTGCATTTTTTTTTAAAACAGCAACTTGGACATGTGCTCATTATCTGTCCGTATGTCGTATTTGTCCTCCTTAGTTCCCGATGCAATAAAATAAGTGCTGGATTTATGATAGCTGCGATGATCTGAATCTGGGCACATGTGTTTTGTAGCAACGCAGACTATTTTTTACAACTTTGGCAATTTTTATAGCTTGGCATTTTTTTGGTCAGAAACTTTCTTTTCTTTTTGATAATTTGATTGACTAATAGTACCTTTTATCTTCAGTTTGGGTTGGCAGGACGCAGGAAAACCTGCCTTCTGTTTCCCATCATTTACCGAAGAACGGTGGTAGCACTGATTTCATCTGTGGGAGCACTGGTTTCATTCTTACAAACTGCTGCATATTTCTGTGCGCCGGAGATATATCGAGGCTGTGCAGGAATGGTTTTCAAGGTACATTGCTGATCTTTTATTATACCGTACCTGCCATGTAATAGGATGCTAATACCCTGTATTGACATTCAGTTACTGAATGCATGACCATTCTCAGCCAAGTGAACCAACCAGCAGTTCAGCACACTCCGTAGAGCAGCCAACATACTACCAGCCCGTAGAGCAGCAAACGTACTACAGTAGTACATGCCAATACTTGGACACCAGAGGTTTGTGTTTCTTTTTCCATAGTTGAGACAGGCAATGTCTTTTTTCTTCATCTAGGTGGAAGATACGATCTTCATTATATCACTTTCTTTTTTTGTGGGGTCGATCTTCATTATATCAGAACAAGAACGTAAAAATAAGTAAATGAGCTTTCCCTGTCTTACAGTTGACCTCATCAAGTAAATTAAGAGCAAGTACACAATAAAGAAGGGGGTCTCAACATGCCTCCTATCGATATTTGAACGTAAGCCAACTTAGCTTGACAATGAATAACTAATCAACATCAACATGAATAATCCAACTAGAGTAGTGATATAAATGCTCTTATATTTCTTTAGAGAGGAAGTAAGAATTTAAAAAGATTCAGCAAAAGATAAACTAGTTTTTAAGCAGTCCAGAGCGGCTGTGGCTTTTTTCAATAAAGGTAATCATCTCCACAAAAATTTGTAGTTTAACATGAGGTTTATCAGCATTGCTATCAAATATTGATGAAAAGGAGCTGAACTCTACTTTTTTTTTTGCATCACATACTAGGATCCTAATACCTTGTATTCACATTCAGACACTGAATGTGTGACCATTCTCAAACAACCAGCACCTTAACACAGCTAGAGCAGCAAAGGTACTACTGGAAAGAACAATTACCACATGCCAATACAAGATCCCCACAGACTGGACCTGGAGACAGCAGCACATCAAAGGTTTGCATTTCTTTTTCCATAGTTTTCTTCATCTAGGTGGAAGCCACGATCTTCATTATATCAGAACATGAATATAAAATTAAGTACATGGTCTTTCCGTGTCCTACAGATGACAATACAAGATCCCCACAAACAAGAAAAGTACATCAGGAAAATTGGGACTAAGTTTGTAGCACAACAGACAATTCGACTGTATAAAATCGTCAGCTTCAGCTGCGCGGCCGCGGATGCCAAAGGATCTTAGCCTGGCACTGAATAAATAATCAATATCGACACAGATATACCTTGCAAATGATTTAAGTTACTTTGTTGGAGAATCCAAAAAATTGATATTAGTGCATTGTAGAGACTAAATAACTAATACTAAATCAAACTGTCAAAATTCCAGAGAGACTGTGGCATTGCCCAGTAGAGAAATCATTTGCAGAAAAAAAGGTGCAGTATGACAGAAGGTTTAATAGCAATGCTATTATTTAGATACTGAAAATGAACTGAACTACTCCTAGTACATTTGAAAGCAAACAGAAAATAGCATCATACATAACGATGGTAATACCCTTGATGCGGTCCGTGGAGAACTAGAGAACTGTACCACAGGCCAATGGATACATCCTTGGCATACAGACTGATATCAGAGATGACATGAAATTTTCTTTTAGGTCGAGGATACAATCTTCATTACAATACTATAATTACACGATCTTCCCATGTCTTACAAATGCCAGCATAATATAATAAGTACATCAAGGGAATCACAGTAAATTCATGGCACAATAGACAATCTAAATGTACAAATCATCTTCTTCAGCTGCCATGGCAGAGGATGCAAAATGACCGGCCGTAGCGGTAGCGCCTGCCGCTGGCTGGTCAGGGAACCGGAACTCACTACCAAAACTACGGGACTGCTGCAGTGTCTGAGCAAAGGCCTGGTATTTGGGAATATCAGCATCACTCACACTCCGGCGTGCATACCTCATGCTCTCCTAAAAAGTGAGCAGCCTTGGTCTCAGTGATCTCACCCACCTCGTCTTCCTCCATTGCTTGAGGGTTTTCATTCCACCGCCTTTCCTTTTCCATGTCCTTCTCAATGTTCTCTCTGATGGCATATTTGCATGCACGTTGGCAGATTTCTGTGATGTGTGCACCGCTGAACCCTTGCGTGTATTTGGCGACCGCATTCAAGTCAACATCTTTGGATGCAGGAGACTTCCTGAGTCAGGCTCCGAAGATCTGAAGCCTGGATTCAACATCAGGCAGAGGAATGTAGATAAGCGGATCAAGATGCCCAGGCCTAAGCAAGGCAGGATCTACGATGTCTGGCCTGTACTACATGAATCATTTTATATGCCGACGGCCAAAATCCCTCTGCAAAGACCCGAAAACCCTGGGCATACCCCTATGCCGACGGCTGCCCTCGGCATAGGGCCGTTGTGACGCCCCCGATTTGACCGTACACTAATCATGCACGCAAATTTGTACGACCAAGATCAAGGACTCACTGGAAGATATCACAACACAACTCTAGACACAAATTAAAATAATACAAGCTTTATATTACAAGCCAGGGGCCTCGAGGGCTCGAATACATAAGCTCGAAAACACAAGAGTCAGCGGAAGCAACAATATCTGAGTACAGACATAAGTTAAACAAGTTTGCCTTAAGAAGGCTAGCACAAAAGCAACACGATCGAAAAGGCAAGGCCTCCAGCATGGGACCTCCTAACTACTCCTGGTCGTCAGCTGTCTCCACGTAGTAGTAGGCTCCGTCAGGGTAGTAGTAGGCTCCGTCGGGTAGTAGCAGTTGTCAAGGGTGGCATCTGGCTCCTGGACTCCACCATCTGGTTGCATCAACCAGAAAGAAGAAAGAAGGGGGAAAAGGGGGAGCAAAGCAACCGTGAGTACGCATCCAAAGTACTCGCAAGCCAGGATCTACACTACATATGCATCGGTATCAATGAAAAGGGTAGTATCTGTGGACTAAGCTGCAGAATGCCAGAATAAGAGGGGGAGAAGCTAGTCCTATCGAAGACTAGCATCTTCTGAAAACCACCGTCTTGCAGCAAGAGGGGGAAGTAGAGTAGTATAACATAAGTCATAATTATGTTGTTGTTTCAACGCTCCGGGATCCTTTCTCGACTCCCGAAGCAACATATCCAAATCATGCCTCAGCATCCAGTTCTAGTTGTATCGATCGGGATACAACTCCAAGTGTCCGTTACCGTAGGACAGGCTATCGATAGATATTTTCTTCCCTGCAGGGGTGCACCAACTTACCTATCACGCTTGCTTAACTCCGGCCGGACACACCATCAGGTCATGCCCGCCCTCGGCCAAACAATACGCCGCAACCCGACCTAGGCTTAATAGAGAGGTCATGCACGTCGGACTAAACCCTATGCCCCCAGGGGTCATGGGCCAATCGCCCCGGGAACTCCTGCACGTTGCGTACGCGACCGGTGAGCAGACCTGGGCTACCTCCTTAAAAAGGCAGATGCTTACGCAGTCCAACCCGGCGCGCGCCGCTCAGTCGCATGACGTCAGTTAAGCTTTGGCTGATGCATACAACGCAGAACGCCCATACTATGCCCACGTGATGGTTAGCGCTATCAGGCCAGAGGCCCCTTGGATCAAATATCCAAACCGTTTAGTGTCTTGGGAACGCGTGGTAACGAGCAGGGACTCACGATCATGTGACCCCATCGCCCCATCTCGAGAACTTGCGGCAAGGGCGAGTGCCCGGCCACGCTTCGTATTTATCTCGCGGGCACCTTCCAGGTCAACCCGACTACACATCAGTCGCAAATAAGCTCGCGCGGGTACCCCTCAGGGTCGACCCGTCTTTAGTAACTAGGTTCAGTGTAAAGTCATAGTAACCATAGTAACTGTGTGTCTGACACCAAAGGGAAACCTGAGGAAATCACCCTCGATGGAATTCCACCTGATGTTTATCGTCAAGGTGAACGAAAGAGGAGTCACCCTCGAGGTCCACTCTTGAGGAGTTGCACGACAGTGTCGTTATTGGGAGTGGAGAAAGAGGAATCACCCTCGATGACCACAACCGATGAACTAGCCTACAAGGTTAACATCAGAAGTGCTGATGAGGTCTCACCCTCGGCACTCGATAGTAACCCAGTAGTGTCGAGCAACTAAGGGGAAAGTGATGTGCGGTGCCGGGTCCTGGTATTTGATCCCGTTGATCGGGCCTTCTGATAATCCAGCGGGGCAGTCGGGACAATGTGGGGGGGGGGGGTCACTGGTGGATCTCTAACCAGCCTATACTAAGCAGTTTAGTATAAACATGTAAGGTATGAAAGCAGGTATCAACAACAAGCTATGCATTAGAATAGGATCATACAAAAAGCAATAGCAGTTCTAATGCAAGCATAAGAGAGAAGGGAATGGGCGATATCGAAATGATCAAAGGGGGTTGGCTTGCCTGGTTGCTCTGGCAAGAAGGAGGGGTCGTCAACACCGTAGTCGATTAGCGGGGCATCATCGGTCTCGGGGTCTACCAGAGAGAATAGGGGGAAGAAACAGTAAATATAAGGCAAACAGTTGCAACAGAGAAGCACGACATGTTAACACGCAGTGCTAGAGTGCTCTAACGCGGTGGTACACGATACATGCGAAGGGGAATAACAAATTGAACGTTTTTCCGGAGTTAGGCATTTTCGGACAGGCGAACCGGAGGGGGATTGTTCCATGTTCGGTATGACAGAGATGTGTGGCGGATGAACAGACCGCATATTCGGATTCGTCTGGTCGTTCTGAGCAATTTTCATATATAAAACTTTTTCATCCGAGTTACAGATTATTTTATATGATTTTCTAAAGTTTTAGCAATATTCTGAAATTATTTTAGATCAAAAACAGAATTATGACATCAGCCTGACGTCAGCAGTCAATAGGGTTGAACGGGGTCAATGCTGACCGTTGACTTCGTCAACTGACGCGTGGGGCCGATTCATCATCCACTGTTATCCTAATTAACATATTTTAATTAGTCTAATTAGGTGGTTAGCTTAATTAAACCAAATTAATTAGGTTAATTAACCAATTAATTATTTTTATTATATATATTTTAACTATTTTTTTAAAACCTCTTTTTAACAGGGCGCTGGGCCTCACAGTCAGTGGCCCACCCAGGAGCGGGTTAACGGGCGTGTGGGGGCGGGCATGGGTGCCCGTCGGGGCTGGACCCAAGCGCAGCCCGCCCGGCTGCGGGGAAGGCCGCCGAGGCGCCGCGGGGCGGCCGGACTCGGTGCAGCGCCGTCAGCCAGGGCCAGTAGGCCGCGCGGGCGTTCGGCCATGGCGGCGTTAGGCGGTGGGGCTGGGGCGGTCGCCGTCGGGAGTAGCGGGGCGCGCAGGCGGTGGTGGGGCTGCGGGCTCGGCGGCGAGCGAGGCGCGGCGCAGTTGGGCGCGAGGTCAGGGATGGGGCTCGCGCGCAGAGTGGAGCTCCGGTGCGGCCATGGCCGCGGGCCGCGGGCGTTGCTGCAGAGAGGGCGAGCCACGGGGAGGGCGAGGCGCAGGGTGCGGGCGCGCGCACGGAGGTCTGCGGCGGCCGAGCGACGAGCGAGGCCGCGACGGTCACGGGCTCGGTGCGGGGCGCGGCCAGGGGCTCGCAGGGTGTGGTGAGCGCGGCGCTATCAGGGGACAGTGTCCGTACATCGCGGGGGACAGCCATGAACGAGCATAAGGCGGCGGCTACGGCTACAGATCGAAGACGGAAACGGGGGAATTAGTCAGAGGGGCTCACCGCAAGCGCGACGGTAGGGTCGGAGAGGCCGGGGACAGTCGCGGTGGTGCAAAACATCAACGAGGTGCTGATACGTCTCAAACGTATCTACTTTTCCAAACACTTTTGCTATTGTTTTGCCCTCATTCTTGCATGATTTGAACTAAACTAAACCGGACTGACGCTGTTTTCAGCAGAGCTGCCTGTATGGTTTTATTGTGTGCAGGAAAATGGATTTTTAGGTGTCTCAGAAAATTCCAAGAAAAATCACAGAAAATCCACGCACCCGAAGGGCCATTGTGCCAGAAGTGGGGCCAGAGGGCAGCCAGGGGGGCCCCAGGTGCCCTGCTGGCGCGGCCCCACCCCTGGCCGCGCCAAGAGGCCGCCTGGGAGGGTCCTCCCCCCTCTGGTGCCCTACCTTGGCTCCTATTTATTCCCGTGGTGAGGAAACCCCAGAACAGAAGTCGTTTTTCCAGTTTCCGTCGCGGAGCCGCCGCCACCCTCTGTTCTTCTTCGGGAGGGCTAATCCGGAGGCTGATTTGGCCTCCGGAGAGGGGAGATCGTCGCCATCGTCATCATCATCACCACTCCATCCTCCCTCCATGACTTCTCCTTCCATGTGTGAGTAATTCCCTGCTGTAGGCAAAGGGGATGGTAGGGATTGGATGAGTTAGATCATGTAATAGTTTATCAGATTGTTGGGGGCATGTTGCCTATCATCTACTTTGGTGTTTATCATCTTTGCTTCAACTTGTTGCTCTTAATGCTTGTCACTTTGGGCCCGAGTGCCATGTTTTCAGATCTGAACCCTATGTGTTTGCATGAATATATTTGTGTTCTTGATCCTATCTATGAGTTGTTTGCACCTATTATGGTCCGGAACCAGCGATCCCAAAGGTGACAGCTTGGGACACCAAAGGGGATGGTCCATAATTTGAGGATTCCATGTATCCATTGAGTTTATTGCTTTGTTCCGGTGCTCTTTGACAGGAGTACCTTAATCTCCATAAGTTCCTTTTGGCCCCGTTCGTAGCGGGATGGTAGGACAAAAGATGTCGTGCAAGTTCTTATTGCAAGCACGTACAACTACCTGTGGGATACATGCCTAATGTTTGATATTTGCCTAGATGATCATTACTTTTCTATGTGCCTTGCCCCAAGTTAGATTCATGATGTATCTCATCCATGCAGCGCCCAACCATCCATCTCCCTAGCCTACAGTGTTTCAATCCTGCTGGTTATTAGTTGTTACTTTTGCTGTTCACTTTTGCTGTCACCACCATCACTATCATATCACCGTTACCACTTATCTTTTGTTGCAAGTAAGTATATTTCAGGTGCGGTTGAATTGACAACTCAACTGTCAAAGCTTATAAATACTCTTTGGCTCCCCGTGTGTCGAATCTATAAATTGGGTTATTCTTACCCGCGAAGACTATCTCGATCCCTTACGGTTGAGGGTTATCAAGTACCGTTTTCTGGCGCCGTTGCCGGGGAGCATAGCAATATTTACAAGTCTACTTGAAGTATCCTACCTGCTGCACTTCATCCGCTATGGGTAAGAAAGGAGACCCCAAGGTTTCGATCTTACTATCCACTACAAGAAGAGGTACTGTTCTGAACACTAGTGCTACACTTGATTCACCTTCTGTTATGAGTAAGTTTGCCTCACCACCACCACATGATGCTTCTACTGAATCTGTTACTATGTCCGATACTTTTGATGATGCTTCTACTACTCTTGATGATATTGGTTCACTTGGTTATGCTCTTGAGAAATAGATCGCTGCTGCTGCAAAAAAATCTGGAATTGAAATTCCTGTTACTCGCTACCCTATTGGTGGAACTTATGATTATCCTGATTTGAGTAAACTCAAGGAGAGACTCCTTGATGATGATTACATTATGCTTGATGATGATTTATGCAGGGAACTGACAGAGTTTGCCGACTCTGACCCTGAAGCTATTAAGAAGCTGCTTGAAAAACACTCCTTGAAGAACAAGACTGTTCCTGATCCTGAATTTGCTACATCTCCTATATGCATCAATGATCCTGATTATGATTTCTTTGTTGATCTTTCACTTATATCTATGGTTGAAGCTGACCCCTTTTATGGCAGAGAAAATGATGATGCTATTGCACACCTGACCAAACTCACTGAGTTGGGTGGCTTGTTTACCACGAATGAAAAGATACGAAACTTTTATGTGACCAAGCTTCTTCCTTTCTCTTTGAAGAAAGGTGCTAAAACATGGTATGATGCACTACCATGTGGTTCCATTAAGAGTCCTCAAGACTTAGCTCACTCTTTTGTTGATAAGTACTTTCCTGCTCATATGCAACATGCTGCTTTACAAAGAATTTATAACTTTAAATAGTTGCAGGATGAGCACCTCCCTAAAGCTTGGGGGAGGTACTGTAGTCTGATCCAGGCTAGACCAGGACATGGAGTCCCTAAGAATGAATTAATCGATATATTTTATGCTGGTCTAACTGATGAATCTAGGTCCTATTTGGATAGTTGTGCTTGTTGTGTTTTCAGAAAAAGAACACCGGACGATGCAGAAGAATTGATGGGCAGGATTGCCAAAAACCATGAAGATTGGTCCGTCCCTGAACCACCTCCACCACCAAAGAAGAGGGGCATGCTTGTTCTAAGCCCCGAAGATATGCAAGAAGCAAAGAAGTCTATTAAAGAGAAGGGTATTAAAACTGAAGACGTGAAGAATCTACCCCATATTGAGAAGTTGTGTGAGCCTACCACTCACCCTCCTATGGTAGAGGTACACTCTCTTTTAGATTTCAACGCAAGTGACATCCCTCATGGTAAGCCTCCTGATCAATGTTTAGATGAGCTTGATAATTTTATTATGAAGCAAAGTCATTTTAATGAGAGGATACAAAGTCAATTGCATGATAATTCCCTTGCTATCAAAAGTTTGCTTGATGTTCTAGGTAGAACAGTTAATGATGTTAAATGTCTTGTGAAGCATTTTCATATGGTTCAAACTCAGCTTGAACAAATTTCTAATGTGCAAAAAGATTTGCTTGCTAACAATACCAAACAAGATGATTTATAGGCCTTCGGGATTAAGACCCGAGGAGGAACTAGCACTCAAGATCCTCTCTATCCAGAGGGGCATCCGAGGAGAATCGAGCAAGATTCTCAAATGCAAGAAGAAGAAATTGTTGGCTCTCCAAAGAAGAAGAAGAAGAAACACAAGGAGGCTGACAATTCCAATGATCCTATTACAAGTGAAGAGCCAACTGTTGATCCCAATAGTATATCTACCTCCGATGCTGAGACTGAAGACGGTGCCGAACCTGAAGATAAGGATAAGGAGAAGAATGATCCGCCTGAAGTTCGAGAAGAAGAAGCACCTAACAAACGCAAGAAGTACACTAGAGAAGACTTCGTCGCAAGAAGACATGTGAAGGAAAGAGAACCATGGATACAGAAACCCATGCCCTTTCCAGGTAAGTCTCTCAAATCTAAAGAAGAAGAGCATTACAATAAGTTTTGTGAGTGGATGAAATCTCTTTTTCTTCAAATCCCTTTGACTGATGCTATTAAGTTACCTCCCTATTCAAAATATATGAAAGATATTGTTACTAATAAAAGAAAAGTTCCTAATGAAGCAATATCTACTATGCTTGCTAACTACTCTTTCAGTGGCAAGATTCCTGAGAAGCTTGGTGATCCAGGTATACCCACCATTCCTTGCTCCATAAAGAATAATTATGTCAAAACTGCTTTATGTGATCTTGGAGCAGGAGTGAGTGTTATGCCTTTCTCTCTTTACAAGAGGCTTTGTTTAGAGAAACTAATTCCTACAGATATCTCTCTTCAGACGGCTGACAAGTCAACAGCCGTCCCGATAGGTATTTGTGAGGATGTTCCCGTAGAAGTTGCTAATTGTTTGATCCTTACTGATTTTGTCGTGCTTGACATGCCCGAGGATGGGAGCATGTCCATTATTCTTGGTAGACCTTTTCTTAACACCGCAGGTGCTATTATTGATTGCAATAAAGGAAAGGTTACCTTCAATGTGAATGATAAAGAACACACGGTGTATTTTCCAAAGAAGACCGACAAGAGGCATGACCTCAACTCTATACAAAATATCGAGACCGTGAAGATTGGAGAACGGGACTGTCCACTACATGTGCACCACAAATACAAAACTATTATGGTGGGGACAATGTCCATTAAAGTAAAGGTGCAATGATCACTTCGTAAGAGGTGGGACTTTTTGCTCTATATATCGCCGGTTTGTTGGTAAGACTTGATCAACCTTACTAGTGAGCATGTTTTATATAGGTAAAAAGTTGAGCTTGTTATGTTTTCATTTGTTTTAGCTTTTGTTCTCCTTGCTGTACCAAGTGTTTGTGTTTTTGAAGCTTCACAATACTAATCATTGCTTTAAGTTTTCAGAAAGTTTTGCAGTTTTTTGAACTTCGAAAAATTTTCAACAGTGAAGTTTTCAGAAAAATTCCAGAAAAATAAAAATAAAAATTTCCATGCCGGGAGTGACCCAGAGGCACCTGGGGCTGACCAGGGGGGGCCACCAGTGGCCCAGGCGGCCAGCTGGCGCGGCCTGCCCCCTGGCCGCGCCCATAGGGCGCCTGGGGCCCACAGGTCCCGCCTCCAGGTGAGTCTTCTTCCTCTCTCTCTCTTTCTCTCCGAAAACACGAGTTCTGCACCTGTTCTTGCGTTCTTGCTGTTCTTGGAGACAATTTTCGATCTCTCTCTACAGCCTATCATTCGAGCTGAGATTTTGAACAAATACTCCCTGGTATGTAACTCCTCCACCCCTCCAATTAGATTTTTGGTTGGTGGCTTCATTTGTGAGTATTTAGTAGTTCTTGGTGCTGTGTAGATGAGCTTGCATGCATGTGTAGAAATTTATTTTCCAAGTTTTGATGCAAGTTTATGCCTTAGGTAAGTGAGTTGAGTAGTTTGCCTTACCCCACTTTGTTTAAATCCTTGTTTTTGTAATTTGCCAAAAATTTCAGAAATGAGTTTGTTAGGAAGGGCAAAGGGGTGGCTTGAGAAGAAGAAGCCCGCGCGCTCCGATCGAGTTACTAGAGCCGCAGCTTCACCCTCGACTGCTAGGGTGAGCTACAATGAAGATCATGTGCCCCTAGAGTTGTTGGAAGACACAAATCCAGCACGTGCGATGATGTTCGCATGTGATGAATTCCTTGAAGCTGCATGAATTAAGGATGAGTTCTATAACCTTTGTGTTAATGCAGGTCTGACACGGCTCGTCACGTGCTGTGTTGCTCAGTATCAAAAAACTCACCTCCGGTTTCATTAACAGTTTTAGATATAACCTTGATACTGGTTCTATTGAGTTTAAAATTTACAATAATCTTTTGACCATGCCCTTGGAAAAGTTTTGTGAAATAATAGGTGTGCCAAACGTTGGGCGGACGGCGAAGATGACCTCTCAGCCCTCCGAGCTGAGAACCGTCTTCAACTCTCTCCGCAGCATGGATACGAGGGATATTCATCGGTCAAAAAATCTCCAGCATCTTATTCCCTCACCTCAGGTATTTTGCGTATTATGTTGCTAGAGGGGTGTTAGCTCGTGACAACACGAGCATCATTTCTACGCCGGATATTGCTATCCTGGCAACCGCCCTCTCAGGGAGGTTTGATTATAATGTGGGTGCCTTAATTGCTCGACGCCTTGCTATGAACGGTAACAAGGGAGATTTATTTGGTGGCGTTTATGCCACACTTATCTTAGAGTATCTTAAAGGCACCCCACACCCTGATGATAAGCCTTTTACTTATTTAAGTTTTGATCTTGCTGCTATGAAAAGGCATAAGTTTGTTACCATGACTTCTGAGTTTGGTAACCTTGTTTATATCTTGCGTTTCAGAACTACCGCGGAACGCAAGATCCGTCTACCTGCACCTCTTTTGTTTGATTTTTCTCGCAGGAACGGATGGTCCTTTGATGTTATCCAGTTCGATGAGTTCATGGTCCAGCATCAGTTTCATAACCCCATGGAGGGGGTTGTGCCCGACGAGGAGGAGCACGGTGAGTTACCACCTTTTTAGGGGGAGACCGTCACCCAGTTTGGTGAAGGGTCTTCCTATGCTTGGAGTGCGGACCCTTCTTCGTGGGAGGATCCGAGGACTTCGGTGTATGCGCCGGAATCCTTATACGACCCTTGGACTCACCAGTACCACCCCGGAGCAGGAGGCTCCTGGGGGCAGTAGCTACTACCAACTTAGGCCAAAAGCCTAAGCTTGGGGGAGTACGTGCCCTTCTCACTTTTCCATTGTATTATCCGTTTTATTTTTGTTCGCTTTGATCTTTTCGAAGTTTTTGCCTGTTCTTCTTTGTTCTTTCTTTGCAAAAACAACAAAAAGATTTTCTCTTTCTTTTGCTTTCGTTCAACCTTTGAAAAAACCCAAAAAGATTTCCTTTCTCTCTTTAGTTTGCTTTGTTTTCAGAGTTCAGCTCGAGTCCGTGATGGCATTTAATTATATTTCCTACGTTCGATCGTGCAAGTGACAAGGCAGTAATGACGAAGATCGACGGAAGGGAAGCAACAAGGAAAACCGGTATGAACTCTTCTTGTTTCTACTTTTGTACATATGCCTGTACTTATGATCTAGAGACCAGCTTGTAGCGACATAGTGCTATGTTTAAAATGCTTTCCCAGTGGTTCATGCTTTCCTTGTGGCTAATCTCAAATAGCTAGAGTATATAATGTGTTATTGAAATGATTTACATGCATTGCATTGTTCATAGTTTGGTATGCTAAGGTGGTATTTCCCTTTGGAGAATTCTTGGATTGACTTGGCACATGTTTACACATGTTTAAGACTAAAAAGTCTGCTTTGCCTTGATGATCTTTGAGTTTCAGAATAGTTATATCACTTTCATGCCCAATTCAATGTTGCTTTGTCGCTCTGCATGATTATGACCGTTATTGCTCTCTAGTTGGTCGCTTCCCAGTCTCTTGCTAGCCTTCGCTCGCACTAAGCGAAATTCTGCTTGTGCATCCAAATCCTTTCAAACCAGTTATTCCATATGAGTCCATCATACCTTCCTATGTGGTATTTACCGGCCATCCTAACGAAGACTTTCTTGTACCATCTCGAAATTATTCAAATTTACTCCTGTTTTGTGCCTCTGTTTTAGCTCATGAGGAAGTAGTAGGTAATTCCTGATCTTCTTATGTTGGACATGTTTTATCCCGGGATTGCATGCCTAATCTGCAAACCCCTAATACGAGGAGGGACTGGCATGAGTGCGCCCAGCTCACAAAAGATAATCACAACCAACAAACCCTCCTTCACGCTTTGTTTATGAGAGATCAGAAAACTTTGGTAGTGATAAACAAAGGAGATTAAGGGGATGTGATCGTCCCCATCTTGGGAGCCGTTCCTTGAAACATGTCTAGCATAAGAAGTGATTGGGTTGTCTACTAGCATTCGTTGACGAAATATGCACCTCCCAAAATCATTTTTACCTCTGTTTTCAAAACCAAGAGCTCTGGTACATGTTTAGTCTTTGCTTCCAACCACGGGTTTTCAACCTCGCCATCAAATTCCACGGTTCGAGAGTCTCCACCTTCTTTCTTCAAAGCACCAACTAGGAGAGCATAATTGTCATTCTGAGTGTAATGTGCATTGTCCCAAAGTATTACATTGTCTTCTGCATGCTTGTGGTATTATTTATTCTGAAATTCTTAGTTCTAGTCTCCTTTAAAACTCTGGAGGAGTTTCTGCATTTATGTTTTGCTTCACTCATGGAGGCTAGCGAGATACCACTCTAGTATGTTCCAGCTATGTGCAATGTAATCTTGTCTTGATTTTCAGTAGCATATTATTTACTTTTAGTTATTCATGATTGGTCACTTGAAAGAAGGATTGCTTCGTGCATTGTCCTCATAGCATTGTTTCAATACTTGCTAGACTCTATTCGTAGTACATGCTTATATACATCTAATGAAGCAAAAGAGTTTGTCAAAGTTTTCTTTGTCGCGTCCAGTTCGTTGAACTGAATTGCTTGAGGACAAGCAATATGCTAAGCTTGGGGGAGTTTATACGTCTCAAACGTATCTACTTTTCCAAACACTTTTGCTATTGTTTTGCCCTCATTCTTGCATGATTTAAACTAAACTAAACCGGACTGACGCTGTTTTCAGCAGAGCTGCCTGTATGGTTTTATTTGTTGGGGAACGTAGTATTTTAAAAAATTTCCTACGATCACGCAAGATCTATCTACTAGATGCATAGCAACGAGAGGGGAGAGTGTGTCTACGTACCCTCGTAGACCGGGAGCGGAAGCGTCAAGTGACGCGGTTGATGTAGTCGAACTTCTTCGCGATCCAACCGATCAAGCACCGAACGTACGGCACCTCCGCGTTCAGCACACGTTCAGCTTGATGACGTCCCACGAGCTCTTGATCCAGTTGAGCTTCACGGGAGAGTTTCGTCAACACGACGGCGTGGTGACGGATATGATGTATCTACCGGCGCAGGGCTTCGCCTAAGCACTGCAACGGTATGACCGAGGTGTGTTTTTATGGAGAGGGGCACCGCACACGGCTAAAACAATTCAACTTGTGTGTCCTAGGGTGCCCCCTGCCCCCGTATATAAAGGAGCAAGGGAGAGGCCGGCCCTAGAGGGGGCGCGCCAAGTGTGGGGAGTCCTACTAGGACTCCCAAGTCCTAGTAGGATTCCCCTTTCCTTTCCGGAGTAGGAGAGAAGGAAAGATGGGGAGAGGGAGAAGGAAAAGGGGGCTGCACCCCTTGTCCAATTCGGACCAGAAGGGGGCACGCGCCTCCTTCCTTTTGGCCTCTCTCTTCTATTCCCGTAACTCCCCGGTACTCCGAAATTACCCGAATCACTCAGAACCTTTCCGATGTCCGAATATAGTCATCCAATATATCGATTTTTACGTCTCGACCATTTCGAGACTCCTCGTCATGTCCCCGGTCTCATCTGGGACTCCGAACTCCTTCGGTACATCAAAACTCATAAACTCATAATACTGATCGTCATCAAACGTTAAGCGTGCGGACCCTACGGGTTCGAGAACTATGTAGACATGACCGAGACTCATCTCCGGTCAATAACCAATAGCGGAACCTGGATGCTCATATTGGCTCCTACATATTGTACGAAGATCTTTATCGGTCAAACCGCATAACAACATACGTTGTTCCCTTTGTCATCAGTATGTTACTTGCCCGAGATTCGATCGTGGGTATCTCAATACCTAGTTCAATCTCGTTACTGGCAAGTCTCTTTACTCGTTCCATAATACATCATCCTGCAACTAACTCATTAGCTGCAATGCTTGCAAGGCTTATAGTGATGTGCATTACCGAGTGGGCCCAGAGATACCTCTCCGACAATCGGAGTGACAAATCCTAATCTCGAAATACGCCAACCCAACAAGTACCTTCGGAGACACCTGTAGAGTACCTTTATAATCACCCAGTTACGTTGTGACGTTTGGTAGCACACAAAGTGTTCCTCCGGTATTCGGGAGTTGCATAATCTCATAGTCATAGGAACATGTATAAGTCATGAAGAAAGCAATAGCAGTAAAACTTAAACGATCATAGTGCTAAGCTAACGGATGGGTCTTGTCCATCACATCATTCTCCTAATGATGTGATCCCGTTGATCAAATGACAACTCATGTCTATGGCTAGGAAACATAACCATCTTTGATCAATGAGCTAGTCTAGTAGAGGCATACTAGGGACACTCTGTTTTGTCTATGTATTCACACATGTACTAAGTTTCCGGTTAATACAATTCTAGTATGAATAATAAACATTTATCATGATATAAGGAAATAAATAATAAATTTATTATTGCCTCTAGGGCATATTTCCTTCAGTCTCCCACTTGCACTAGAGTCAATAATCTAGCTCACATCGCCATGTGATTTAATACCGATAGTTCACATCGTTATGTGAATAACACCCATAGTTCACATCACCATGTGACCAACACCCAAAGGGTTTACTAGAGTCAATAATCTAGTTCACATCGCTATGTGATTAATACCCAAGAGTAATAAGGTGTGATCATGTTTTGCTTGTGAGAGAAGTTTAGTCAACGGGTCTGTCACATTCAGATCCGTATGTATTTCGCAAATTTCTATGTCTACAATGCTCTGCATAGAGCTACTCTAGCTAATTGCTCCCACTTTCAATACGCATCCAGATTGATACTTAGAGTCATCTGGATTTAGTGTCAAAGCTTGCATCGGCGTAACCCTTTACGACGAACTCTTTATCACCTCCATAATCGAGAAACATTTCCTTAGTCATCCAGTTACTAAGGATAATTTTGACCGCTGTACAGTGATCTACTCCTGGATCACTATTGTACCCCCTTGACAAACTCATGGCAAGGTACACAACATGTTTGGTACACAGCATGGCATACTTTATAGAACCTATGGCTGAGGCATAGGGAATGACTTTCATTCTCTCTATATTTTTCTGCTGTGGTCTGGTTTTGAGTCTTACTCAACTTCACACCTTACAAGTCAGGCAAGAACTCCTTCTTTGACTGATCCATTTTGAACTACTTCAAAATCTTATCAAGGTATGTACTCATCGAAAGTCTTATCAAGCGTCTTGATCTATCTCTATAGATCTTGATGCCCAATATGTAAGCAGCTTCACCAAGGTCTTTCTTTGAAAAACTCCTTTCAAACACTCCTTTATGCTTTCCAGAAAATTCTACATCATTTCCGATCGACAATATGTCATTCACATATACTTATGAGAAAGGTTGTAGCGCTCCCACTCACTTCTTGTAAATACAGGCTTCACCGCAAGTCTGTATAAATCTATATGCTTTGATCAACTTATCAAAGCGTATATTCCAACTCCGAGATGCTTGCACCAGTCCATAGATGGATCGCTGGAGCTTGCACATTTTGTTAGCACCTTTAGGATTGACAAAACCTTCTGGTTGCATCATATACAACTCTTCTTTAATAAATCCATTAAATAATGCAGTTTTGTTATCCATTTGCCAGATTTCATAAAATGCGGCAATTGCTAACATGATTCGGACAGACTTAAGCATCGCTACGGGTGAGAAAGTCTCATCGTAGTCAACTCCTTGAACTTGTTGAAAAACTTTCGCAACAAGTCGAGCTTTGTAAACAGTAACATTACCGTTAGCGTCAGTCTTCCTCTTGAAGATCCATTTATTTTTGATGGCTTGCCGATCATCGGGCAAGTCAACCAAAGTCCACAATTTGTTCTCATACATGGATCCCATCTTAGATTTCATGGCCTCAAGCCATTTTGCGGAATCTGGGCTCATCATCGCTTCCTCATAGTTCGTAGGTTCATCATGGTCCAGTAACATGACTTCCAGAACCGGGTTGCCGTACCACTCTGATGCGGAACGAACTCTGGTTGATCTACGAAGTTTAGCAGAAACTTGATCTGAAGTTTCATGATCATCATCATTAGCTTCCTCACTAATTGGTGTAGGAATCACTGGAACTTGTATCTGTGATGTTCCACTTTCCAATTCGGGAGAAGGTACAATTACCTCATCAAGTTCTACTTTCCTCCCACTCACTTCTTTCGAGAGAAACTCCTTCTCTAGAAAGGATCCACTCTTAGCAACAAAGACCTTGCCTTCGGATCTGTGATAGAAGGTGTACCCAACAGTTTCTTTTGGGTATCCTATGAAGATTTACTTCTCCGATTTGGGTTCGAGCTTATCATGTTAAAACTTTTTCACATAAGCATCGCAGTCCCAAACTTAAAGAAATGACAGCTTAGGTTTCTCGTCAAACCACGGTTCATACGGTGTCATCTCCACGGATTTAGATGGTGCCCTATTTAACGTGAATGTAGCTGTCTCTAATGCATAACCCCAAAAGCGATAGTGGTAGATCGGAAAGAGACATCATCGATCGCACCATATCTAATAAAGTACGGTTATGACGTTCGGACACACCATTACACTATGGTGTTCCAGGTGGCGTGAGTAGTGAAACTATTTCACATTGTTTTTACTGAAGGCCAAACTCTCTAACTCAAATATTTTACCTCTACGATCATATCATAGAAACTCTTATTTTCTTGTTACGATGATTCTCCACTTCACTCTGAAATTCTTTGAACTTTTCAAATGTTTCAGACTTGTGCTTCATTAAGTAGATATACCCATATCTGCTCAAATCATCAGTGAAGGTCAGAAAATAACGATACCCGCCGCGAGCTTCAACACTCATTGGTCCACATACATCTGTATGTATGATCTCCAACAAATCTGTTGCTCGCTCCATTGTTCGGGAGAACGGAGTTTTAGTCATCTTGCCCATGAGGCATGGTTCACAAGCACCAAGTGATTCATAATCAAGTGATTCCAAAAGTCCATCACTATGGAGTTTCTTCATGCGCTTTACACCATTATGACCTAAACGGCAGTGCCACAAATAAGTTGCACTATCATTATTAACCTTGCATCTTTTGGCTTCAATATTATGAATATGTGTATCACCACGATCGAGATCCAACAAACTATTTTCATTGGGTGTATGGCCATCGAAGGTTTTATTCATGTAAACAGAATAACAATTATTCTACGACTTTAAATGAATAACCGTATTGCAACAAATATGATCAAATCATATTCATGCTCAACGTAAATGCCAAATAACATTTATTTAGGTTTTACACTAATCCCGAAAGTATAGGGAGTGTGCGATGATGATCATATCAATCTTGGAACCACTTCCAACACACATCGTCACTTCACCTTTAACTAGTCTCTGTTCATTCTGCAATTCTCGTTTCGAGTTACTAATTTTAGCAACTGAACCGGTATCAAATACCCAGGGGTTGCTATGAACACTAGTAAAGTACACATCAATAATCTTTATATCAAAATACAACTTTGTTCACTTTGCCATCCTTCTTATCCGCCAAGTATCTAGGGCAGTTCCACTTCCGGTGACCATTTCCTTTGCAGTAGAAGCACTTAGTTTCAGGCTTGAGTTTTAGCTTTGGGTTTCTTCACGGGAGTGACAACTTGCTTGTCATTCTTCTTGAAGTTCCCCTTCTATCCCTTTGCCCTTTACTTGAAACAAGTGGTCTTGTTAACCATCAACACTTGATGCTTTTTCATGATTTCTACCTTCGCCGACTTCAGCATCGCGAAGAGCTCGGGAATTCCTTTCGTCATCCCTTGCATATTATAGTTCATCATGAAGTTCTACTAACTTGGTGATAGTGACTAGAGAACTTTGTCAATTACTATCTTATCTGGAAGATTAACTCCCACTTGATTCAAGTAATTGTAGTACCCAGACAATCTGAGCACATGCTCACTGGTTGAGCTATTCTCCTCCATCTTGTAGGCAAAGTACTGTCAGAAGTCTTATACTTCTCGACACGGGCATGAGTATGAAATACTAATTTCAACTCTTGGAACATCTTATATGCTCCGTGGCGTTCCAAACATTTTTGAAGTCCCGGTTCTAAGCCGTAAAGCATGGTGCACTTAAACTATCAAGTAGTCATCATACCGAGCTTTTGTCAAAACGTTCATAACATCTACATCTGCTCCTGCAATAGGTCTGTCACCTAGCGGTGCATCAAGGACATAATTCTCTGTGCAGCAATGAGGATAATCCTCAGATCACGGAACAATTCCGCATCATTGCTACTAACATCTTTCAATTTAGTTTTCTCTAGGAACATATAAAAAATAAACGGGGAGCAACATCGTGAGCTATTGATCTACAACATAGATATGCAAAAACTATCAGGACTAAGTTCATGATAAATTAAAGTTCAATTAATCATATTACTTAAAGAACTCCCACTTAGATAGACATCCCTCCGGTCATCTAAATGATCACGTGATCCAAATCAACTAAACCATGTCCGATCATCACGTGAGATGGAGTAGTTTCAATGGTGAACATCTTATGTTGATCATATCTACTATATGATTCACGCTCAACCTTTCGGTTTCCAGTGTTTCGAGGCCATATCTGCATATGCTAGGCTCGTCAAGTTTAACCCGAGTATTTTGCGTGTGCAAAACTGGCTTACACCCGTTGTATTTGAACGTAGAGCTTATTACACCCGATCATCACGTGGTGTCTCGGCACGACGAACTTTCGCAACGGTGCATACTCAGGGAGAACACTTATACCTTGAAATTTAGTAAGGGATCATCTTATAATGCTACCGTCGAACTAAGCAAAATAAGAAGCATAATAAGATAAACATCACATGCAATCAAAATATGTGACATGATATGGTCATCATCATCTTGTGCTTTTGATCTCCATCTCCAAAGCACCGTCATGATCACCTTCGTCACCGGCGCGACACCTTGATCTCCATCATAGCATCGTTGTCGTCTCGCCAACTATTGCTTCTACGACTATCGCTACCGCTTAGTGATAAAGTAAAGCAATTACATGGCGATTGCATTTCATACAATAAAGCGACAACCATATGGCTCCTGCCAGTTGCCGATAACTTTACAAAACATGATCATCTCATACAAAACCGTATATCTCATCATGTCTTTACCATATCACATCACAACATGCCCTGCAAAAACAAGTTAGACGTCCTCTACTTTGTTGTTGCAAGTTTTACGTGGCTGCTACGGGCTTAGCAAGAACCGTTCTTACCTACGCATACAAAAACCACAACGATGTTTCGTCAAGTATGTGCTGTTTTAACCTTCACAAGGACCGGGCGTAGCCACACTTGATTCAGCTAAAGTGAGAGAGACAGACACCCGCCAGTCACCTTGCAACGAGTGCTCATAACGGTGAAACCAGTCTCGCGTAAGCGTACGCGTAATGTCGGTCCGAGCCGCTTCATCTCACAATACCGCCGAAGCAAAGTATGACATGCTGGTAAGCAGTATGACTAGTATCGCCCACAACTCATTGTGTTCTACTCGTGCATATCATCTACGCATAGACTTGGCTCATGATGCCACTGTTGGGGAATGTAGTATTTTAAAATTTTTCCTACGATCACGCAAGATCTATCTACTAGATGCATAGCAACGAGAGGGGAGAGTGTGTCTACGTACCCTCGTAGACCGGGAGCGGAAGCGTCAAGTGACGCGGTTGATGTAGTCGAACTTCTTCGCGATCCAACCGATCAAGCACCGAACGTACGGCACCTCCGCGTTCAGCACACATTCAGCTTGATGACGTCCCACGAGCTCTTGATCCAGTTGAGCTTCACGTGAGAGTTACGTCAACACGACGGCGTGGTGACGGATATGATGTATCTACCGGCGCAGGGCTTCGCCTAAGCACTGCAACGGTATGACCGAGGTGTGTTTCTGTGGAGAGGGGCACCGCACACGGCTAAAACAATTCAACTTGTGTGTCCTAGGGTGCCCCCTGCCCCCGTATATAAAGGAGCAAGGGAGAGGCCGGCCCTAGAGGTGGCGCGCCAAGTGTGGGGAGTCCTACTAGGACTCCCAAGTCCTAGTAGGATTCCCCTTTCCTTTCCGGAGTAGGAGAGAAGGAAAGAGGGGGAGAGGGAGAAGGAAAAGGGGGCTGCACCCCTTGTCCAATTCGGACCAGAAGGGGGGCACGCGCCTCCTTCCTTTTGGCCTCTCTCTTCTATTCCCGTAACTCCCCGGTACTCCGAAAATACCCGAATCACTCGGAACCTTTCCGATGTCCGAATATAGTCGTCCAATATATCGATTTTTACGTCTCGACCATTTCGAGACTCCTCGTCATGTCCCCGGTCTCATCTGGGACTCCGAACTCCTTCGGTACATCAAAACTCATATACTCATAATACCGATCGTCATCAAACGTTAAGCGTGCGGACCCTACGGGTTCGAGAACTATGTAGACATGACCGAGACTTATCTCCGGTCAATAACCAATAGCGGAACCTGGATGCTCATATTGGCTCCTACATATTCTACGAAGATCTTTATCGGTCAAACCGCATAACAACATACGTTGTTCCCTTTGTCATCAGTATGTTACTTGCCCGAGATTCGATCGTGGGTATCTCAATACCTAGTTCAATCTCGTTACCGGCAAGTCTCTTTACTCGTTCCGTAATACATCATCCTGCAACTAACTCATTAGCTGCAATGCTTGCAAGGCTTATAGTGATGTGCATTACCGAGTGGGCCCAGAGATACCTCTCCGACAATCGGAGTGACAAATCCTAATCTCGAAATACGCCAACCCAACAAGTACCTTCGGAGACACCTGTAGAGTACCTTTATAATCACCCAGTTACGTTGTGACGTTTGGTAGCACACAAAGTGTTCCTCCGGTATTCGGGAGTTGCATAATCTCATAGTCATAGGAACATGTATAAGTCATGAAGAAAGCAATAGCAGTAAAACTTAAACGATCATAGTGCTAAGCTAACGGATGGGTCTTGTCCATCACATCATTCTCCTAATGATGTGATCCCGTTGATCAAATGACAACTCATGTCTATGGCTAGGAAACATAACCATCTTTGATCAATGAGCTAGTCTAGTAGAGGCATACTAGGGACACTCTGTTTTGTCTATGTATTCACACATGTACTAAGTTTCCGGTTAATACAATTCTAGCATGAATAATAAACATTTATCATGATATAAGGAAATAAATAATAAATTTATTATTGCCTCTAGGGCATATTTCCTTCATTATTGTGTGCAGGAAAATGGATTTTTAGGTGTCTCAGAAAATTCCAAGAAAAATCACAGAAAATCCACGCACCCGAAGGGCCATTGTGCCAGAAGTGGGGCCAGAGGGCAGCCAGGGGGGCCCCAGGCGCCCTGCTGGCGCGGCCCCACCCCTGGCCGTGCCAGGAGGCCGCCTGGGAGGGTCCTCCCCCCTCTGGTGCCCTACCTTGGCTCCTATTTATTCCCGTGTCGAGGAAACCCCAGAACAGAAGTCGTTTTTCCAGTTTCCGTCGCGGAGCCGCCGCCACCCTCTGTTCTTCTTCGGGAGGGCTAATCAGGAGGCTGATTTGGCCTCCGGAGAGGGGAGATCATCGCCATCGTCATCATCATCACCACTCCATCCTCCCTCCATGACTTCTCCTTCCATGTGTGAGTAATTCCCTGCTGTAGGCAAAGGGGATGGTAGGGATTGGATGAGTTAGATCATGTAATAGTTTATCAGATTGTTGGGGGCATGTTGCCTATCATCTACTTTGGTGTTTATCATCTTTGCTTCAACTTGTTGCTCTTAATGCTTGTCACTTTGGGCCCGAGTGCCATGTTTTCAGATCTGAACCCTATGTGTTTTCATGAATATATTTGTGTTCTTGATCCTATCTATGAGTTGTTTGCACCTATTATGGTCCGGAACCGACGAACCAAAAGGTGACAGCTTGGGACACCAAAGGGGATGGTCCATAATTTGAGGATTCCATGTATCCATTGAGTTTATTGCTTTGTTCCGGTGCTCTTTGACAGGAGTACCTTAATCTCCATAAGTTCCTTTTGGCCCCGTTCGTAGCGGGATGGTAGGACAAAAGATGTCGTGCAAGTTTTTATTGCAAGTACGTACAACTACCTGTGGGATACATGCCTAATGTTTGATATTTGCCTAGATGATCATTACTTTTCTGTGTGCCTTGCCCCAAGTTAGATTCATGATGTATCTCATCCATGCAGCGCCCAACCATCCATCTCCCTAGCCTACAGTATTTCAATCCTGCTGGTTATTAGTTGTTACTTTTGCTGTTCACTTTTGCTGTTCACTTTTGCTGTCACCACCATCACTATCATATCACTGTTACCACTTATCTTTTGTTGCAAGTAAGTATATTTCAGGTGCGGTTGAATTGACAACTCAACTCTCAAAGCTTATAAATACTCTTTGGCTCCCCGTGTGTCGAATCTATAAATTGGGTTATTCTTACTCGCGAAGACTATCTCGATCCCTTACGGTTAAGGGTTATCAGGTGCCGCAGATGTATGTAGTCGGGAAGAACGATGAAGGCGACGTCTTGACGGCGTCCTGGCTCGTGGCGCTCCGCGTTGATGAAGAGGATGTCGTGGCGCAGCTCCTGGACGCTTCGACTTGGCGAGGGAAGGCCGGTCGCCACGAGGACGACGACAGCGCGGTGATGAGGCTTCGGGCGAGCTTGGGATAGAGGGGTGAGAGAGCGAGGGAGAGCGAGGGCGCGCGCGAGGGGGAGTGGGGGAGAGCTAGGGTTTGGGCGCTAGGGAGGGGCGCCGACTATATAGGCGGGGCCGGCCGGGCGATGGCCGGCGCGTGTCCGACGATGGTGCGATGGCCGCCACGCAAACCCCTCGTTCCTGTAGCGGGAAGGGGATGAGGGAGTGGGTCGGCCTGTCCTGCAGGTTGCCAAGGCCCAATGAGAAAACAAGGGGGGGGGGTCTCGCTGTTGTCTTAAGATATCGTTTTTTTCATTGTTTATTTTCTTTTACAGTTGTATTTAATTTCCATAATATTTTAGTTTAGTTAAATTACAAAAGTAGTTTCTAAATTATTATTAATAGTTATACCACTGCCACATTTATTTAGAGATACAAAATAAAATAGTTTAGTACTTTTATAATTTAAAATGCCTTTAGCAATTATCTTTAGCCACTGTTATATTCACAAGAGAGCATTTAATTACTTTACAAAAGCGTTGGGTCACCACCATCATTACCTATGGAATATTTGACACACTTCGAACATTTTAGTTTTCTCAGTTGAAAACTTCTACCGTTTGACTTGATTTTGAATTTTGAAAACGAACGAGATTGAATCAACACGAGTTACCAATAGTAACCGTGGTGACGTGGCATCATTAGTAGAGGGTTACTGTAGCTTGAATACCCGGGCGTCACAATTCTCCTCCACTACAAGAAATCTCGTCCCGAGATTTAGGAGCGGGAGTAAGGGGAAGGGAATTGGTTACGGGATTTTTTTAAACGGGTCTTCTTGGTCTTGGTTGCCCTTCTCGAAAAGGTCGATCCACTACGCTGATGTTATCATTACTCTGCTTGAGGTCATCACGATGAAGCCGACATTTCTTCAGGATCTCCATCTTACTTAAGAATAGGAAGGGGGCAGCTTGACAACAATAGAATGCTACAAGTGGGTAATCATCGAGGGTTATCCCACGAATGAGCCCATGAGTATCTCTCGAGTTGAACGAATAAAACACGTCGAGAGCAAAGTGATATGGTACAATAAGAAGTTTCAAACGGATAGATAATCGTTCTATATCTGAAACAAGGTGTGAACGGGGTCCAAAGCAATGAGAATAAGTATTGCGTCTGATACCAGAATAGATCATTAAGAAGGTGGCTCGCGAATTGCACACGAATCCAAGCATGAGGAATAACCTTGGAAACAGGGGGGGGTGCACACGAGAGTCAGGTTTTGATCCCGTGGAACTGTGGGTTATGGGCCTACTATGTGGGTTAATAGTAGGAAGTGCAGTGACGTCTTGCACGATCATGCAAGCAAGGCATGTCAGAGGATAGCATGTCAATTCTGTCGGCAACAACATCGGTACCAAGGGGTGGTGAAATTCTCACGACATTCTTGACAAGAAAGATGGTAGTACTCCACGGTAGATCATATCATAAGTCAGATAACAAGGACAAGGTATAACACAAAACAAAAACAAGTTTGTGTTGGAGGGAATGCAAGAATGTTGTCGATGTTAATACAAATCATCGAGGGGAAAGGATGGTATTTCCCATCACGAGTTCGATTTACAATTTGGAAGGAGGCAAATCATTGTTGATGAAGATCACAACACAATTGTCGAGAGATTTCATTAAGATGTAATCGGTCGGCGATGACATCAACTCAAGTGAATGATGGAGCGAAAGGTTATTGAAACCACTAGTTCAATACAAACTTGAAATCAAGCTAGTTGTTCAAGGTGAAATGATATGCCGAGGAAGATCGGGGTAAGCTTAGCTTATTGTCGAAATCGTGCTCCAGGAGGAAGGACCAGGTAGCACAGTTAAATAGATGCAATATAATGATACAGCCGCTCAGGCTAGATATGACTTGAAGAATTAATAAACTCATAAGCAATGGAGATTACTTAGAGTTATTGAATTGGAGTGCGGAATTGATTCGCTTATCGATGTCCTTGAGTGTCTAACAACTCAGAACCCGAGGAAAATTGCAGTCATGAAAATGTAACACATAATGAAGAACTCATAAGGAGGTATGCAGTTCTGTGATAATCTCGAGATACCAGGGGGGTAATACTCGACGACAACTCAAACTAGAGGTTGGGCTGGGGGTATCGCTCCGTAGGAGACAAGTGCTTAAACCTGCACGTGAAATGGTATTTAAAGGAGAACATGGTCGGAACCACGATTGCAAAAGGCCAGATCCCTGATATAAGATTACTTATATCAAGGGGATAATTAATTTTAAGAGAAGCCTTAATGATAAGATTCGCACCGTGTCCATGGGCATGGACAGAAAGTTCAAGGTTGACTCCCACTTCTATAATGCGTAACCTTTCATTCACTGCTCTATTCAAAATGAATTGATTGCGAAGACTTGCTTGGTGAATTACCAGAGGAGTATGAACCTTGGAAAACTTTCGGGTTCACACAGATTAAGGAAGGCATAAGTTCAACCCATCGGGGCATCTTAGGCTCATACTACGCAAACTTCAGGAGCAAATTATACAAGCTCAAAAGCAGAGCATGGTTGAGAAAGCAGATGATACAATTTACCGAAGGCATTATGTATCAGGGAAGGAACTCACAAGGTTAAAGAATATGAAGGACTTTGTCGGATAATAATCCAACTAAGGATATGGCGGTCCACATGGGATCTGATGTGAGCATCGGTACTCAACCAGAAGAAGAAACAATGCAGGGGGATCGGATTATAGAAACAACTGACTAATTCAAGCTCGGATGCAAAGGAATTATGATTTCCAAACCAAGGGATCAGAAGCAAAAGCTCTGATAAAGGATGCATAAATTGAATAGACTTAGGGGTACAATCGACGATAAACAGATTGGTCGAGAACCAGCTCATGTTCAAAATGGCGTCTGAGATGGAAAGATAATTTAGAAGGATCAACTGATGATTGCGTGCATTCGCACACATGTTGAATCAACGAGCTCAAAATGATAATGACAAAGGATGTCAGTAAGATTACTAGACTTATGGGGTTAACCATACTGTAAGCAAGCAAGAATTTCAAGAGCAATAGGCAGCTCAGGATTTTCCGAAGGTCGAATGATATTTCCGAGACTTGTGAAACACATGAACAACTGAGGATGAACGAATCCTCGCTAAGTGTGAGGATTTATTCATAGGGGTTGACGGTGGAAGGGAATTGCAAACACGATGAGCACAAGTTATCGGGGTAATATCGGAGAGTATCTTCGGGGTCTTCTGATGAATCAAGGCATCATCTGGAATGAAGGGCTCTCCGGGAGGAAGTATTTACGAGAACCTAATGTTAGAGTTTGCAAAATTATTTAACCCGAATAGAAGAGAGATCAGAGTCCCAGAGTAAAGACGAGGAATAAAAGATCCTAAAACCACCCAATGGCGACGTGGGCCCGTAAGCCACACAACCATGTTAGTAAAACAGTTTTTCAAAGACTAGACTCAACTTCGGCCAAGGAGTTGGAAAGGGGGTTCCTACAGGCAGTCGGCTCTGATACCAACTTGTGACGCCCTCGATTTGACCGTACACTAATCATGCACACAAATGTGTACGACCAAGATCAAGGACTCACTAGAAGATATCACAACACAACTCTAGACACAAATTAAAATAATACAAGCTTTATATTACAAGCCAGGGGCCTCGAGGGCTCGAATACATAAGCTCGAAAACACAAGAGTTAGCGGAAGCAACAATATCTGAGTACAGACATAAGTTAAACAAGTTTGCCTTAAGAAGGCTAGCACAAAAGCAACACGATCGAAAAGGCAAGGCCTCCTGCGTGGGACCTCCTAACTACTCCTGGTCGTCAGCTGTCTCCACATAGTAGTAGGCTCCGTCGGGGTAGTAGTAGTCGTCAAGGGTGGCATCTGGCTCCTGGACTCCACCATCTGGTTGCATCAACCAGAAAGAAGAAAGAAGGGGGAAAAGGGGGAGCAAAGCAACCGTGAGTACTCATCCAAAGTACTTGCAAGCCAGGATCTACACTACATATGCATCGGTATCAATGAAAAGGGTAGTATCTGTGGACTAAGCTGCAGAATGCCAGAATAAGAGGGGGAGAAGCTAGTCCTATCGAAGACTAGTATCTTCTGGAAACCACCGTCTTGCAGCAAGAGGGGGAAGTAGAGTAGTATAACATAAGTCATAATTATGTTGTTGTTTCAACGCTCCGGGATCCTTTCTCGACTCCCGAAGCAACATATCCAAATCATGCCTCAGCATCCAGTTCTAGTTGTATCGATCGGATACAACTCCAAGTGTCCGTTACCGTAGGACAGCCTATCGATAGATGTTTTCTTCCCTACAGGGGTGCACCAACTTACCCACCATGCTTGCTTAACTCCGGCCGGACACACCATCAGGTCATGCCCGCCCTCGGCCAAACAATACGCCGCAACCCGACCTAGGCTTAATAGAGAGGTCATGCACGCCTGGCTAAACCCTATGCCCCTAGGGGTCATGGGCCAATCGCCCCGGGAACTCCTGCACGTTGCGTACGCGGTCGGTGAGCAGACTTGGGCTACCTCCTTAAAAAGGCAGATGCTTACGCAGTCCAACCCGGCGCGCGCCGCTCAGCCGCATGACGTCAGTTAAGCTTCGGCTGATGCATCCGACGCAGAACGCCCATACTATGCCCACGTGATGGTTAGTGCTATCAGGCCAGAGGCCCCTTGGATCAAATATCCAAACCGTTTAGTGTCTTGGGAACGCGCGGTAACGAGCAGAGACTCACGATCATGTGACCCCATCTCCCCGTCTCGAGAACTTGCGGCAAGGGCGAGTGCCCGGCCACACCTCGTATTTATCTCACGGGCACCTTCCAGGTCAACCCGACTACACATCACTCGCAAATAAGCTCGTGCGGGTACCCCTCAGGGTCAACCCGTCTTTAGTAACCAGGTTCAGTGTAAAGTCATAGTAACCATAGTAACTGTGTGTCTGACACCAAAGGGAAACCTGAGGAAATCACCCTCGATGGAATTCCACCTGATGTTTATCGTCAAGGTGAACGAAAGAGGAGTCACCCTCGAGGTCCACTCTTGAGGAGTTGCACGAAAGTGTCGTTATCGGGAGTGGAGAAAGAGGAATCACCCTCGATGACCACAACCGATGAACTAACCTACAAGGTTAACATCAGAAGTGCTGATGAGGTCTCACCCTCGGCACTCGATAGTAACCCAGTAGTGTCGAGCAACTAAGGGGAAAGTGATGTGCGATGCCGGGTCCTGGTCTTCGATCCCGTTGATCGGGCCTTCTGATAATCTAGCGGGGAAGTCGGGACAATGTGTGTGTGTGTGGGGGGGGGTCACTGGTGGGTCTCTAACCAGCCTATACTAAGCAGTTTAGTATAAACATGTAAGGTATGAAAGCATGTATCAACAACAAGCTATGCATTAGAATAGGATCATACAAAAAGCAATAGCAGTTCTAATGCAAGCATAAGAGAGAAGGGAATGGGCGATATCGGAATGATCAAAGGGGGTTGGCTTGCCTGGTTGCTCTGGCAAGAAGGAGGGGTCGTCAACACCGAAGTCGATCACCGGGGCATCATCGGTCTCAGGGTCTACCGGGGAGAAGAGGGGGAAGAAACAGTAAATATAAGGCAAACAGTTGCAACAGAGAAGCATGACATGTCAACACGCAGTGCTAGGGTGCTCTAACGCGGTGGTACACGATACCGGCGAAGGGGAATAACATCCGGGAACGTTTTTCCGGAGTTAGGCATTTTCGGACACGCGAACCGGAGGGGAATTGTTTAATGTTCGGTATGGCAGAGGTGTATGGCGGACGAACGGACCGCGTATTTGGATTCGTCTCGTCGTTCTGAGCAATTTTCATATATAAAACTTTTTCATCCGAGTTACAGATTATTTTATATGATTTTCTAGAGTTTTAGCAATATTCTGAAATTATTTTAGATCAAAAACGGAATTATGACATCAGCTTGACGTCATCATGATGTCAGCAGTCAATAGGGTTGACACGGGTCAATGCTGACCGTTGACTTCGTCAACTGACGCGTGGGGCCGATTCATCATCCACTGTTATCCTAATTAACAGATTTTAATTAGTCTAAATAGTTGGTTAGCTTAATTAAACCAAATTAATTAGGTTAATTAACCAATTATTTACTTTTATTATATATATTTTTAACTATTTTTTAAAACCTCTTTTTAAGAGGGCGCTGGGCCCCACAGTCAGTGGCCCACCCAGGAGCGGGTTAACGGGCACGTGGGGGCGGGCATGGGTGCCCGTCGGGGCTGGACCCAGGCGCAGCCCGCCCGGCTGTGGGGAAGGCCACCGGGGCGCCGCGGGGCGGCCAGACTCGATGCAGCGCCGTGGCCAGGGCCAGTAGGCCGCACGGGCGTTCGACCATGGCGGCGTTAGGCGGCGGGGCTGGGGCGGTCGCCGTCGGGAGTAGCGGGGCGCGCAGGCGGTGGTGGGGCTGCGGGCTCGGCGGCGAGCCGTGGGGACCCCGACTCATAAGTCGTGATCACCGAATGCACGTGTACAGTGATCCCAGAGATCAATGCTCACTGAACACACAGAAGCCGAATAACAAGAGTCTTACATCCATACATACCGTATTACACAAATAGGACCATTATGGTCAAGTCTTGAGTATATCATCGCAGCGGAAATCTTCAATAACAACTTGGACCCATGCCATCTGCCTTAACCCTACATGCATTCTGACTGGGAAGCGTCCTAGCTCGCATGCTCGTCACCAAGAAATCTTCATCATATCCTGTTCTCTCCTGCCTGGCCAATAAAATAACCAGTGGCAAGCCAATGACTACTTTGAATGTACTCGCAAGCAACCCAAGTGTGTTGACAGAATAATTATGCAAGGCTCTACTGCTAAATGGGCAGTTTTGCGGAAAGCTAGTTTTTCATATGCAAGTATGATCAACATATAACATGGACATGCACGTGTCTGCAACAAGTATCAGGAGGTTTCAGACATCAATATCGAAAAAGAGTCATGAACAACTCTTGCTCACGCTCATCGTGACTTTCTCACAATCACATCAACAGATTTACCCAACCGTGTTGTTTTCCAGAAACTTATGGACATAGTCTAAGTAGCACCACCCAACTGTCCTTGACCGTGGACACGGCTATTCGAATATTTTGACACTCTACAGAGGTTGCACACTTTACCCACAAGATCCGGGGAACTTCCGTGTCATCCACGACCCGCAGTACCTCAAGTACCCGGGGTAAGCACCCGATCACTATCTTTCCCTAGACGACACTAACACAGAGTCCACTCGATTGGTAGCAACCCCCGTGCCCCACATTTCACATCTTAAGATTTTGGAGCCTCGCTCCCATATTCATCACATACCACAAGCACGGGGTACCAACGGTGTGTCCGGTGCCCTGTAAAGACAGTCATGGCCGCCTATCCAAGCACGACCCTGTCCCGAGAGTGACCTCATGTCACCCCCATCACTAGTAATGCGGGCACCATGCTAGTATCGACCTAGGTAATTAATAATGCCCTTTCCCATATAAGGGTGGAGTGGTTGCACATGTTTGGTTGGGACGGTAGTCACACATAAATCTAATCCATCTCTGTAAACAACACTTCCATCAAGCCATGGTACACTACTTCTTCACCAAGTCATTTGCAAGTATGTCTTACCACACTTGTTTCACTCAATGCATAATCCTGACCCATTTTGCGTAGTCAACTACTATAGCATAAATCTATCTACTCCCACCCAAATAACCCTCATAGGAAGGCAGGGTCATGTTTGATGCAAGTTTCAATAGTGAAGTAACAAAGGTACCAACCAAAGTGGTCACTTCCTCTACATGATTCCGATGCATTGATAAAAAGGTGCTATGAGACATGCATAAAAAGGTTTCGCGAACATGGACAAAGGGCTGCTTGCCTTATCCTTCCGAGTCTTCAAACCTTCTGGTCGATCTCCGAGTACTCCGTTTATTTCGTCAACTAACGATGGGAAACAATCATAATAAGCAACCCAACAAGCAAAATATAAAAGTGCTCTAAAAATAGGAGTTGGACTTTTCTAGGATACCTCTGGCCATATGAAAAATAACCAAGGTGGTTTCATTGGAGTATGATCAATGGATAGTTTGGCACATTTCAATATGATGGAATCAAGGGGTTTATGGATTTGAAAGAAGTGTACAGAAATATTTTTTTGAATAATGAGCAAAGGCATCCATTAATCAAGTCATGATTTTAGAAGCATCTAGGAGTTGGTTTCACTGGATTTGGAGTTCAAATGAATTTCCTAGGATTTTGCAAAGTTGATAAATATGAAGGAATGGCTCATTATTTGGTGGGGTACAGAAAGTATTAATAAAAATGTTCCAAAACTAAGTTTGGATATGACAAGCACCTAGGAATTTGAACCACTGCATTTGGATCAAATTTGAGCTCTCTGTGATTTTCTAAAGTTCATCACAGAAAATGGAATAATGACATTTTGATAATATTTGTGAAGGAAATGTTTCTGGAAAAATGTGCATGTTGCTCCAACAGGTAGATCTGGATTTTAGAAACTCCTAGAAATTTGAATCATCAAATTTGGAGTCCAAATTAATTGTTTATGGATTTTACAAGTTGTCTGGAAAAAGAATAAGGGAAAAGAAATCAACCTTATAATGTGCTCTGGGCGGAGCCCAGCTAAACATCGCCTACTGGGCTCAGCCCAGCGGCCCAGCGGCGCGAAGGAGGTGGTGACGCCGAAGGCGTATTTACGGCGGGCGTCACCACCACAAAGAGGCGCAGTCTGGCTGGTGCGCTTCCACTTATCGGGGGGGGGGGG
>LR738713.1:52415316-52508956 GCA_902687465.1 Secale cereale | reverse complement strand
CCGGCCTCGTGGCGCTTACAGGCGGGGCCCGCCTGGCGGGTTCGTCGTCCTCCCCCCACCCGACGCAGAGGAGGAGGCACGGGAGATGCCGGCGTCGACAGCCGGCGCCACCGGCCACTGTTGGACGCGCCGGGGGCATGGGCGTGCTCGGGGGACGGCGCCGCACCCGCCCCGACTGCCTGCACGTCCAGGGGAGGACGGAGGCGAGCGGAGCCACGGCAATGGCGGAAGATGGTGATGCCGATGATGGGTTCAGTGCTACGGCCGCCGGGAGGAGCGAATGGAGCTCGGGAGAGACCCGCGGTGAGGTTGTAGGTGTCCTAGTGGAGTCAAAAATGGGAGGGGGAGGCCACAGGTAGTGAATTTAGGAGGAGGCCGACGGCGACACGTCGACCATGGAGAGGGGAAGAGAGCACCAGGGGGAACGGGGCTTGTCCGGGAGGTTCACGGGAGAGAGGGGGTTCTAACCAAGACGAGAGAGAGGGTCGGGGGTGGCTTAAATAGGCGCGGCCGCGGTGCACCGTGAGCAACGTCCATGGACGCGCTCGGGCGAGCTCACGGAGGGATAAGGGGGGCAAGGGAGGAGGGGCCCGGCAGCGAGGCGTGTCGTGGACGTCGAGGCGACCTCGATGGACACGCTCGCTCTGCCCAATGCCGCCTGGGTGCCTCGGGAGGGCCGAGCTACAGTGCATTGGCGCACTGTAGCGCGCTCCAGAGCATGCTTTTGGCCGGCATGGGCGTGTCGTTGCACTCTGGCCATGTCCCCCAATGTCCAACAGCTCTAGGGGGTAGTAAACAATGCACAGACGGCCTGGGATGCCCTGGAGGGCCACTAGAGTGAGGAGGGAGGTGACGAAGGAGGAGATTGCTGCTGTCCAGAAGAGTAAAATGGGGTTTTACCCCCTCCAATGATTGAGCCGAGGCATGGGTGAGTTACTGGAGGTAGAAGATGACTAGGAGAGGCTGTGGTAAAATGTTGAGCTCAAGTAGAATAGTAAAATGGGGGCAGAACAGTGGTTTTGGTAAAATGGCAGAAGGTGTTTGATGTGGTTTTGGGCAAGCAAATGACTTCCAATTGACATGGGACTTAACAGGATGAAATGGCACATATATTTTGGCCCTTCCACCAAATTTGAGCTCATTTGGGCAAAGTTGCCAATGTAACTTTGGTGAACCCTAGAAATCAACAGAAATGGATTTTCCAAGATTAAGTTAAGCAAATCATCTCTCCTTGATGCACCACTTGGTGTAGTGTCATCATATGGGGTTGTGAACATGTCCACAAAATTTGAGGCCCCAAGTAAAAAGTTGGCAATGTAGAGTTGTTCAAATTTGGATCTGGTCAGAAAGGGTTTTGGGGCACTTAGATCAAGTTGTCCTTCTCCAAAACTTGTGCCATTTGGCATAGATGCATAATTACATCATTTTAGCATGTGCACCAAGTTTGAGAGTATTTGGACAAGTTTGGCAATGTAAAGTTGCTCAAACTTCAAAATGGATAGAAATGGGTTTGAGGGGATTAGATGATGTTCCCTTGATCTTCAAGGCATGAGGCTTTGTAAGATCATCAAACATGTCATATTTGACATGATAGAATTTCCCTGGAATTTTTGGAGAATATTTCCTTTCTAAATATTTCAAAAGCTTGAAATATCTAGAAGTGGTTTTGGAAGGATTTGTCCAATATTTTGAACATGACCATGTGTTGAAACTCTTATATATGGACAATATATGTCCTATGAGTTTCCCTGAATTTTGGTAAATATTTTTGGAATAATTAAATAATTTTTCCCTATTAAAGACCATTTCTGGCCTGAAGAAAAAGCTTTTAAATAAAATATAAAAATAACTTTTAAAATTATAATTTTGTGGTTTATGGGAGTCCTATACCTAATAGGATTCAAATATACTTCTTGAAAGAATTTTCACACCCTAATTAAGGTACTTGTAGTGCAAACCTCAATTCAGGGGTTTTTGGAAAACTAATTTTAGAAAAATACTATTTGGCCAAAATATTTTTATAAGAAAATACTATACTGGTCTATACACATGGCATGATCATTGGGAAAAGGTTTTGTATCAAGGAGATGAAGTACAAGAGCTGGAGGATTTATTTGATTTTTAGAGCACTAGCAAACAGCAGACAAAAATCAAATCAAGCAATGACCCAAAACACTCAAAAGTTTTTGTCAATCCACATTTTTAGCATGATTACTAGCTTAAGCAATGTGGCATGAAAATCAGGGTGTGACAGACCTACCCCCCTTACAAGAATCTCGTCCCCGAGATTCCCAGAGTAGGCGTGGAAAGGAATACGGAGTCTTGGATACGGGGTAGTCTTCACTTCTTCTTGTTGATTCTGCTTCCGAGTGGTGCTTCATGGAACCTTGAAGTACTTGGTGGTGTGGCTTCTTGCTTGTTGCCCTCTTTGATGCAGGTTGCTGAGGGGTCTCTTGTATGGGTTTGGTTGAGCTAGATGTCAAAGGCTCGGTGATCGATGTCCTTGCGGGGACCGACTAGTTAGGAAGTCAAAAGTATTCCCAGAGTTGTGACTCGTGGAAAATTTGGTGCACGGAGGGTATCTCAGGTGGTAAATCTAGCTGGTAGTCGTGTACTATTTGTCTTGCAGTGGTCTTGAAGAAAGTCGATAAATCTCGGTGTGAGCGTCCCTTCGACATTGAAATGCTTGGTTCCTTCGAGATGAGTGGTTTGCAGATACGCCCGGTCTTCGACGCGGAAGTTTACATCTCGAGGATGGTGGTTGGTGTAGTTCTTCCTTCTTGACATGTCAGTCTTCAAATGCTTTCCATCCAGCTGACCGTCTCTTCTTGTCTTCGGGCAAACAAGTAGGTCATCAAATAATGATGTTACCCAACTCGTCCAAGTACTCCATGAAGCCTACGGGGTACGCAAGGTAGGCTGGGGTATTGGTGGTGGTCTCCGTTGAGTATTTGCAAGGTCTTCCTGACTTAGAGCGAAGGCCCGTGGTCAGGATCTGACCAGGTTGTGGCTTGGGGGGGCTTAAGGGTTTCAAGGATTCTAGTGAGTGAGTGAACGTTTATTATCTTATCCTTAAGCATAGTTTCTGAGATGCCAATAGCTCTATCTAGTACTCCAAACGAAAAAGCATCTTCTCGCATAGACCAACTTCAATCACCACTCATGCCACACATATCCTCATGACTCTCAAGAGGCGGTCTAACAAAATCGCATTTGTCTACGATCCCCAAATCCATATGTATGTCTTCCCCTAAAATCCATGGGTAGATCATACATGCTGCTAAGCTTAAAATTAAACTCCACAATCCAAGCACTCAATCTATTCTTGCAAGGCTCACGATAATGCATCTCTATTATAAGGAAACACGTCATATGCCACTCCAAGATTTTGTTTCCTTCCTATAGATCAACTCCAATAGCCCGGTAATTTCCATCAATCACCACATAGTCCAACAATTCTACAAATCCGATGCCTACGGTGTTCCGCAAGATCTCAAGTCCCTATAATACCCAAATACTTGGAAGGACTATGCATTACGATAGTAAGTCCACCAAATTCCCATCATCTGGGTCAAGTAAACTCCAAGGTCATGATTATATAGATCCCTAGATAACTACGATAAATAATCCAATCTCCTAGTTTATTGTCCACCGAGAAGCATGGTATCATGATCAGGATCATCGGTCTAAATCCAATTTACTCCGAACCATGCAGACATATCTAGCATCTATATCCAACCAGAATCACCTACTTACATCCAAATCTCATGCCCGACGAGAATTCCTACATGCTTCCCCAAAGTCATGATCCCACCAATATGAAACCTCACAATCCATCAAGGTCTCAGATAATTCCTCGAAGTCACTGATATAAAGCCACCAAGTCATCTGTCTTATATCCTCAAATTGGTCTATCTATGTCATCGTCAGTTCTTGTGCTATATTAGGATGAAAATGTGCCCACTCACGGTGTCCACTAGTTCCATTACGAACCCAGTGTTGTGCAAGGTTGCAGAGGCTTAACAGGTTCTCTTGCAATTCTATGGGTTAAGCACATGGTTAAGGATTCGTGCTGGAGTATCTCGTGAAGTCTCAAAGGGTCTAGGAATGGGTTTCTAATCTAGAGGGTTAAACATAATTCTACGGGGTTGCACTTGGTCGTGGAGGTTGTAGCAGAAGTCTTCGGTTGAGGAGAGAGAAGAGAGGGAAAAAGTAGCATAGAGGGGGGGGATGCCTAAAAGGGGGTTCTATAGTGTAGGTGCAAACAAACAGGTGCAAAAAGGCCGAAACAAAAGAAACAAGGCAAGGAAGACGATATAGCCATGCACTGGTTGCCTAGGGCAAAAGTGCGACTTATATCAAAACACAAACAGATAAGGGCAAGCAACACACAATCATGGTTCTATTCGAACCATCATACGGACTCGACTGCGCATAGGGGGTACACGACTCATCCTACCCCAGGGGTTCTCGGACTCAGCAGTCGTGACTTGTGCCTCGTGCAGTCTTCTGAGCTTTCCTCAGGTGTTGCTATGCCCCTCGTAGTTGTTTGATGAACGATCCGGGTTCAGCCTGAAGAATCTTCAACAACTTCTCGCCTGATGAGGTGATGTGGTGAAGGTGTCTCCTTGCAGCTGGCATTGACTTGTCTTCTCTTGTCTCTTTAATCATGATGATCCCTTGTGCCTTCTGGGGCGTCGAGGGTACCAGGTAGGCAATCCTTTATGCAATGATATCAATCAAGGCATAGTAGAGGTTCAACATGTCGGTTACGTTGATGACAACATCGACACCAAGAGCGGGGGACGAAGGGAACCGTTTTCCTGCTCACTATAGTGAAGCGGACCAAATGGCGAGGTTCTCATCCACCGGTGGTTGCCGATGCAACAACGGTAGTGACAGGATTACTCTACTAGCGATGTATATCATGATTTTGCATAACCTATACCCTGGTCATCATAGGCCAATGTGGCATGTTCTTGGGGCACTGTCAAGGGTGTCACCATCTTCTGGGTCTTCATGTCCTCATTCCTCGAGGATGGATTTTTTGTTGGTATCGTCTTGTCGTGGTGTCGCTACTCTTGCGTGCAGAAGTGGTGGGTGAGTGTTTGGCAAGGTGTACTCCTTCTAGATTATCCACGAGGATTGCAAGGAAATCCAGTGGTCTGGGGCATAAGGGTTCTAGCGACCAACAATTTTGAAGGGGGAAGAGATTAAGTATAGCCTAGTTTTTGAAAAACTGAGAACGGAAGATAAGTATAGATAGTTTTGAAAACTAGTAATAGTTTTGAAAATAGTTTTACCCTAACTAACGACCATGATAACTAAGGCTTCCTACAGTCAGGATGGCTCTGATGCCAGCTCTGTGGGGACCCCGACTCATAAGTCGTGATCACCGAATGCACGTGTACAGTGATCCCAGAGATCAATGCTCACTGAACACACAAAAGCCGAATAACAAGAGTCTTACATCCATACATACCGTATTACACAAATAGGACCATTATGGTCAAGTCTTGAGTATATCATCGCAGCGGAAATCTTCAATAACAACTTGGACCCATGCCATCTGCCTTAACCCTACATGCATTCTGACTAGGAAGCGTCCTAGCTCGCATGCTCGTCACCAAGAAATCTTCATCATATCCTGTTCTCTCCTGCCTGGCCAATAAAATAACCAGTGGCAAGCCAATGAGTACTTTGAATGTACTCGCAAGCAACCCAAGTGTGTTGACAGAATAATTATGCAAGGCTCTACTGCTAAATGGGCAGTTTTGCGGAAAGCTAGTTTTTCATATGCAAGTATGATCAACATATAACATGGACATGCACGTGTCTGCAACAAGTATCAGGAGGTTTCAGACATCAATATCGAAAAAGAGTCATGAACAACTCTTGCTCACGCTCATCGTGACTTTCTCACAATCACATCAACAGATTTACCCAACCGTGTTGTTTTCCAGAAACTTATGGACATAGTCTAAGTAGCACCACCCAACTGTCCTTGACCGTGGACACGGCTATTCGAATAGTTTGACACTCTACAGAGGTTGCACACTTTACCCACAAGATCCGGGGAACTTTCGTGTCATCCACGACCCGCAGTACCTCAAGTACCCGGGGTAAGCACCCGATCACTATCTTTCCCTAGACGACACTAACACAGAGTCCACTCGATTGGTAGCAACCCCCGTGCCCCACATTTCACATCTTAAGATTTTGGAGCCTCGCTCCCATATTCATCACATACCACAAGCACGGGGTACCAACGGTGTGTCCGGTGCCCTGTAAAGACAGTCATGGCCGCCTATCCAAGCACGACCCCATCCTGAGAGTGACCTCATGTCACCCCCGTCAGTAGTAATGCGGGCACCATGCTAGTATCGACCTAGGTAATTAATAATGCCCTTTCCCATATAAGGGTAGAGTGGTTGCGCATGTTTGGTTGGGATGGTAGTCACACATAAATCTAATCCATCTCTGTAAACAACACTTTCATCAAGCCTCGGTACACTATTTCTTCACCAAGTAGTGCCCTAGTTTCTCAACATCTCCCAGGGGCATTAGTGGCACCCACTGGGTCATTTGCAAGTATGTCTTACCACACTTGTTTCACTCAATGCATAATCCTGACCCATTTTGCGTAGCCAACTACTATAGCATAAATCTATCTACTCCCACCCACATAACCCTCATAGGAAGGTAGGGTCATGTTTGATGCAAATTTCAATAGTGAAGTAACAAAGGTACCAACCAAAGTGGTCACTTCCTCTACATGATTCCGATCCATTGATAAAAAGGTGCTATGAGACATGCATAAAAAGGTTTCGCGAACATGGACAAAGGGCTGCTTGCCTTATCCTTCCGAGTCTTCAAACCTTCTGGTCCATCTCCGAGTACTCCGTTTATTTCGTCAACTAACGATGGGAAACAATCATAATAAGACTAGCCATAATGGGTAGTAACATAAAGTAGTAACATGCCCATGTTACTACTCTATGTTACTACCTCTATAGTGGGGAGTAACATATGTATGGTAACATGGAAGACTTCATTTATTAGGCCATAGACTCATCTTACATTGATATGTGTGATGTTACTCATACTAGTAGTAACTAGCTATGTTACCACATGCCTCTCTTTCTTCATTTATTGCTTGCCACATCATCTTTTTTATCTAGATATGTGTGATGTTACTACCTATGTTACTCCCACTATGGGTAGTCTAAGCAACCCAACAAGCAAAATATAAAAGTGCTCTAAAAATAGGAGTTGGACTTTTCTAGGATACCTCTGGTCATATGAAAAATATCCAAGGTGGTTTCATTGGAGTATGATCAATGGATGGTTTGGCACATTTCAATATGATGGAATCAAGGGGTTTATGGATTTGAAAGAAGTGTACAGAAATATTTTTTTGAATAATGAGCAAAGGCATCCATTAATCAAGTCATGATTTTAGAAGCATCTAGGAGTTGGTTTCACTGGATTTGGAGTTCAAATGAATTTCCTAGGATTTTGCAAAGTTGATAAATATGAAGGAATGGCTCATTATTTGGTGGGGTACAGAAAGTATTAATAAAAATGTTCCAAAACTAAGTTTGGATATGACAAGCACCTAGGAATTTGAACCACTGCATTTGGATCAAATTTGAGCTCTCTGTGATTTTCTAAAGTTCATCACAGAAAATGGAATAATGACATTTTGATAATATTTGTGAAGGAAAAGTTTCTGGAAAAATGTGCATGTTGCTCCAACAGGTAGATCTGGATTTTAGAAACTCCTAGAAATTTGAATCATCAAATTTGGAGTCCAAATTAATTGTTTATGGATTTTACAAGTTGTCTGGAAAAAGAATAAGGGAAAAGAAATCAACCTTATAATGTGCTCTGGGCGGAGCCCAGCTAAACATCGCCTACTGGGCTCAGCCCAGCGGCGCGAAGGAGGTGGTGACGCCGAAGGCGTATTTACGGCGGACGTCACCACCACAGAGAGGCGCAGTCTGGCTGGTGCGCTTCCACTTATCGGGGGGGGGGGGTCAGATGCTCCCACCGGCCTCGTGGTGCTTACAGGCGGGGCCCGCCTGGCGGGTTCGTCGTCCTCCCCCCGCCCGACGCAGAGGAGGAGGCACGGGAGATGCCGGCGTCGACAGCCGGCGCCACCGGCCACTGTTGGACGCGCCGGGGGCATGGGTGTGCTCGGGGGACGGCGCCGCCCCCGCCCCGACTGCCTGCACGTCCAGGGGAGGACGGAGGCGAGCGGAGCCACGGCCATGGCGGAAGATGGTGATGCCGATGATGGGTTCAGTGCTACGGCCGCCGGGAGGAGCGAATGGAGCTCGGGAGAGACCTGCGGTGAGGTTGTAGGTGTCCTAGTGGAGTCAAAAATGGGAGGGGGAGGCCACAGGGAGTGAATTTAGGAGGAGGCCAGCGGCGACACGTCGGCCATGGAGAGGGGAAGAGAGCATCAGGGGGAGAGGGGGCTTGTCTGGGAGGTTCACGGGAGAGAGGGGGTTGTAACCAAGACGAGAGAGAGGGTCGGGGGTGGCTTAAATAGGCGCGGCCGCGAAGCACCGTGAGCAACGTCCATGGACGCGCTCGGGCGAGCTCACAGAGGGATAATGGGGGCAAGGGAGGAGGGGCCCGGCAGCGAGGCGTGTCGTGGACGTCGAGGCGACCTCGATGGACATGCTCGCTCTGCCCAATGCCGCCTGGGTGCCTCGGGAGGGCCGAGCTACAGTGCATTGGCGCACTGTAGCGCGCTCCAGAGCGTGCCTTTGGCCGGCATGGGCGTGTCGTTGCACTCTGGCCATGTCCCCCAATGTCCAACAGCTCTAGGGGGTAGTAAACAATGCACAGACGGCCTGGGATGCCCTGGAGGGCCACTAGAGTGAGGAGGGAGGTGACGAAGGAGGAGATTGCTGCTGTCCAGAAGAGTAAAATGGGATTTTACCCCCTCCAATGATTGAGCTGAGGCATGGGTGAGTTACTGGAGGTAGAAGATGACTAGGAGAGGCTGTGGTAAAAACTTGAGCTCAAGTAGAATAGTAAAAGGGGGCAGAACAGTGGTTTTGGTAAAATGGCAGAAGGTGTTTGATGTGGTTTTGGGCAAGCAAATGACTTCCAATTGACATGGGACTTAACAGGATGAAATGGCACATATATTTAGGCCCTTCCACCAAATTTGAGCTCATTTGGGCAAAGTTGCCAATGTAACTTTGGTGAACCCTAGAAATCAACAGAAATGGATTTTCCAAGATTAATTTAAGAAAACCATCTCTCCTTGATGCACCACTTGGTGTAGTGTCATCATATGGGGTTGTGAACATGTCCACAAAATTTGAGGCCCCAAGTAAAAAGTTGGCAATGTAGAGTTGTTCAAATTTGGATCTGGTCAGAAAGGGTTTTGGGGCACTTAGATCAAGTTGTCCTTCTCCAAAACTTGTGCCATTTGTCATAGATGCATAATTACATCATTTTAGCATGTGCACCAAGTTTGAGAGTATTTGGACAAGTTTGGCAATGTAAAGTTGCTCAAACTTCAAAATGGATAGAAATGGTTTTGAGGGGATTAGATGATGTTCCCTTGATCTTCAAGGCATGAGGCTTTGTAAGATCATCAAACATGTCATATTTGACATGATAGAATTTCCCTGGATTTTTTGGAGAATATTTCCTTTGTAAATATTTCAAAAGCTTGAAATATCTAGAAGGGGTTTTGGAGGGATTTGTCCAATATTTTGAACATGAACATGTGTTGAAACTCTTATATATGGACAATATATGTCCTATGAGTTTCCCTGAATTTTGGCAATTTTTTTTGGAATAATTAAATAATTTTTCCCTATTAAAGACCATTTCTGGCCTGAAGAAAAAGCTTTTAAATAAAATATAAAAATAAATTTTAAAATTATAATTTTGTGGTTTATGGGAGTCCTATACCTAATAGGATTCAAATATACTTCTTGAAAGATTTTTCACACCCTAATTAAGGTACTTGTAGTGCAAACCTCAATTCAGGGGTTTTTGGAAAACTAATTTTAGAAAATACTATTTGGCCAAAATATTTTTATAAGAAAATACTATACTGGTCTATACACATGGCATGATCATTGGGAAAAGGTTTTGGATCAAGGAGATGAAGTACAAGAGTTGGAGGATTTATTTGATTTTTAGAGCACTAGCAAAAAGCAGACAAAAATCAAATCAAGCAATGACCCAAAACACTCAAAAGTTTTTGTCAATCCACATTTTTAGCATGATTACTAGCTTAAGCAATGTGGCATGAAAATCAGGGTGTGACACGAGCGGTGCCGAGGCGGACGACGAGTGAGGCGCGGCGCGGTTGGGCGCGAGGTCAGGGATGGGGCTCGCGCGTGGAGTGGAGCTCCGATGCGGCCATGGCCGCAGGCGTTGCTGCGGAGCGGGCGAGCCACGGGGAGGGCGAGGCGCAGGGTGCGGGCGCGCGCGCGGAGGTCTGCGGCGGCCGAGCGACGAGCGAGGCCGCGACGGTCACGGGCTCGGTGCGGGGCGCGGCCAGGGGCTCGCAGGGTGCGGTGAGCGCGGCGCTATCAGGGGACAGTGTGCGTACAGTGCGGGGGACAGCCATGAACGAGCATAAGGCGGCGGCTACGGCTACAGATCGAAGACTGGAACGGGGGAATTAGTCAGAGGGGCTCACCGCAAGCGCGACGGCAGGGTCGGAGAGGCCGGGGACGGTCGCGGTGGTGCAAAACATCAACGAGGTGCCACAGATGTATGTAGTCGGGAAGAACGATGAAGGCGACGGCTTGACGACGTCCTGGCTCGTGGTGCTCCGCGTTGATGAAGAGGATGTCGAGGCGCAGCTCCTGGAAGCTTCGACTTGGCGAGGGAAGGCCGGTCGCCATGAGGACGATGACAGCGCGGTGATGAGGCTTCGGGCGAGCTTGGGATAGAGGGGGGAGAGAGCGAGGGAGAGCGAGGGGGCGCGCGAGGGGGAGTGGGGGAGAGCTAGGGTTCGGGTGCCAGGGAGGGGCGCCGGCTATATAGGCAGGGCCGGCCAGGCAATGGCCGGTGCATGGCCGGCGATGGTGCGATGGCCGCTACGCAAACCCCTCATTCCTGTAGCGGGAAGGGGATGAGGGAATGGGCTGGCCTGGCCTGCAGGTTGGGCCAATGCCCAGTGAGAAAACAGGGGGGTGGGGTCTCGCTGTTGTCTTAAGATATCGTTTTTTTTTCATTGTTTATTTTCTTTTAAAGTTTTATTTAATTTCCATAATATTTTAGTTTAGTTAAAATACAACAGTAGTTTCTAAATTATTATTAATAGTTATACCACTGCCACATTTAGTTAGAGGTACAAAATAAAATAGTTTAGTAGTACTTTTATAATTTTAAAAAGCCTTTAGCAATTATCTTTAGCCACTGTTATATTCACAAGAGAACATTTAATTACTTTACAAAAGTGTTGGGTCACCACCATCATTACCTATGGAATATTTGACACACTTCGAACATTTTAGTTTTGTCATTTGAAAACTTCTGCCATTTGACTTGATTTTGAATTTTGAAAACGAACGAGATTGAATCAACACGAGTTACCAATAATAACCATGGTGACGTGACATCATTAGTAGAGGATTACTGTAACTTGACTACCCGGGCGTCACAGCCGTCGTCTTCGATATCCTTGGCAGCTAGCCAGCTGGCCGTCAACATAGAAAAGCCGTTGGCATAAATGCCAACAGCGAGAGTTTTTCCGTGGCAAAAAAAAAAAAAAGACGACAAGCTTCAGTATTCCAATTTCAAAAACCGATAAACACGAAAAAACCCGAGCTCGTGGTTGCAAAAATTTACAGAGGGTGTACTTTAGAACAGATAAATAACAAGTAGTCCAACCTCTGTTCTTTTTTCGAAAAAGAGGATAACCCCAGCTTCTGCATCGAGCGATGCACACGTATATCTTTATTATGTTGTTCAACAGTCTGACAAAATAAATACAAGGAACAAAGTCATTACACCTAGACCTGCCGTTTTCGATGCAGTAGATATAACACCGCTCCACCTGTTGACCCCTCCAGACAGTATTTGCTCCAAAACAATGCCTCCATGAGAGACAACGACACCAAAGTCTCCATCATCATCCAATTCGGAAGATCCAGATTTAGAGTTTCCACTAGAGTAGATGCCTGCTGGAGGAAGAGGGCACACCATCTGCATCTGCCAATGAACGCAGACGGTGCCCACCATCACATAGCTCTCACGGAGACACCTTCAAGAAGGACACGACGCCTTGAGCGTCGTCGCCGCCCACTGCAGTTAGGGTTTTCACCAGGGAAGAAGTAGGGCAAAACCCGAATGACGTCTCCAGGAAGAAGACTAGCGCCCGCGAGCTTCGTCGTCGTCGCGGCCGAAACCGACCAGGGAGTTATCCCGATCTGGATCCCCACCACCCGCTTCGCCCTAGCCCGGTGACCCGCTAGCATCCAACATGGACATATCCGGTGAGACGTAGCGCACCTAGCAGGGAATGGAGGTAGAGGACATATCGGCGCCATCAATTGTCTGGGCAGGAAGCCACGGCACCAACCCATCGGTGGATCATCAGCCACCCGAGCAAACCCCCGACAGCCCGACAGCGCCGCCGTGCCACCGGACAGGGCTTGGCCAGTGCCAGCCTCAGGCGGCGGTGAGGGCCCGAGGGGAGGGAGGAGCCCGGCGGCGCTAGGCTTCCCCCCCTCGAGGGGAGACGCAAGGGTACTGGTTCGCGTATCCTCAATGAGCACACGATGCGTTGCTAAGGAATGAGATGCTTGATTGATGTTGCGTGTGTAGAAATGATTGATGCTTGATTTTTTCTAGTCCAAGGATTCGTTAGTTCTGCCTAATATTCCCTCCGTTCCAAAATGGATGACCCAACTTTGTACTAAAGTTAGTACAAAGTCGAGTCATCTATTTTGAAACGGAGGGAGTAGTTGCCAAATTCCACATGCCTTTTTTAGGTACAGTAATAGAGAATGAGCTTCGGCCATACTGAACTAGAACTAGAATGAGCTCCGGTATACAGAGGTAGTTCATCATAATTAAACGAAAGCAACTGGAGTTGACACCATTGCAGAACTAGATCACTACAGTGCCTAAAGTTGCCAACTACACCATGTCTTTTTCAGTTACTGGAGAATGATCTCTGGCCATAGACCACACAGCTCCATGCACACACAGACAACATACCACAACGCACACGGCTCTCATGCAAAACAGAGCAGCAACTTGACACCATTTTCAGTACTGGATCACTACAAGAACCATGGAAAGCAAACGAGGTAGGCTAATTCTTCAGATTAAACGCGCCCGCGGTGCATAACTCCTTGCATCGAAGATCTCAGTTGCGACGCTTGGTCGCTCGTGACTTCTGCTGGCGAGTAGTCGGGCCTGCAACTGATGCCGCACGAAAGAATAACAGAAGACAGCCTGATTAGGATGAGGAAGTAGACAAGTGGTCCAGCAACATAGCAGAACGGAAGGAACCGAAACATGGTGAAGAAATTGAGATTGTTTATCCAAATGCAAACTTATGGTGTTGGCAATGTGTGAATTTTGCCGGTAAGTGAGGAGTATATGTGATGGCCTGTAATTTTAGTGGCTATTTAACCAAGGTAAGTACTTTGGCTAGTGTAGTAGGGTTAAGTGGAAACAACATGCATGCATCATAACTTTGTGCAAAATCAAAATTGAGAAACATGCATGCAAAAACCTGAAAGTTGAGACTTGTGTCCAAGGAACAATTGATCTAGGATGTGTAGTGGTCATGAGGTTGAAAGCTAAATAAATGCATAGCTACTTTAAACAATCTAGCTCGCATAGCTGTACACAAAGATTCACATTTCATACTGGAATATTTCTAGAATGAAACACTATAGGGGTAACTAAATTTTGTTAATGAGAAATAAGGATTACAGGATGCAATCTGCAAGCAATAAGTAAGCTGCTAGATGGTCATATTTTATAATATAGCGCTACTGAATTACTTGACGAATATATTCAATAATAATCATGTTAGCACAATCTTGAGATAAAACATACAGACAATCTAAAACGGTGCATCGATCATGTGTAGAATTATAGATACTGCAAAACAACACTAACCCCTTATGATGAATTTAACTGGTGTAATAGGGTCGTCGTCGGAGAGGTCAGCTCCTTTCCGAAAAGTCCAAGTTTCACCTCCTTCAGGACCATGAGTCCCCATGGTTAATAAACCAACGCCTGAACTGGCCCACTTTTTGTTTTTAGGAGGCTGCATATTGTCTATGGTGTAGGCCATCTCATCTACGGACAGTGAAGTGAATTTTGGGTTGACCATCTGAACCACTGCATACTTGAGCACCATTGCATGCTGCAAGATGTACTGGAGGAAGGCAAGCTCATCTTGCCTGGCACGATATTCACGGAACGTGATCACCTTGAGCCGCAAGAGCACGCTTACGATGAGACCAACCTCTTCCCAGAACTTGAGGTCGAACTTGCCAGCGAGTTGATCGCATTTTTCAGACTGCAAATTATGTAAATTTTCGTGAACATTTCATCAGCACGTAATGGATCAGTGAAATGGACCAGTGAACTTGAGAAGAGAATGCGATGCTAGTACTGTAATATGCAGCGCCTCGACATTGGGGAAGCATTTGAGGAAGGCGGGCAGCATCTTGACATCGTCGTAGACTCCGAAGCGCGCCTTCAAACTAAGGACATTCACGCTTGTGACCATCATGCTTGCACTTGTCTTGATCCCAGCCTGCATTGAAATGGATGTGATTCAGCAAAAAAGATGGCACATTGAACTGCACTTGTTTGCAAATTGAACATAGTTGAATGATCATTCAGAGGATGGATGTGCAGTGATGGTAATGGTAGTAGTACCATGATGACGGTGTCTTGGATCTCCAGCACGTATTTTCCTGGCTCCAGGAACCCGAATACTTTCAGCTTGGGGACGTTGCCAATCTTTACTCTGATGCACGATCCGCCGGCCGGGTTGAGACACTGTGACAGGATGAGACGCTCCAGACGCGGGGCGTTCACCACGTTGACGCTCTCCATGACGAAAGAGCAGATCTGCACGCAACGGAGGCTGTTGCTGACGAGGCGGAGATGCACCCCCTTCATGCTCCCTTGGATGTTGAGGATCTCCAGGGCGGGGCTCCTGGCGACGACGGCTTCGATGTCCCCGTCCTTCATGGCGACGCTGCAGATGCCGAGCTCCCGGAGGTGGGGGAAGGAGGCGCCTTGGAGGCCAGCCGCGTCCGGGAACTTCCAGACGCCGATGTAGAGGCGGGTGAGGGTGGAGATGGTGAAGAGCGTCTTGGGGAGGGGCACCTCGCGTAGCCACGGGCGGTTGACGAGGACGAGCTCCTGGACGCCCCTGGCGGCGAGGAGACGGATCCAGCGCTTGAGCTGGGCCTGGTACGCGCCCATGCGGCTGCAGGTGAGGTGGACGGAGCGGAAGGGACCCTGGTGCGCGGCGAGTACGCGGGAGACGGCCGCGATGACGTCCCGCGTGCTGGCGCGCGCGGAGGAGACCAGGTGGGTGTCGACGAGGACGAGCGGCGTCGAGCGCCAGACCCCGCGCCAGCGCGCGGCGAGCGCGGCGGTGCGGGCGGCGTCCTTGACGGGGAGGCGGGAGACGATGTCGCGGAGGAGCGCGTCGGAGAGGCGGCTGATGCGGTCCACGCCGTCGGAGGGGCGCGCGCGGAAGGCGGTGAGGCGGGCGGTGGTGGAGACGGGCGGGTCGGGCAGGTTGCCGTGGATGAGCGACATGAGCTGCTCCGTGCTCTGGTCCAGCTCGTGCGGGTCGAGGCCTTGGCGCCGCATGTCGGCCGCCGTTACCGGGTCGACGTTGGAGAACCGGCTGGCCATCGCCGGCGCCGGCGGAAAGCTATAGGGTTTCGCGGGTGGTTGGAGTGGAGTGAGTAAAGTGGGTGGCGAGAGATCGGCGGCGGGTGTTGTTTGTAGGGTTCGATCGGCGGGGGTGTGTTCTCGGATGGGCCAAATGTCGGAACCTGGTTGCTCACGGGCCCATGAGAAGATCCCTAGAATAATGGGATGTTATACTAGTACTAGTATTAATTGGTAAGTTGATCACTAGAGTATAATAAATAATGAATCCAATAACTCCCGAAAGTTCGGGATTTAAGCATTTCGTCTCCCGAACGGTTTGACATGGCAACTTTAGTTCATAGGGGATGGCAACTTTAGTTGACGGGGATGACAACTTTGTCCTTTTTCGTTTTTATCAGGAAATTGCAATGTTTTCCTAATCTCACGTAAACTAAAGTTGCCATCTAAAAGCGTTTGGATTGCCATGCTTAACCCCCGAACGTTCGGGAGTTAACATGCTTGAAAATTAATTAAGAGCAAAGTACCCCCTCTGTTGTATTTACTCAATGTATTAGCTTTGACATAAGTTAAACTTTATAAAATTTGACCAAGTATGTCGAAAACAATCTAAACTCTCACAATAAAAAATATATATGTTATGAAAATATGTTGAATGATGGTATTGATTTGGTATTGTGGATGCTAATTTCTTTTTGTATAAATTGACCAAAGTTTAGAAAGTTTGACCTGAGACAAAGCCAATATGCAAAGTAAATAAAAACGAAGGGAATACAAATATTATTTAGATAGAAGAGGGTTTTAGATGATTACCGTGTTCCTTCAGGGCAAATGGTTAGTGCTGTAAAATCCTCTATTTACTTTAGTCCAAACCCCAACATTGATAATAAGGTAGAGCTTTGCCAAATCCTTGATATTATGACCGAATCTTTATCTGATAGTACTTGGGACTCCCTTCAATGATTGGTGTCTATTGTGTTGATTGTTTCGAACATATTGTTGAAAGAATTCATAAGCTAGTGAATGGGTGGAAAGACATAACCTTATCTTATGGAAGAAAAGAGGCTTCGATTAAAGCGATGGCTAAAGCTATCCCAACTTATGTGATGGGTGTATTTAAATTCCCGAAAAATTTGCAAAGCGATCACTTGTAATATATCACACTTTTGGTCGGGGTGACGGAGATGACCAACGTAAATTACTTTGGTTGCTTGATGGAAGATGTGTGTCCCTAAAATTTGGGAAGGTATGTGATTCCTCGACATCCCTAGTTTTAATCTGGCTATGTTTGCCAAACAGTGTTGGTAGCTGATTGATAATTATGACTCCATGTGTGCTAAGGTTTCAAGATCAAAGTACTACCTCTCTAGTGACTTGCTAAATTGCGCACTAAAAAGGGGTCATCCTATGTATGCCAAAGCATTTGTTGAGGAATCCATACATTTTAGAAAAAGGGACATATTTGGAGAGTTGGAAACGGTTTGAAAATCAATATTTGGGATGATTATTGGATACCGAATAGTAGCTACAGGAAGATAATAATTACAGTGTGGGGTAATTATGTTCTCAGTATGGTGAATGAACTTATAAACCCGACTACTGGTGAGTGGGATGAACCTCTGATTCAATATAACTTCTAGCATATTGATACAGAGAGGATTTTTCAAATTCCTAAAAACCAGCATGACACAGAGGACCGAGTGGAACCTCACGAAATCAAGCATCTTTAGTGTCCGGTGAGCTTACGACCGACAATGGGAAGAACACTATGATTCAAATAATGCAAATCCCATTGGTGCCCAAGGTTCTTCACCACATCCAGTTTGGAAAAGATTACGGAGTTTGAAGGTCCCACAAGGTGATTTTCTTCTTCTTTGGAGATGTTTACATGATGTTACTCATTGTTGTTGTGTATTAGCAAAGAAACATATATCACACTCTGCACAATGTCCAATCTGCTTGCTATACGCGAAGGACACAACACACTTGTTACTCAAATGTGAACGAGCATAGGATGTTTGGAGATGCCTCGGGCTACATGAAATAATGGTTTCTGTGGAAAAAGAAAAGGCCCCACTATGCACTTGGGCCACAAGTGCACAATGCAGGTCCCTTCCACCTCAGCCCACTTTTTTTTGACTATGTACTGCAAGTCAACAACCTCACAATTCTTTATTAAAACTTAAAGCAACAGAGATACAAGTACATAGTGTGAAAAAGGAATACTTACAAATAACCTATGAGAGAGAAGCTATCCAAGAGAGAAGACTATCTCCATATTTACATTTGATTCTATGAGCTAAAAGCGAAATATCATGTACAACGTTTCTCCTCCAAGCTCTGAACTAGGTGTCTCATTTCTGAAGATCTTTCCATTCCTTTGTGTCCAAATATTCCATGTGGAAGTGAAAACCACTTCAGAGAAGAAAGGTAGGCCAAAATCCCTCCTTGCAAGTGAGGCCATCATATAAGTTGACTGGTTTGGTTGAGTGATCCAAGAAATCCCAAGATAGTTCCAAACACGTTAGCTGGAGTTGCAAGCAAAGAAAAGATGGACACGATCCTCATGACTGGAAATATGGCACATTACAAATGTGTCATCTTAAATGTTCCAGTGTTGACGTTGCATCAGATCCCTGGTATTTAAACGATCCAGCAATAGAAGCCATCCAAATACCTTAATCTTAAGAGTGCATGAGCATTTCCAGATCCACTTAAATATTGGATCGACCACCAGGTGTGAGTATTTAAATGAAGGAAATATGCCCTAGAGGCAATAATAAAGTTGTTATTTATATTTCCTTTATATCATGATAAATGTCTTTTATTCATGCTAGAATTGTATTAACCGGAAACCTGATACATGTGTGGATACATAGACAAAATACAGTGTCCCTAGTAAGCCTCTACTAGACTAGCTCGTTAATCAAGGATGGTTGAGTTTCCTAACCATAGACATGTGTTGTCATTTGATTAACGAGATCACATCAATAGGAGAATGATGTGACGGACATGACCCATCCATTAGCTTAGCATAATGATCGTTTAGTTTTACTGCTATTGCTTTCTTCATGTCAAATACATATTCCTCCAACTATGAGATTATGCAACTCCCGGATACCGGAGGTGTCGTGGATTTAGCACGGCAGATGTCCTAGCAAAAGGACTTAGTCGTGAGGCCATCGCTACGGGTTAGCTTAAAGGGGTTAAAGTGGACGAAGGACACATGGATTTTATACTAGTTCGGCCCCTTCGATAAAGGTAAAAGCCTACGTCTAGTTTGGTGTGGTATTGCTTGGGCTTCGATGACCAGGGAGCGAATCCCCTTTGCCTGTGTCTCGAGCTGTTGTTTCTTGTCCTGAACCGTCGCCGGGCCGTCCCTTTATATAAGAGGTGCCGCCCGGTCCGGTTTACAGAGTCCCGAGGCCGGCTCATAATCGTGTCCGCCTCGGTTTCTACTCTTTCTATCTTACATCCCAAGTTTACATAGTATGACGGTTTACAAGTCATGGGCCCTATCATATGGGCTCTAAGCCTCCTGGGCTATAACTTCCTACTCCATACTCCGCTTGGCTTCTGATAATACAATCTTGATAACTTAAACCGGACCCTCCTGGCCGGTTTATACCTGGTAGTAATATCCCTGACATTAGGCCCCAGATTGATTTGAACCTGTTCATGTCAATCTCCAAAGTCTTGTACAGCTTTTCATTTCCGTAGCTTCAGTATGCTTGGTAAACCGGCATGACGTCATCCCTCTACGTCGCTTTAAACCGTCGTGACATCATCCGCGCATTCAATGCATGCACCTGCCTTTTACCTTTACTTATTAAAGCTCCGAAGATCGAGGCGACAGCTCAATCCATATCCGATTTTTGGTCTTCTCGATTCCCGCGCCTGCCGTTTTATCTCCTCGGCCTATAAATAGGGTCGAGGGCCATCTCTTTATCCCCTCTGCTTCGTCTTTCTCTGTCCTCGAGCGCTCAAGCTCCGCCGCCGTCCTTTGAGCTCGTCGTCTTCACCAAACCTGGCCGCTGCATCAACCTGAGCGTGTCCAGAGACTCGTCGCCATCCTTCCGCTTCCTCGGGTGCGTTACTTCTTCTTCCCCATAGATCTTAGTTCTAGGGTTTCTCGGGAGCTCGCAGATGAACCTCCGCTCCTCGCTGTTCATCACCATAGGTGGTTCTTAGCCGTAAATGTTAAATCTTTTTAGGTCAACTCTTGTATGCGCGACTCCACTCTATCTTTACAATCTTAGTTCCCCCAATACTGCTAGTAAAACTGGATCTGTAAAAACCTTCGCTGTCTTCAACGAATATGACTTGAATTATCTTGATTTTTCCCTGTGCTGTAGATCCATATTTTACCACTGCTCATGTGAAAGTTGTTTCTCATACTTTAGATCTGCAACTTATCTGCTTATGTTACCGGTTCAATTGTAACTTGCGCCTTATATGCCCGTGCTGACGGTTTAGATTTAGACCTGCATCCTGTAATTGGCGGCTTAACCTTTCACTTCTAAGCTTCATAAACCGGTAGCTGTCTCGTTCATGCTTGGTCCAGATCAGTAGGTACCATTAGTCCCTTGCTTAAACCGTCAATTAGGTCAATATCTTCATAGAACATGCCGGCTTATATCTAGTGGATTGTAAACCGGGTCTTGTATTGTATTTTTCAGCATTCCCTCCTTGAAAAAGATGACTTCTGCGGCTAAACAGTTCGTCGCTTGCAACTGGGTCCCATCCCGGATTACCGAGGATGACTTAGTAAAGGTGGCCTCCATAGGTGGTTTAGGTCCGAAAGAGATTCTGCACTGGCGGGCCCCTGGGAAAGAGTGCCCTCCTCAGCCTAAGGAGGGAGAGATCATTGTCTTTTTCGATCATCTGGCCCGGGGCTTTAGCCCTCCCGGTTCAAAGTTCTTCCGCGACATTTTAGCCGATTTTCAACTCCATCCACAAGACATAGGTCCCAATTCCATATCAAACATCTGAAACTTCCAAGTCTTCTCAGAAGCATATCTGCAAGAGGAGCCATCCGTAGAGCTATCCCGGGACTTCTTCCATATGAATCGCCGGACTGAATTCTCCGACAGGCCCCATACTGAACTCGGCGGTATGAGCATCCAGAAGAGGAAAAATGTCAGCTTTCCTCACGCCACTCTTCACAGCCACCCCAAGGAGTGGAATTAGACTTGGTTCTACTGCAAGGACACTTCACCAGAGGGAGAAAATCCACTGCCGGGTTACTGCCCTTATCGCCTGACAGAAGAATCTTACCGACGGCGGTTTGTTGATCACCCTTTCCCGCAACATCTGAGTGCCCAAGACCGGGCTCGATATGCCCCCCAACTTTCCAAACTCAGGGCTTTCATAGCCAACGGTTTAACCGGGTTTGACTTTGTCCGTTGCTGGCTCTCTTGGAGCATTCTCCCGTTAAGCCGGCGATCTGGTTTAATGTGCGAGTATACCGGTAATCCGAAGGACCCTCAGCGTCACACGGCTACAGTGCTTCCACACAATGAAGTTACTGAGTCTGCTAAGAAGATGTTGAATATCCCCCTGGAGGAGTGCAGCCGGACCGGTTTAGCACCTTTCTGTGTGAACAACAAACCGCCGTCGGTAAGATTCTTCTGTCCCTTTCTTTTTGCTTTAATCCGTCCATATTGCTTGTCTTCAATATGTTTTACCCCTTTACACAGGCCAATGACCCCTTCTGGAAGAAGAAGGCTCAAGACAAACCGGCGAAACCAACTCGCAAGAAAAGCTTGGCCGTAAAGAAACATAAGAAGAAACCTGCCGCCGCTTCTGGTTCAAACCCCGAAGAAGATGATCCGGCTTCTGAGGTACTGCTTGGTTCTTACACCTTTTAACTTTCCTTTGTCTGTATTTATATTAACAATGTCCTTTCCCAGGATCCGGCGGAAGGGAGTAAAGCGGATGAAGTCGAGGTAATCTCTCTTTCCTCTGATTCAGAACCGTTGCCACCCAAAATTCGTTGGGTAGCCCGAAAGTATCCATTTTCTCACCCTTATGCTCAATTGGTTCCCAATTTTGTTTTGAAGAAGCAGCAGCATGAGGCTCGCCGGACCAGACGCCATAGTGGTCACGTGGTTGAATCATCCGGATTACCCCACACGCCGGCTCGAAGACGCCGCTCAGAGGTTTTGCTTACTCCAACCACTCTTCATCCAAAAGCAGGTCTTATTCGCAAACCTCTTAAACCGTCTGATCCAAACTATCAGGAAACTCCTCTGTCTTCTTCCGGCGAGTCAACTGCCACCCAAGTCCCGGTGCTTAAGACCGTTCCTGGGTAAGTCATCTTTCAGTATGTCCGGTTTATCTTTCCTTTTTGACTTGTGATTTTCATTATTCCTTTAATCTTTTCAGTATGCCCAAGCCTAGCAAGAAGGCAAAGTTGAATAAACCGGCAGCCGGAAACGCTTCTGAACCGGCAGAGGATCTTGAAGCTACCAATCCTCTGGAAGAGAACGCTGAAGTTCCGCTCGATGATCCTTCCCCAATGGACCACGAAGATCTTGCTGCTCCGGAGGGTGATGCTACGGAGAACGCCGCTGAACCGGCCAGCCCTGCCCGGGTTAGTCCGGCTCCTGTTAGTCCGGTACGCACCGATCCCGCTGTCACTGATGATCCCCCCAGGCCAACTGCTGCCTCGACAAAAGATGTCGAGATTACTGGGATATGTTTTACTGCTCCCGCGGAGCCTGTTATCTTGGCCAGATACACTGCCAAGGTGGAAGTTCTCCAAAAAGACAAGGGCAAGTGGAGCACTAACTTGTCTAGTTATGCCCAGCTTAGTGCCCAGGAGCTCCACTCTGGGTATCTAAACCGGCTCTTCACCAGCCGCGACCACGAGGCCGGTTTGGTAAACATGATGAAGGAAAAATATGAGGTAACTTCTTTCCCTTTCCCTTTCATTTCTGCTTGTATCTTGTAACTGTACCATTAGGCCATTGTAGCCCCCAAGTGCCGGTTTAGCCTTTAGGATGAACCGGGACTTTGATAGATTAACTGGAATAGCTTGATTTGTATGTATAGCCCCCAAGGGCCGGTTTACTCCATTGCGGGTGAATCGAGACTTCTTCCATGTTTGAGAATGACCTTACATTAGCCCCCAAGTGCCAAGGACATAACTTTGTTATGTGCTTGGGACTTGTTTGAAAAAAATGATTTCCTTCACTTCAATTGTACATTAGCCCCCAAGTGTTGAGTGCATAACTTGTTATGTGCTTGAGACTTTTGATTAAGCTGTCTCCATAAATATCTGACATTCCTTATCCTCTGCAGACTGACTTGAACCGGAGAGCTTCCGAAATAATTGAGCTCCGGAATAACCTAGCCTTCCAGGAATCTGCTTTGACTAAAGTTAAGGAGGAACTTACCCTTGCTTTAGCCAGTATGGAAATGCTCAAAAAAGATTTCGAAGCGAAGCGGTCCACTTGGGAGGTGCAAAGGGCTGCCTTAGAGAAAAGAGCCAAGGATGCTGAGGCTGCCCTTAACCCGGTGACGGAGGAGTTATCCGGGTTAAGACAGCATATAGACGATACGACATCTGCCATCTTTGGTAAATACTTGGTTTCATATGCTTTATCCTTGCTATTTGATACTGCTCCGGCTTGACTCATCACTTGTACATAGGGAGGTGCGTGACTCATCTTGGGGATGATGTCCGGAGGAAGCTTAAGGCTGCTTATACCTTGGTGGAACAACTCTATGCCGGTGCTCAGAGGGCCATCAGTGCTATTTCGCACAATAAACCGGCGCCGTCCACCATGCAAGGTACTCTGGAGAAATTATCCATCTTGCCTACCCGACTTGTTGAAGTGAAGAAATCTTCTGCAAGAGCTGGTTCCCTCATGGCGTTCACCCGGGCCAAGGCATGGGTTCCCGATTTTGATCCGGCGGAGGCCATGAATGGTTATCCCAGTATGAAAGAAGACGGGTCAGCCTTCTCTGCTGAAGATCTTCGCGCTTTAACCAAAGACATGCGCCCTCTTGCCAGTAAGCTTGCTGATGAAGCGGACTTAACAAGGTATCATCCGGGTTATGATCTAGAGAATTCGCGGGTGGAGCGGCCGACTGATGACGTCGAAAATCTGATTCCACCCGTTCGTAAGCATACCTTCGCTCCTGACATTGAACTGTCAGCACTTATAAACGATGAAGTATATTTCCGCGCCCTTGCCAAGATTGACTGGAGCACCCCTGATTTCCAGCAGCTGTCAGAAGTTGTCGAAGATCCAGAGCAAGCTGACCCTCAGTCTTCACAGCGAGCCGAAGAAGAATCCTAAACCGGCTCCGGTTTAATCTTACGTGTTGAATACTTTGCAAGAAACTAATATTCTTTTGGTCCTGCAAGTGCCTTGTAATAGAATAGTTGAGATACTGTCTTTGTCCCACTCTTATCCTTCATGGCATCACTTTGATTGGCAATTCCTAAATTATCTCCTGCTTGCAATGTGTCAACAGTTTATGTTTACCTGTATCTGCATAAACAATACTAAGAATGTCCTGGCAGTTTACCACCGAACGGGTTATACTACCCAAGCACATGATCTAAGTTAATAACTTGAACTGTATATAAGATACCATCATATATCATACCTGTGATTAAGTGTATCTGCAAACCTTAATCCGGCACGAGTAATCCAAGACGTGAGTGTTGATGACTCCCTTGGCTCTCTGTTGGCTTATGAAGCTGACCCGGGTTATAATGAACGCTAGTTTAATGGTAAACTAGTGCTGGTGTTCATGACCCAGACTATAGCTCTGTAGACACAGATGTAGTGACAACTTTGTAGTTGCCCGGTCTTGGATCAATGGACTTGGTTGAACAACCAATGACCTTGAATATAAAGATTTGTGAAAACATAAAAAATGGAAAATAAAGTTTTTGGGCAAATAAGACCATGTAGTCGAGGCTTTTACGAGCTGCCAGACTCCAAATTCGAGGCTTTTATGAGCTGCCAGGCTACTGTCATTAACCATTTTAGCAAAGCCTATTAAGATGATCCGCAATCTTTAACCAAATCATCAATGTCAACAGCTACGCAATGTTCAAAATCTCATAAATATTTTGGCTTGGGTAATCACTTGATGATCGTCAATTTAACGTGACCAAGTTTAGGGTCCCGAAGGATTGACTTGTGATACGTTCGACGGGTCATACCAGGTTTACCTGGACGTCGCGATTTACTTGATGCAGGCAGGTTAATCCGGGGTTTTAGGTGTATACACCGGGCTTCCAAGCCATGTTCACTACAAGAGTTTTCAACTCGCTGATGAACTTGCATCAGGAGCCCCCAGGTAGCGTGTGAGCATTGCTCGTCGAGGCATATGTTTGAGTCGTGCTAGGCATCAAACCCTCTTTTGCCCCTTCATCATCATGTGGAAATTGTCGAAGCAACCAGAGCAGTGCTCTTATGATGGGCTTCATATGGCCGCCGGTTCAAGAGGCCATGGGAAACTTCCTTGCCCGCGGAAGCCCCCATGTGATTCTTGTTTGTATAGAAAGGACGACTGATTCCTTGATTTTATCAAGGGCGTCGGTTTAAGAGGCCATGGAAAACTTCCTTGCACGGAATCCCCCATGTGATACTCTTGTGAAAAGGATGGCTGATTCCCCGGCTTACCGAGGCGCCGGTTGTACATAAAGCGGAGCCGATGGCTCAAGTATAATAAGGTCAAAGAAGAGCGATGTTCCACGGCCGCTTGGTCTCCTCCTCCGCCGTGCGTGAGTCCTTATGTTCTCGAACGTCGACGAGGTAGTATGATCCGTTGTGCAGGTTCTTGCTGACCACAAAGGGCCCTTCCCAAGGTGGGGATAACTTGTGCATATCTGTCTGGTCCTGGATGAGCCGGAGCACCAGATCTCCTTCCTGAAACGTCCTGGTCTTAACCTGGCGGTTGTGGTACCGGCGCAGGTCTTGTTGATAAATCGCCTATCGCGCTGCTGCCGTGTCCCATTCCTCGTCCAGCCGGTCCAAGCCGTCTTGTCTTGCTTGTTCATTATCCGCTTCAACATAAGCCGCCACCCGCGGGGAGTCATGCCGGATATCACTAGGGAGGACCGCTTCAGCTCCATATACCATGAAGAAATGCGTGTACCCTGTGGATCTGTTAGGTGTAGTGTTGATGCTCCATAAGACAGAAGGCAATTCCTCCACCCAACAACCCGGTGTTCTCTGTAAAGGAACCATAAGCCGGGGTTTGATGCCTCTCAAGATCTCTTGATTGGCTCTTTCAGCTTGGCCATTAGATTGAGGGTGAGCTACCGATGAAACATCAAGACGAATATGCTCACGTTGACAGAATTCCTCCATAGCTCCTTTGGATAGATTGGTGCCATTATCAGTTATAATACTGTGTGGAAAGCCAAACCGGAAAATCACCTTTTTGATGAACTAAACCGCTGTTGCTGCATCACACTTACTGATAGGCTCCGCTTCTATCCATTTTGTAAACTTATCCACTGCTACCAATAGGTGGGTTTTCTGGTCTTGGGATCTCTTAAAGGGTCCAACCATATCGAGCCCCCAAGTCGCAAACGGCCAAGTAATTGGGATCATCCGCAGCTCCTGCGCCAGTATTTGAGCATGTCATGAGAATTTCTGGCAAGCATCGCATTTTCTGACCAAGCCCTCTGCGTTGGCATGAGCCGTCAACCAGTAGAACCCATGACGAAAGGCTTTAGCCACCAAGGATTTTGAACCGGCGTGATGACCACAATCCCCTTCATGAATCTCTCGAAGAATATCACAACCTTCTTCTGATGATACACACCGCTGAAACGCTCCAGAAACGCTGCGGTGATGAAGTTCTCCATTGACGATAGTCATAGATTTAGACAGCCGGATTATCTGCCGGGCCTCGACTTCGTCCTCTAGCAACTCACCTCGGTTCAGGTATGCCAAGTAAGGGAGTGTCCAATCCGGAATGACATGAAGTGCTGCAACCAATTGCGCTTCCGGATCAGGAACAGCCAAATCCTCCTCTGAAGGTATCTGCACCGACGGATTATGTAATTCATCCAAGAAAGTATTAGGTGGAACAGGTTTACGCTGGGAACCCAGCCGGCTTAACGCATCAGCCGCTTCATTCTTTCGCCGGTCTATATGATCCACCTGATATCCTTTGAAATGTCCGGCGACAGCGTCCACCTCTCGTCGATATGCTGCCATAAGCGGATCCTTAGAGTCCCACTTGCCAGATACTTGCTGTGCTACTAGATCTGAATCGCCAAAGCATTTAACCCGGCTCAGGTTCATCTCCTTGGCCATCCACAAACCATGGAGGAGAGCTTCATACTCAGCAGCATTGTTAGTACAAGGGAACATTAAACGGAGGACATAACAGAACTTATCACCTCGTGGGGAAGTTAACACGACTCCAGCCCCGAGCCCTCCAACTGCCTTGAACCGTCAAAGTGAATAGTCCAATACGTATGATCCAGCTTCTCCTCAGGTGCTTGCAACTCTGTCCAGTCATTAATGAAATCCACCAGCGCTTGGGATTTTATAGCAGTACGGGGCACATACTTTAATCCGTGCGGGCTGAGCTCAATAGCCCATTTTGCAACCCTACCCGTGGCTTCTCTGTTCTGGATTATATCCCCTAATGGAGCTGAACTGACAACGATGATTGGGTGGCCCTGAAAATAGTGCTTCAACTTCCGGTTTGCCATGAACACTCCATATACCAGCTTCTGCCAATGCGGATATCTCTGTTTCGACTCAATGAGCACCTCACTGATGTAGTAAACCGGCCTTTGAACCAGATATTCTTTGCCTGCTTCCTTGCGCTCTACCACAATGGCAACGCTAACTGCACGGGCATTGGCGGCCACATATAACAACAGCGGCTCGTTATCAACCGGGGCAGCAAGGACCGGCGGCTCTGCCAATTGCCTCTTTAAATCCTCGAACGCAGCATGAGCAGCATCGCTCCAGATGAACCGGTCTGTCTTCTTCATCATCTGATAAAGCGGGATTGCCTTCTCCCCCAAACGGCTGATAAACCGGCTCAGTGCTGCAATACGGCCCACCACGCGTTGGACATCGTTGATGCACGCCGGTTTAGCCAGGACGTGATCGCCTTGATCTTCTCTGGATTAGCTTCAATCCCTCTGTTTGATACTAAGAACCCCAAGAGATTGCCTGCCGGAACACCGAAAACGCACTTCTCCGGATTAAGCATCATTTTGTAAATTCGAAGGTTGTCAAAGGTTTCCTTCAGATCCTCTATCAGTGTCTCCTCCTTCCTGGATTTCACCACAATGTCATCAACATATGCATGGACATTTCTCCCAATCTGCCCTTGTAGGCAGTTCTGTACACAACGCTGGTAGGTTGCCTGGGCGCTCTTGAACCCAAATGGCATAGATACATAACAGAAGGCTCCAAAGGGAGTTATAAAAGCTGTCTTCTCCTGGTCCTTAACTGCCATCTTAATATGGAGATAACCTGAATATGCATCCAAAAAACTTAGCCGCTCACATCCTGCCGTAGCATCAATGATCTGATCAATACGGGGGAGAGCAAAAGGATCAGTTGGGCAAGCCTGGTTCAAATCCTTGTGATCCACACACATTCTCCAAGTTCCATTTTCTTAAGTACCAGCACCGGATTAGCCAACCACTCTGGATGAAACACTTCAACTAGGAAGCCTGCAGCCAAAAGCCTAGCCACTTCTTCTCCTATAGCCTTACGCCTCTCCTCATTGAAGCGGCACATGTATTGCTTGACCGGTTTAAACTTAGGATCAATATAAAGATTGTGCTCAGCGAGTTCCCTCGGTATACCTGGCATGTCAGAAGGCTTCCACGCAAAGATATCCCGGTTCTCACGGATGAACTCGATGAGCGTGCTTTCCTATTTGGGGTCTAGGTTAGCGTTGATAGTGAACTGTTTGGATGAATCACCCGGAACAAAGTCCACCTGCTTGGTCTCCTCAGCCGATTTGAACTTCAACGCCATATCATGCTCTGTAGTTGGCTTCTTCAGCGGGGACATATCTGCCGGATCAACATTGTCCTTATAGAACTTCAGCTCCTCCGTAGCACAAACTGCCTCAGCATAAGCTGCATCTCCTTCCTCGCACTCCAATGCAATTTTGCGGCTCCCATGAACCGTAATAGTCCCCTTGTGGCCTGGCATCTTAAGCTGTAAATAGACATAACACGGCCTAGCCATGAACTTGGCATAAACCGGCCACCCAAACAAGGCGTGGTATGGGCTCCTGATCTTTACAACCTCAAAGGTCACAGTCTCTGATCTAGAGTCATGCTCATCTCCAAAGGTGACCTCCAAATCAATCTTGCCAACTGGATAAGCCGATTTACCGGGTACTACCCCATGGAACATTGTATTGGACTGTCGAAGCTTTTTATCTGTCAGCCCCATGCGCCGAAACGTCTCATAATATAAGATGTTGATGCTGCTGCCTCCATCCATAAGCACTTTGATGAACTTGTAACCACCCACCTGTGATGCCACTACCAGAGCCAACTGACCCGGATTATCAACCCGGGGTGGGTGATCCTCTCTGCTCCACACAATGGGTTGCTCAGACCAACGCAAAAAACGTGGTATCGCCGGTTCAACAGAATGCACTGCCCTCTTCAAAAACCTTTTGATCCCGTTTGCATAAGCTCGTGGTGAAGACGTGATAATGCCCACTGCTCAGCTCCTTCGGATTATTCTGATATCCGGATTGCTGCTGCTGCTGACGCTGTTGATTCCCTTGGTTGCTGTATCCGCCCTGACCATGCTGCTGGTTATGCTGATGCTTATTGTTGCCATTGTGGTTGTCGTTACCGCCATGGTATCCTGAACCGGATCCGCCACCTTGATAACCCGGACCTTGAAAACCGGGGCCTGATCCGCCGGGGGGCCCGTGATCATACTTAGTCTGTTTCATAAATTCTTGCATAATGAAACAGTCTTTCCAGAGATGCATAGCCGGGTTTTCCGCTTTACCGTGCTTCGGGCAAGGCACGTTCAACTGGCACTCTAGATTAATAGGCGGCCTCCCGTTGCGTGGGGGCGGTCTACCCTTGCGGCGCTGCCCACTGTCCTGAGCGTTGGTATTGGCCACAAAGTTTGAGCTGCCTTCCGCTTTACGCTTGCCATTGTATCCTTGACCCGCCGGATTGGTCTGCGGCGGTTTACCATTCTTTCTCGCCTTCCTTGACTTGTCTCCATTTGCGTCTGGATATTTGGTGTTATCAGAATCTCCGTATTTCACCAAAGCGCCCATGAGTGTTCCCATGTCGTTGCAATCACGTTTGAGCCGTCCCAACTTCTGCCTCAAAGGTTCAAACCGGCAATTGCCTTCCAAGGTTACTATTGCTGTACTTGGGTTGATGCTATTGGAGGAGTGCAAGATTTCGGGCACTCGACGCACCCAACTGCTTGTGGACTCTTGCTCTCCTTGAACGCATGCCGCTAAATCGACAACAGACATCGGCTGCTTGCACGTGTCCTTGAAATTATTGATAAACCGGCGCCGCAATTCACCCCATGATCCGGTGGAATTAGGTGGCAAACCCTTTAGCCATGTCCGGGCCATGCCCTCGAGCATCATTGTGAAGTATTTAGCACATGCCGCTTCATCTACGTCGAGCATCTCCATGGCCATCTCATAATTCTCAACCCACGCCTCCGGAGCAAGATCCGCCATGTAGTTGGGCACCTTGCGCGGACCTTTGAAATCTTTGGGTAGTTTCACGTTCCGTAAAGCGGGGATGAGACACTGTACGCCCAGGGAACTGGACATGACTCCCGGTTCGACTGTGGCGGTGGGATGAACCGGCATCGCCTGACGGGCGTCGTATTGGGCGGTATGTCTGGCCTGATCCACCACCTCTTGCGCATGTGCTTCCTCTCCTGCCGGATTATCCTGCCTCTGCCGATGCCGTCTCCGTGCGCTGCTTGATACGGCTGGTTCATCCAAACGCCTCGTATAACTCCGGCTCGGGCGAGGGGTTGAATGAATCCTCTCCCGACTATATGAATAAGCTTGCTGTTGAGTTAGCGCTGTGTCCAGCAACTCCTTGGCCCGTCGTGCCTCCACCGCTATGGGGGACGTACCTTCGATGGGAAGAGCGGCCAGTCGTGAAGCGGCAGCAACTATGTTATCCAATGGATTAGAATAATGACCAGGAGGGGTGGGCACATGCTGGGTCGACACAACTTGGCTATTTGGCTCTGCGGCCAGTGGGTGAACCGACGCGCCTGTTCCTGGTGCTCCTCCCCGGTTTATCTCTGGATGGTTACTGTTCCCCGTGCCTGGCGTGCTAATGAGATTCCTCGCCTCATAATCCGGCGGCAAACGAGATCGTTGTCTTCTCCACATTACCTCTTGTGAGGCATTCTGATCTAACCTGAGCCGATAAGCTTGAGAATCCAGCTCTGCCTGCCTTGTAGCCATCCTAGCTTTCTCAGCGGCCAAATCCAACTTGGCTTGCTCAATCTGGCTCTTCACCTGAGCGATCTCTGCATCATGCTGCTCCTTGTCGGCCTGAGCTACTTCTGCTGTTGCAAGCGCTGTCAAAGTGTCGACTAAGATGGATAGAGTGTCAGAGGGTGACGGGGGAGGATCTCCAGCTCTAGCTCCCATTGCCTCTGAGGTTAATGCCCCTGTCGTTGAGGGCTGCTGCATGGATTGTGATCCGGCCATGAAAACAACAACCCTATTTGGCGGATCGAGGGGCTCCGGAATACTATCGCCATCGGAACAACCCTCAGATCGGCCATCCTGCAGCAGATACAAAGACACGGTCTCTCCGGACGAAGATTCATCGCCGGAATAAATAACGGTCTCGCCGCCGGAGTCCGATCCGTCCTCGGCTTGTACTCCATGCACTGCTCCAAAGAAGATGTGCTTCACGTCGGGCTGAATCCGGGCAGGTCTCGCACGTCGAGCCGACTCGACGATGTTGGGGAAGGTGTCCGGCTCAGGGACCGGTTCTCCGATCTTGCCGATGAAGACGTGGATGCCGCCGAAGGGGACCCGGTACCCGTATTCGATTGAATCGGCCTCGGGGCCCCAGCCTGCATCGTCAATGTAGATCCGGCCGCGACGACTCTTAGTCATCGAGCCCACTGTGTAGCCCTTGAGCCCTTCAAAGCTGCCCTTCAAGAACTCGAAACCATCGTGCGATAGCCCCACGGTGGGCGCCAACTGTCGTGGATTTAGCACGGCAGATGTCCTAGCAAAAGGACTTAGTCGTGAGGCCATCGCTACGGGTTAGCTTAAAGGGGTTAAAGCGGACGAAGGACACAAGGATTTTATACTAGTTCGGCCCCTTCGATGAAGGTAAAAGCCTACATCTAGTTTGGTGTGGTATTGCTTGGGCTTCGATGATCAGGGAGCGAATCCGCTTTGCCCGTGTCTCGAGCTATTATTTCTTGTCCTGAACCGTCGCCGGGCCATCCCTTTATATAAGAGGTGCCGCCCGGTCCGGTTTACAGAGTCCCGAGGCCGGCTCATAATCATGTCCGCCTCGGTTTCTGCTCTTTCTATCTTACATCCCAAGTTACAGTATGACGGTTTACAAGTCATGGGCCCTATCATATGGGCTCTAAGCCTCCTGGGCTATAACTTCCTACTCCATACTCCGCTGGGCTTCTGATAATACAATCTTGATAACTTAAACCGGACCCTCCTGGCCGGTTTATACCTGGTAGTAATATCCCTGACAGGAGGAATACCTTGTGTGCTATCAAACGTCAGAACGTAACTGGGTGATTATAAAGATGCTCTACAGGTATCTCCGAAGGTGTTTGTTGAGTTGGCATAGATCGAGAATAAGATTTGTCACTCCAAGTATCGGAGAGGTATCGCTGGGCCCTCTCGGTAATACACATCATAATAAGCCTGTCAAGCAAATGACTAATGAGTTATTCATGGGATAATGTATTACGGAACGAGTAAAGAGACTTGACGGTAACGAGATTGAACTAGGTATGAACATACTGACGATCGAATCTCGGGCAAGTAACATACCAATGACAAAGGGAATAACGTACGTTGTCATTATGGTTTGACCGATAAAGATTTTTGTAGAATATGTGGGAGCCAATATGAGCATCCAGGTTCCGCTATTGGTTATTGACCGCAGAAGTGTCTCGGTCATGTCTACATAGTTCTCGAACCCGTAGGCTCCGCACGCTTAACGTTCGATGACGATTTGTATTAAGAGTTATGTGTTTTTGGTGACCGAAGATTGTTCGGAGTGCCGGATGAGATCACGGACATGACGAGGAGTCTTGAAATGGTCAAGAGGTAAAGATCGATATATTGGATGATGGTATTCGGACACTAGAATGGTTTCTGGACGTTTCAGATATTTATCGGAGTACCGAGGGGCTACCGGAACCCCACGGGGAAGTATTGGGCCTACATGGGCCATAGGGGAGAGGGGAGGCAGCCCACAAGGGGTGGCCTCGCCCCCCTCCCATAGGGAGTCTGAATTGGACTAGGGAGGGGGCGCGCCCCCTTTCCCTCTCCTCTTCCCTCTCCCTTCCTTCCTTCCTTCTCCACAAAAGAAAAAAAGGGGGAATCCTAGTCCTACTAGGAGTGGAGTGAAAGAAATATGCCCTAGAGGCAATAATAAAGTTGTTAATTATATTTCCTTATATATCATGATACATGTCTTTTATTCATGCTAGAATTGTATTAACCGAAAACTTGACACATGTGTGAATACATAGACAAAACAGAGTGTCCCTAGTATGCCTCTACGTGACTAGCTCGTTAATCAAAGATGGTTGAGTATCCTAACCATAGACATGTATTGTCATTCGATGAACGGGATCACATCATTAGGAGAATGATGTGATGGACATGACCCATCTGTTAGCTTAGCATATTGATCATTTAGTTTTATTGCTATTGATTTCTTCATGACTTATACATGTTCCTCTATGAGATTATGCAACTCCCAAATGCCAGAGGAACACCATGTGTGCTATCAAACGTCACAATGTAACTGGGTGATTATAAAGATGCTCTATAGGTGTCTCCAAAGGTGTTTGTTGAGTTAGCATAGATCGAGAATAGGATTTGTCACTCCGAGTGTCGGAGAGGTATCTCTGGGCCCTCTCGGTAATGCACATCATAATAAGCCTTGCAAGCAAATGACTAATGAGTTAGTCACGAGATGATGTATTACGGAACGAGTAAAGAGACTTGACGGTAACGAGATTGAAGTAGGTATGATGATACCGACGATCAAATCTCGAGCAACTAACATACCGATGACAAAGGGAACAACGTATGTTGTTATGCGATTTGATCAATAAAGATCCTCGTAGAATATGTAGGAGCCAATATGAGCATCCAGGTTCTGCTATTGTTTATTGACCGGAGATATGTCTCGGTCATGTCTACATAGTTCTCGAACCTGTAGGGTCCGCACGCTTAACATTCGATGACGATTTGTATTATGAGTTATGAGTTTTTGGTGACGGAAGATTGTTCAGAGTCCCGGATGAGATCACAGACACGACGAGGAGTCTCGAAACGGTAGATACATAAAGGATGATATATTGGACGATGGTATTCGGACACCGGATGAGTTCCGAGAGGTACCGGGTAACTATCGTAGTGCCGGAGGGTTATCGGAACCCCCCGGGGGAACTAATGGGCCTACATGGGCCTTAGTGGAGAGATAGGAGGGCCGCAAGGGGTGGCTGATAACCCACAAGTATAGGGGATCGCAACAGTTTTCGAGGGTAGAGTATTCAACCCAAATTTATTGATTTGGCACAAGGGGAGCCAAAGAATATTCTCAAGTATTAGCAGTTGAGTTGTCAATTCAACCACACCTAAAAGACTTAATAACTGCAACAAAGTATTTAGTAGAAAAGTAGTATGGAAGTAACGGTAACAGTGGCAAAAGTAACAGTAGTAGTTTTGTAGTAATTGTAACAGTGGCAACGGAAATGTAACTAAGCGAAGACCAATACGTGAAAAGCTCATACGCATTGGATCAGTGATGGATAATTATGTCAGATGCGATTCCTCATGCAACAATTATAACATAGGGTGACATGGAACTAGCTCCAGTTCATCAATGTAATACAGGCATGCATTCCTAATATAGTCATACATGCTAATGGAAAAGAACTTGCATGACATCTTTTGTCCTACCCTCCCATGGCAGCGGGGTCCTATTGGAAACTAAGGGATATTAAGGCCTCCTTTTAATAGAGTACCGGACCAAAGCATTAACACTTAGTGAATACATGAACTCCTCAAACTAGTGGTCCCGGTTATTGTCACTTCGGGGTTGCCGGATCATAACACATAGTAGGTGACTATTGACTTGCAAGATAGGATCAAGAACTCACATATATTCATGAAAACATAATAGGTTCAGATCTGAAATCATGGCACTCGAGCCCTAGTGACAAGCATTAAGCATAGCAAAGTCATAGCAACATCAATCTTATAACATAATGGATACTAGGGATCAAACCCTAACAATACTAACTCGATTACATGGTAAATCTCATCCAACCCATCACCGTCCAGCAAGCCTACAATGGAATTACTCACACACGGTGGTGAGTGCTGTCCACTACGCAACCTTCTTCTTGTAGACGTTGTTGGGCCTCCAAGTGCAGAGGTTTGTAGGACAGTAGCAAATTTCCCTCAAGTGGATGACCTAAGGTTTATCAATCCGTGGGAGGCGTAGGATGAAGATGGTCTCTCTCAAACAACCCTGCAACCGAATAACAAAGAGTCTCTTGTGTCCCCAACACACCCAATACAATGGTAAATTGTATAGGTGCACTAGTTCGACAAAGAGATGGTGATACAAGTGCAATATGGATGGTAGATATAGGTTTTTGTAATCTGAAAATATAAAAACAACAAGGTAACTAATGATAAAAGTGAGCCTAAATAGTATTGCAATGCTTCGAAACAAGGCCTATGGTTCATACTTTCACTAGTGCAAGTTCTCTCAACAATAATAACATAACTGGATCATATAACTATCCCTAAACATGTAACAAAGAGTCACTCCAAAGTCACTAATAGCGGAGAACAAATGAAGAGATTATGGTAGGGTACGAAACCACCTCAAAGTTATTCTTTCTGATCGATCTATTCAAGAGTCCGTAGTAAAATAACACGAAGCTATTCTTCCCGTTCGATACTTCCTAGACTTCGTACTAGAATAGCACCTTAAGACACATATCAACCAAAACCCTAATGTCACCTAGATACTCCATTGTCACCTCAAGTATCTATGGGCATGATTATACGATATGCATCACACAATCTCAGATTCATCTATTCAACCAACACAAAGAACTTCAAAGAGTGCCCCAAAGTTTCTACCGGAGAGTCAAGACGAAAACGTGTGCCAACCCCTATGCATAGATTCCCAAGGTCACGGAACCTGCAAGTTCATCACCAAAACATACATCAAGTAGATCACGTAATATCCCATTGTCACCACAAATAAGCACATGCAAGACATTGATACGTCCAAAACGTATCTATAATTTCTGCTTGCTCCATGCCTCTTTTGGGTGATATTGCTATGATATTTATACACTTCCATACACTTTTGATCATATTTGGACTAACCTATTAACTCAGTGCACCCCAGTGCCAGTTTCTGTTTTCTGCTGTTTTTGTATTTCAGGTTTTCCCGTCACGTAAACTGCCAGAAAAATCCCGGAAAAATTATACAAAAAATCAGCGTTCCGGAAGCTTCCACACGGCCGAAGTAGGGCCGGAGGGGGGCCACCAGGGCTCCAGGAGCCCTGGTGGCGCGCCCCCCCTCCTGGCCGCGCCGGGGGGGCGCCTGGGCCCCCCAGGCCTCCGCTGATGCCCCCCTTTGGCATATATTTAACACGCGTCCCGAAACCCTCGAGGACGGAACCCTTTTTCGCGATCTCATCTCTGTTCCGCGGCCTCCGTGCTTCCAAGATCGGGAGCACCAGGAGAACTCTTCCCGGCACCCTGCCGGAGGGGAGGATCACCACCGGGAGCCTCTCCACCACCATGGACGCCTCCCGGATGAGTTGTGAGTTGTCTCCCTTGGACCATGGGTCCATGACCAATAGCTATGTGATGTTATCCTCCCCTTCTTGTGCTTCACTAATTAGACCTCGTGAGCTGCCCTACATGATCGAGGCACATATGTAATTCTTATGCTGTTGCTATGTTGAGTTTGCTGGGATCCGATGGATTGTGAGATTATGTTCAGATTGTGTTTGAGTAATATATTTGATTTACCTCTTTTATATTTATGTTCTTAAGTAATTCTTGCATGTTCTCCGTTGCTATTTATTGCTTTGGCCAAGTAGTAGGTAGTGACTCCAAGAGGGAACGTTATGCTCGATTGTGGGTTCATGCCCCTCGATGACTAGCTTGAGTGACAGAAACATGAGTCTAGGGGATGTGCTGTTGCCACAAGGGGGAAAACAACGGTGCTTGTACTCGCGGGGTGCAAGGATTGTTTACTTTACGCAAAGTTCTTTTAATGCAGTTGTCTGTTGCTTTGAGTTTACACTATGGGTGGGACTCGCAACTTAATACCAGCGAGATGTTCTGGATAGATATCTCAAGGTGGATGATTAGTAGTAGATGCAGATGGATTTCGGTCTACTTACCTTGGCGTACCGCCCATGCTTTGAACCTCTACCTTTCTTGCAACATAGTTAGCATTGGTTTGCGCACATAATTCTGTCAATTGCCCAGCTGTAATTCGTTTACCTCACATAGCTGTTTTATCGTCTTTTGGGAGAGAGACATCACTAGTGAACATCATGGGACCCCGGTCCATATTACCATCACTGATCACATCCGCTATTTACTTTCCGCTTTTACTTACTAGTTGCAGCAATATCTATCACTATTATCTCTTGTGTTTGATCCTTTGTAAACGACAAGGCCGGAGGGATTGACAACCTCTCTGTACTCGTTGGGAGCAAAGTTATTTGTATCTGTGTGCAGGTCCAAGTTGATTGCTAAGTATCTGGCGCCGTTAGCAGTTGACACCTTCTTGTTGAACCTTGGAGTCTCAGGGGAAATCGATCCTTGGTATCTTTGCCAAGGGAAAACTTCCGCTACACTGCATCTCAAACTTTCCACTTGGGGTAACCAACGAGGGGCGAGAAGCCATCAAGCAAAGTTTTCTAGCGCCGTTGCCGGGGACTCCACTCTTCAAGATAGGGGAGTTGCACGCTATCTTTTACCTTTGCTTTTTAGTCTTGTTAGTTTACCTGTCAGTTTTGCTTTAGTATCTTTTATCGAAAATCACAAAATAGTTATCCTGCTTGCTTGCTGCTATGGGTTCCACCGAGAACACCAAGTTGTGTGACTTCACTAGTCATAACAACGATGACTTTATTTGCACGCCTATCACTACACCTGCCACTTCAGCACCTTCTTATGAAATTAAACCTGCTTTACTGAACTTAGTCATGAAAGATCATTTCTCCGGTGCTGGAGATGATGCTGCTTTACACTTAAACAATTTTGTTGAACTTTGTGATATGCAAAAGTACCGAGAAATAGACGGTAATATTGTTAAGCTTAAGCTTTTTCCTTTCTCCTTGAGAGGAGGAGCTAAAATTTGGTTTCAATCTTTGCCTAGAAATAGCATAGATTCATGGGACAAGTGCAAAGATGCTTTTATTGGAAAATACTATCCACCTGCTAAAATTATCCAACTAAGACGTAACATAATGATTTTTAAACAATTGGATAATGAACACGTTTCCCAAGCTTGGGAACGCATGAAATCTCTTGTCAAGAACTGCCCTACTCATGGTTTGACTACTTGGATGGTTATCCAAACTTTTTATGCAGGCTTGAACTTTACCTTGCGAAACTTGTTAGATTCGGCCGCGGGAGGAACCTTTATGTCAACTACACTTGGTTCTGCCACAAAGCTTCTCGATGAGATGATGACCAATTATTCCCAATGGCACACCGAACGCGCTCCAACAGGTAGGAAGGTAAACTCTGTCGAGGAGATTTCCTCCCTAAATGAAAAAGTTGACTTGATCATGTCTCTACTTTCGAAGAAATCTTCTATTGATCCTCGTGATGTTCCTTTAAATTCTTTGATTGCTCAAGAACAAGTAGATGTGAACTTTATCTCTAGAAACAATTTCAACAACAATGCTTATAGGAGTAATTTTGGTAGCAATCCTAGACCGTTCCCCTCTAATTCCTATGGGAACAACAATGTTTATCCTAGCACCAAGAACTCCACTTCTGAACTAGAGAGTATGCTTAAAGATTTCATCACTACCCAAAAAGCCTTTAATAAGAGTGTAGAAGAGAAACTAAACAAACTAGATAATCTCTCTTCGAAGGTAGACAATTTAGCCCATGAGGTAGAGTTGCTTAAAATTAGAACTTCTCCTCTTGAGGAGAGGAAGGTCACTCCTATGAATGCTATTCAAGTGCAAATTAATGAAAACATTAGGATGTTGGCTAAACTTAAAGAGAGATGGGCTAGAGAAAGGGAGGAAGAAGATAGAATTAAGAGCCTTCCTACCCACCACACTGTTGCTACTATCCAAGTTGTTGAGGATATCCAAACTCTTAGCACCCAATGCACTCCTGGTCCCATTGGACCTATTAATGGTGATGCTATGACCATAGAAACTACCAAACAAGTGAACCTAAAGGACACCACTACCACTTTGCTTGATAGTAGTGACCTTGATTTTGATAATTGCACTCTTACCAAAGTTATTGATTTCCTTCACAAGATGTCTAGAGATCCCCGCACTAGCACACTTAACCTTGCCTTCACAGAGCATATCACTAATGCTCTCATCAAAGCTAGGGAGGAGAAACTTAGAGTAGAAGCCTCCATACCTAGAAAGCTAGAAGATGGTTGGGATCCTATGATTAAAATTAAGTTGAATAATTTCTCTTGCTATGCATTATGTGATGTTGGAGCTAGTACCTCCGTTATGCCCAAAAGAATATATGATATGCTTAAACTGAAACCTTTTGATTCTTGTTCTTTTGGTGTTCGTCTTGTTGATTCTTCCATAAAGAAACCTTTGGGGAGGATAGACGATGTTCTTATCATTGTCAATGACAACTACGTTCCCATTGATTTTACTATTATGGACATTGAATGTGAACCTTCTTGTCCAATTATTTTGGGACGTCCTTTTCTTCGCACCGTTGGTGCCATCATTGACATGAAAGAGGGGAATATAAAATTCCAATTTCCTATTAAGAAAGGGATGGAACACTTCCCTAGAAAGAAGATTAAGTTACCTTTTGAGTCCGTTATACGGGCTAGCCATTCTTTTACTCTTGATAAAACTTGATCTCTATGCATTATGCCTAGCTTAAAGGCATAAAAGAAAGCGCTTTTGGGAGGCAGCCCACAATGAATAAAATTTTATTTTGCTTTTGTTGTGTCTTGATGTTGTTACTACAGTAGCATCATCATTGTATCTTTACTTTTCAATTTTGTGCCAAGTGTAGCCTTTGATTGCAAGAAAGTTCAAAAGTTGTGACGTGCTGTCCAGGAAACACATTCTGTACTTGGATAGAAAAATTCGTATAAAATCACCAGCTCATCTTTTTGGTCTGAATTTTTTCGACAGCGTGCTCTATACAATTGTCTTTCGGGCGTCTGTTCTGAGTTTTTTGATTAGAGTTGCAGAAGTGCCCCGAAAAAATCGTTTACTACCTGCTGGTCTGTTTTTCACAGATTCTGTCCTGTTTTGCCCTTCCTTCATTTTGCAAACCTTGAGCTTGCTTTTTCTTTGCAAAAACCTTTTGGCAATCTTGAGAAACAGTAGACCTTCAAGAATATCCTTATTTCCAGCAAGGAACAATTATATTATTATGGGTACTAACCTCGCTAATCAGATTATGATGAGTTATGTATGAAGGGAGTTTTCAAGTGTGCGAGGGAAGATGATAAAAAGATTCAGGAGTGTCAAACGCTCAAGCTTGGGGATGCCCCCATGCACCCCCAAGAAATAGTCAAGAAGACTCAAGCGTCTAAGCTTGGGGATGCCCCCGTGCATCCCCTTCTCCATCAACATTATCAGTTCGTCTTTCGTTCCACTATATTTTTATCACTTCATGTGTTATGTGCTATGCTTGGAGCGTCTTGCTTTTAGTTTCCTTTTTAGTTTTCTTTAGCTTTTCATAACGAGTCGGAACTCAGTTTTCTTTGTGTGGGAGAGAAACACGCTCCACTTCAACCTAGAACATAACATAGAATTTTCATGTCTATCTTTGCTGTGTGTGTTCTTTGTCTTTCAATAGCTACTGTCATGCTTAGCTCTTAGTTTTCATGCTTATCTTTTTAAAGAGATTTTGTTTAGTTGGTCGTTGGAACTCTCTTTATTTATCATGCTTATCTTATTAAGAGAGTTGGCTTCTGTTGCATTGGTCGATACGTCTATGATAAAAATGCTACGTGCATAATGGTGCTTAGTAGTTCATGTTTTCTTATGGTTAGTCTCAAATAGCTGGGGGGTTCCCAATGTGTTATTGGAGTACCAACATGATTTGTTTGCCTATGATGTCGTATGGTTTAGTGATATCTTCCTTCAAGAATTTATTTTGATTGACTTGGCATATGCTCACGCATATTTAAGACTGTAAAGAAAGTCTGTCAAGCCTTGATGATCTTTTATTTCTGAGTAGCGATATCACTTCCATGCCTGATTCAATGTTGCTTTGTCACTCTGCAAGATTATGACCGTCATTGCTCTTTTAGTTGGTCGCTCCCAGTCTTTTGCTAACCTTCGTCTGTACTAAGCGGACTGACTGCTTGTGCATCCAAATTCTTTTAAACCAGTTATGCCATATGAGTCCACCATACCTTCCTATACATGGTATTTACCTGCCATTCCTAACGGAGACTTTCATGTACCATCTCGAAATTATTCAAAAAAGCATTCTCTTTTGTGCCTCTGTTTTAGTTCATGAGGAAGTAGTAGTTAATTCATGATCTTTTTAAGTTGGACAAGCTTCACCCCGGGATTGCATGTCTAATGTGCAAACCCATAATACGAGAAGGAACTGGCAAAGAGTGCGCCCGGCTCAAAATTAATATAACAAACAAACCCTCCTTCACGCTTTGTTCATCAGAAATCAAAAACTTTGGCAGTGATAAACAAAGGAGATTAAGAGGATGTGATCGTCCTCATTCGGGAGCCGTTCCTCGAAACTTGTCCATCTCAAGAAGTGATTGAGTTGTCTGCTAGCATTCGTTGACGAAACATGCATATCCAAAAAAATAATTATTACCTCTGTTTTTAAAACCAAGAGCTCTGGTACATGTTTTGTCTTTGTTTCCGACCACGGGTTTTCAACCTTGCCAATAAAAGCCACGGTTCGAGAGTCTCCACCTTCTTTTAAAGCACCAACTACTGAGAGCATGATATTCATTCTGAGTGTAATGTGCATTGTCCCAAAGTAGCATTGTCTTTTGCATGATTGTGATATCGTTTATTCTGAAATCATTGTATCTAGTCATCACTTAAACCTTGGAGGTGCCCCTGCATTTATGTTTTGCTTCACTAAAGGGGGCAAGCGAGATACCAATTTATCATATTTGCACACCATGCTCATTACAAATCTATTTGATGTTTCAGTATCATATTGTAAAACTTTCAGTTCTTTGTGATTTTCTCATGAGGCAACTTAATTACTACAGATTCATTGTCTCAGTAAGCTTTTGTCATATGACTATGAAAAGTCCTATATGGTTAATAGCATGTCACCACAGAAATTATTCTTGTTATCATTTACCTACTCGAGGACGAGCAGGAATTAAGCTTGGGGATGTTGATACGTCCAAAACGTATCTATAATTTCTGCTTGCTCCATGCCTCTTTTGGGTGATATTGCTATGATATTTATACACTTCCATACACTTTTGATCATATTTGGACTAACCTATTAACTCAATGCACCCCAGTGCCAGTTTCTGTTTTCTGCTGTTTTTGTATTTCAGGTTTTCCCGTCACATAAACTGCCAGAAAAATCCCGGAAAAATTATATAAAAAATCAGCGTTCCGGAAGCTTCCACACGGCCGAAGTAGGGCCGGAGGGGGGCCACCAGGGCTCCAAGCGCCCTGGTGGCGCGGCCCCCCTCCTGGCCACGCCGGGGGGGGGGGGGGTGCCTGGGCCCCCCAGGCCTCCGCTGATGCCCCCCTTTGGCATATATTTAACACGCGTCCCGAAACCCTCGAGAACGGAACCCTTTTTCGCGATCTCATCTCTGTTCTGCGGCCGCCGCGCTTCCAAGATCGGGAGCACCAGGAGAACTCTTCCCGGCACCCTGCCGGAGGGGAGGATCACCATCGGGAGCCTCTCCACCACCATGGACGCCTCCCGGATGAGTTGTGAGTAGTATCCCTTAGACCATGGGTCCATGACCAGTAGCTATGTGATGTTCTCCTCCCCTTCTTGTGCTTCACTAATTAGACCTCGTGAGCTGCCCTACATGATCGAGGCACATATGTAATTCTTATGCTGTTGCTATGTTGAGTTTGCTGGGATCCGATGGATTGTGAGATTATGTTCAGATTGTGTTTGAGTAATATATTTGATTTACCTCTTTTATATTTATGTTCTTAAGTAATTCTTGCATGTTCTCCATTGCTATTTATTGCTTTGGCCAAGTAGTAGGTAGTGACTCCAAGAGGGAACGTTATGCTCGATTGTGGGTTCATGCCCCTCGATGACTAGCTTGAGTGACAGAAACATGAGTCTACGGGATGTGCTGTTGCCACAAGGGGGAAAACAACGGTGCTTGTACTCGCGGGTGCAAGGATTGTTTACTTTACGCAAAGTTCTTTTAATGCAGTTGTCTGTTGCTTTGAGTTTACACTATGGGTGGGACTCGCAACTTAATACCAGCGAGATGTTCTGGATAGATATCTCAAGGTGGATGATTAGTAGTAGATGCAGATGGATTTCGGTCTACTTACCTTGGCGTACCGCCCATGCTTTGAACCTCTACCTTTCTTGCAACATAGTTAGCATTGGTTTACGCACATAATTCTGTCAATTGCTGTGGGGACCCCGACTCGTAAGTCGTGATCACCGAATGCACGTGTACAGTGATCCCAGAGATCAATGCTCACTGAACACACAGAAGCTGAATAACAAGAGTCTTACATCCTTACATACCGTGTTACACAATGAGGACCATAATGGTCAAGTCTTGAGTATAACATCGCAGCGGAAAATCTTCAATGACAACATGGACCCATGCCATCTGCCTTAACCCTACAGGTATTCTGACTGGGAAGCGTCCTAGCTCGCATGCTCGTCACCAAGAAATCTTCATCATAACCTGTTCTCTCCTGCCTGGCCAATAAAATAACCAGTGGCAAGCCAATGAGTACATTGAATGTACTCGCAAGCAACCTAAGTGTGATAACAGAATATTTTATGCAAGGCTCTACTGCTAAATTGGTAGTTTTGCGGAAAGCTAGTTTTTCATATGCAAGCATGATCAACATAAAACATGGATATGCATGTGTCTGTAACAAGTATCAGGAAGTCACAGACATCAATATCGAGAAAGAGTTGTAACCAACTCATGTTCAAGCTCATTGAGACTTTCTCACAATCACATCAACAATATCTCTGAACCATGTTGTTTCCCAGAAACTTATGGACATAATCTAAGTAGCACCACCCAACTGTCCTTGACCGCGGACACGGCTATTCGAATAGTTTGACACTCTGCAGAGGTTGCACACTTTACCCACAAGATCCGGGGAACTTCCGTGTCATCCACGACCCGCGGTACCTCAAGTACCCGGGGTAAGCACCCGATCACTATCTTTCCCTAGACGACACTAACATAGAGTCCACTCGATTGGTAGCAGCCCCGTGCCAAACATTTCACATCTCAAGGTTTGTGGAGACTCGCTCCGAATTCATCACATATCACAAGCACGGGGTACCAACGGTGTGTCCGGTGCCCTGTAAAGACAGTCATGGCCGCCTATCCAAGCCCGACCCCGTCCCGAGAGTGACCTCATGTCACCCCCGTCACTAGTAATGCGGGCACCATGCTAGTATCGACCTAGGTAATCAATAATGCCCTTTCCCATATAAGGGTAGAGTGGTTGCACATGTTTGGTTGGGACAGTAGTCACACATAAATCTAATCCATCTCTGTAAACAACACTTTCGTCGAGCCTCGACACAGGTCGAGCTTGCCGGGAAGGCCACTCAAGGCACATAACCACTCAAGGCACGAGACCCTGACAAGAGGAGCTTTCCGGGAAGGCCAATCAAGGCATCTCAAGAAATTTGCCGCGACACCCCACGCATCCCGGCAAGGCCCGGTGAGCGACAAGCTCCCGGAAGCGACAAGATAGCGACCGCGGCAAGGCGCTTGCCGCGGCAAGCTTCCACTCAGTACCCACGCTCCAGCGCATCCACCCACGTGTCGCTCTGGGACCATCCCAGGCACGCGTGGCGGAAGGTTGTGCAGCCTGGGGTACACGGTGGCAAGCAGCGATGACAAGGCTACCGTCGTGGCGGACGGTGGCGCCCCTGACGGCCACTTTTTGCACTGTTTGGGCGACGGCGACGGGCATTTAATGCCCTTGTCCCCTCCCGTCAGGGTTAGGTATGGAACACTGTTCCAACTACCACCCTTTTTACATTTTTACCCCCATCTGTGTTGCCACCTGTCGGTGACCCCTTTGACCTATAAAAGGAGGCCCATGCGCAACGTAGAGGGGGTTCCGAACATCGATCATTCCCACGCTCGGTCTTGCTAGCGGTTAGAGCGTACTGTAGCTCTCCTCGCTCCCGAGCAAGAACTCAATACAACCACCAAAAGCAGGAGTAGGGTTTTACGCATCCGTGCGGCCCGAACCTGGGTAAACTGCTCGTGTGCTCGCCTCGATCCGCTCTTTGTGCATCCTCCGCCCCCTTGCCGTACCGAAAAGGGGCTCCGGTCCCATAGGTGTTCGTGGGCGATCAGTTTCCCCGACATCTTTGGCGCGCCAGGTAGGGGGTGCGTCGAGGTTGTGTGAACCCGATCCGGCATCCACACGAGCTAGATCTTCACCAACTTCATCAACTTCATCGACTCCATCAACATGCCGCCGAAGAAGAAGGCTTCGGAGGCAGCAGGCCCCGCGTCGATCCGGCCACCACCGGAGCCAACGGCTGGTGGGGTAGACACCGGCGGAAGAACGGACGCTGACGAGGGAACTCACGGTGCCGCATGGTCGAAGGACAAAGCTGCGCTGCCCATCGGCGGCGTAGCCGGCTCCCACGACGACCAGGCGCACTCCAAGACCTCGGCATCCGTGCACGCGCCGCACCCATCTCAGGAGGCGCGGGACCGACAGCGTCGTGGTACTCAAGGTACCATATGCTTGCTGGGCCAGGGTCAAGCTGGCGGATCTCGGGACGCTCAAGACCAGCATACACGCCAACATGCTGGTACGAGCAAGGCGCGGTCGCCGGGACGGGATGCTGCTCCTTCTAACGTAGTTAGGAGTCCGAGCATATCCCACTCCTCGCACCGTTCGCCACCGCTACCCGCCACTCCAGCAGAAGCTCTAGCACGGGCTCAACTGCTCCTAGACTTCCCTCCAGCGGCAGACAAGGCCGACGACTGGAGGGCCACCACTCAGAGTCTCATCGCCTTCGCCAACGGCGACACTCCACAGCAGCCAAGCACATCGCGGCCGCGGAAAGTCAGCCGGGCGCGGGCCGATGGCGACAAGACCGGTGGGGGTGCAACCACCGTGCACTCTCCGCCCCGAAGGCCGAGATCGCCGACTCGCCGGGTCAACATCGACGATGACTCCACTGCATCATCAGATCCGTGGGCTCGCCGCGATCAACGCCAAGTTCTTGACGATCGCCGACAAGAAGATGCTCGTACTCGCATCGAGCGACGAAGAGAAGCGCGGCGTCAATCAGATCAGCACGCTGGGCCCACTGTCGACATGCAAGCGCCAGGGGGACCAGGCGACTTGCCGTATGCGGTAGGTTGTCCTGCGTTCACTCGTGAGCTGCGGCAAGTCCAGTGGCCCAGCATGAAAAATTTCATGCCAGATGTGCCGGAGAAGTACGACGGCAAGACGCATCCGTCGGAGTTCCTTAGCATCTACACCATCGCGGTGCAGGCTGCCGGGGGACGAGACGAGAAGATCCTTGCCAACTACTTCCCTCTAGTACTCAAACCCAACGTCAGGTCCCGGCTCATGCACTTGCCGGACAACTCCATTTCTTCTTGGGTGACTTGTGCCATCAGTTTGTCGGCGCCTTCACGGGCGGCCACAAGCCTCACGGCCAGGAGAGTGACCTTCATCTGCTCGCCCAGAAGGAAGGAGAGCCCCTGCGCAAGTACATCCAAAGATTCAGCCGTGTCCAACACAACATCCCAGACGTCCACCCTGCCGCGGTCATTAGCGCGTTCCATCAGAACGTGCGTAACCGCAGGATGAGGGAGGAAATGGCGATGTGCAAGATCAGGGACGTCAGCGAGCTGTACGCCCTGGCCGACAAGTGTGCACGTGCTGAAGAGGGGAGGAAACTCCCCGGAGAGGATATGGGAGCCGGAGGATCAGACAGCGAGGATGCCGCCCCGGCAAAGAAAAACCGGCGGTGGAACAACAGAAAGAAGAAGAACAAGGAAGTGCTAATCGTTGAGCAGTCCGGCAAGGAGGCTGGCGCCAAGAAAGCCCAAGTTGGTAGCTCCGGCAAGGAGACTGCCGCATGCACCAACTGCCAGGCTGTGGCGGCCGCCGACAAGCAGGACGACACCAACAAGCAGTACTGCAAGATCCACCGCACCAAGGGCCACGATCTCCAGAACTGCAAGAGGGCCGAGCAGCTTGTTGAACATCAGAAAGCTGAGTACGAGCGGCGCGATAAGGAGAAGGCCCAAGGAGGTGATGGGGGGTCCGGCAAGAAGCGGCCATTCAACGGCCGGGGAGGACGCCGTGGCAAGGCCAAGCAGCGGCAAGGAGACAGACCTCCCCACGGCCGCGACAAGGACGAAGATGACGAAGACGACGAGGACATGGATGATGGAGAGATCAGTGAGCAGGAATTTCAGAAAGCCACTGAGATTTTGTGCGTTGACGGCGGTGCTTCTGTGCATACTTCACACCGCCAACTCAAACAGTGGGTGCGGGAAGTCAATGCGGCAGAACCACCTGTTGAATCGCGCAAACTTCTCAAGTGGTCCAGCACGCCTATCGTCTTTGACATTGAGGACCACCCTGATCGCACAACTACGGTCGGGTGTTTGCCGATGTTGGTCTCACCAACCATCCACAACCTCAAGGTCACGAAGATGTTAGTTGACGGCGGGGCCGGCTTGAACCTGATCTCCTCCACTATGATCCAGAAACTGCAGATCCCCGACAGCGAGCTCGAAGAGACCGGCACCTTCCAAGGAATCAACCCAGGAAGGAGCAAGCCGAACGGGAAGATCACGTTGCCAGTAACATTTGGCGGCGAGCTGAACTTCAGGACTGAGAGGGTCACGTTCGACGTTGCCGATTTCCCATTGCCTTACAATGGGATACTTGGCCGTCCAGCGCTTGCCAAGTTCATGGCAGCCTCTCACTATGCATACAATATGCTCAAGATGCCAGGCCCGATAAGCGTCATCTCTGTCCCTGGCGACAAGAAGGATGCTCTTATCTGCGCCGACAAGATCTATCGGGAAGCAGCAGCCGCAGCAGATAGCAAAACACTTGCCGCTGAAGCTCCCGGGGGGAAGAACAAGACAAAGTCCGGCAAGAGCTCTGGGGCCCACTCCGGCAAACGCACCTCTCCGGAGTGATGCGCTGCCGTCGAGGACGCACCATCGAGCTCCACCGGCAAGTGTAAGAAGACGATGGCAGCTCCGCCAGAGACCAAGAAGGTGTCCGCCAAGGAGGACGGCACCGGTGGTACTTTCACCATCAGTGCCACGCTCGACCCCAAATAGGAAAGCGTGCTTGTTGCTTTCCTGCGGGCGAATGTCGACGTGTTTGCGTGGCAACCGTCTGACATCCCCGGTGTTCCCAGGAAAGTGATTGAGCATAAGCTTGCCGTTTGTCCTCACGCGCGGCCCGTCATGCAAAAAGTTAGGAAACAAGCAGTGGAGCGCCAAGAGTTCATAGCAGAAGAAATCAAGAAACTAGAAGCAGCAGGCCTTGTCAAAGGAGTGCTCCATCCAACGTGGCTGGCCAATCCTGTAGTCGTGCGTAAGGCAAATGGGAAATGGAGGCTTTGTATCGACTTCACTGATGTGAATAAAGCTTGTCCCAAAGATCCATTTCCCTTGCCGCGCATTGACCAGATTGTTGACTCCACGGCCGGGTGTGACCTGCTTTCATTTCTTGACGCGTACTCAGGATACCACCAGATCTTCACGGCTGAAGAAGATGAGGAGAAGACTGCATTCATCACTCCATGTGGCACTTATTGTTTCATACGCATGCCTTTCGGATTGAAGATTGCTGGTTCAACATTTGCAAGAGTAGTCCATACCGCTATTGAGCCACAGATACACAGAAATGTAGAAGCGTACATGGATGACATAGTGGTCAAGAGCAAGGACAGGGCTACTCTGATCCAAGATTTAGATGAAACCTTTGCGAATCTGTCCAAGATCCAGCTCAAGCTCAACCCCGAGAAGTGCGTGTTTGGAGTCCCTTCCGGCAAGCTTCTCGGGTTCTTTGTGTCTCAGAGGGGGATTGAAGCCAATCCCGACAAGATCAAGGCCATTGAGCAGATCGAAGCACCGAAGCGCGTCAAGGATGTGCGAAGACTTGCCGGTTGTGTGGCTGCTCTCAGCAGGTTTATCTCTAAATCAGCAGAGCGCGCCCTGCCGTTTTTTCAAAATTTTGAAAAAGGCAGGTCCAATGAAGTGGACTCCAGAAGCGGAAGCTGCGCTGCAAGACTTGAAGAGGTACATGTCCTCTACTCCAATACTTGTCGCACCTAAACCCCAAGAGAAGTTGCTGCTGTACCTAGCGGCAACCAATCAAGTGGTTAGTGCTGCGTTAGTAGCAGAGAGGGAGGCAGATGATGAGCCAGCAACTGCGGCAATCGTATCCAGCGACAAGCAGGGGGCTTCCCCGACAAGCTCTGGTCCCGACAAGGATGGATCTGCGCAGGCGCAAGAGGGGGTGCGGAAGAAAATGGTGCAGCGCCCGGTTTACTTTGTCAGCTCCCTCCTGCAGGGGGCTAGGTCAAGGTACTCTGGTGTGCAGAAGTTGCTTTTCGGCCTTCTCATGGCCTCGAGAAAGCTGCGCCATTACTTCCAAGCACATGAGATAACAGTGGTCACTCGCTTTCCGTTGAAGAGGATACTGCAGAATCCAGAAGCAACAGGCAGGATTGTTGAGTGGGCCTCAAGTTTGAAAGCACTTCAACTATCGAAAGCAGAGCATTGGCAGAGTTCATAGCAGAGTGGATGCCAACACCAGACGAAGAAATCCCAGAGACTAGCATCCCCGTCAAGGAAGCAAGCAAAGAGTGGATAATGTACTTTGATGGTGCCTTGTCGCTGCAAGGCGCCGGTGCCGGCGTGCTGCTTGTCGCACCCACCGGAGAGCACCTCAAGTACGTCGTCCAGATGCACTTTCCCAAGGAGCAAGCAACGAACAATACTGCAGAGAATGAAGGTTTGCTTGCCGGTCTCAGGATCGCGGCAGACCTTGGGATCAAGAAGCTGATTGTAAGGGGTGACTCGCAGCTTGTCGTCCGCCAAGTGAACAAGAACTACCAGAGTCCGTTGATGGAAGCTTACGGCGACGAAGTGAGAAAGCTTGAAGAACACTTTGACGGCCTACAGATGGAGCATGTTCCAAGAGCTCAGGACGACATCGCAGATGGCCTGTCGAAGTGCGCCGCACTAAAGTTGCCTGTGGAACCAGGGATCTTTGTGCTCAAGCTGACTCAGCCATCCGTAACACCATCTACTGGACAAACCAGGAAGAGGAAGTTGGTTTCTGGTGACTATTTTCCGGTAGAGCTTCCCGAAGCCAAAGCCAAGAAAGTACCCAAGATCAACGCCGAAAATGCTGAGGAGAAGTCTGCTCCTGCAAGCCCTAGGGTTTGTACAGTTGAAGCAGACGCTCCCGACAAGTTTTGCTCCGGCAAGCTTGCCGGGGAATGCCAAGCTCCGGCTGAGCCGCAGGTTCTTGCCGTAGAAGCGGACGTTCCCGCAGCAGCACAAGTGCCTTTAGTCCTTGTTGTCGAACCACAAGCTCCAGCATGGGCGCAGCAGATTGTCCGTTTCCTTCAGACAGGAGAACTTCCCGAAGAGCAAGAAGAAGCGGAAAGATTAGCCCGGCAGTCAAGTATGTACCAGTTTGTTGACAACACACTGTACAGAAGAAGACTCAACGGTGTGAAATTGAAGTGTATTCCCCGGGAAGATGGACAGAAGCTGTTGGCAGAGATACATGGAGGCATATGTGGCCACCACATTGGTGCAAGAGCACTTGCCGGCAAGGCGTTCCGGCAAGGTTTCTTTTGGCCAGAAGCCCTCCAGGATGCAACTGCACAAATAACCAAGTGTGAAGCATGCCAGTTCCATTCCAAACAGATACACCAGCCAGCTCAAGCTCTCCAGACGATCCCTTTATCCTGGCCATTTTTGGTTTGGGGGCTCGACATCCTCGGCCCCTTTTCCCGCGCATCCGGGGGCTTTGAGTACTTGTACGTTGCAATCGACAAGTTCACAAAGTGGCCAGAAGTGGAGCCAGTGAGAAAGGTGATCGCACAGTCAGCAGTTAAGTTCTTCAGGTCGATTGTTTGCCGTTTCGGGATCCCTAACAGGATCATCACCGACAACGGCACACAATTCACAAGTCGCACCTTCATGCAGTACGTCCAAGACCTTGGCGCCAAGGTCTGCTTCACTTCTGTTGCTCACCCGAGGAGCAACGGTCAAGCGGAGAGAGCAAACGCTGAAGTGCTGCGCGGACTCAAGACAAGAACTTTCGATAGGCTGTACAAGTGCGGAAGAAACTGGATCGAGGAGCTGCCAGTGGTTCTTTGGTCGATCAGGGCGACGCCAAATCGAGCCACTGGGCAGACACCTTTCGCTCTCGTCTATGGAGCAGAGGCAGTTCTCCCCATGGAACTCGTATACGGGTCACCTCGAGTGCTCGCTTATGATGAGCTCGAGTAAGAGCAGCTGCGACAAGATGACGCGCTGCTCCTTGAGGAAGACCGTCTTCAGGCTGCTGTGCGAGCTGCTCGCTACCAGCAAGCTTTGCGCCGCTACCATAGCCGCAAAGTTAACGCCTGAAGTCTCGAGGAAGGCGACCTTGTTCTTCGGCGCGTTCAGTCTGCCAAGAATTCCAACAAGTTGACGCCGAAGTGGGAAGGCCCTTATTGGGTAAAACGAGTCACTAGGCCCGGCGCTGTCCACCTTGAGACCGAAGATGGCTATGCGGTGAGCAATTCCTGGAACATTGAGCATCTTCGCAAGTTTTACACATAAGGCGCGATTGCCGTGATCCGCTCCGGCAACCACCTTTTGTACAAGTCTTGCCATTGTTGCATGTAATCCTTTGTACAAAGCCGGGCGCAGACCCCGTGCATGAGTAAAGCTTATGTGCCCCGCACATCCTGTCATTTCATGCTTTTTATTTTCTAGCATATATTATCTGACACTTTGTGCAGCACCTGCCCCCGGTAAGCAATAACGAGCCCAAAGGCTCCATATCTATATTATCTCTTCCTCTTTTTTATCAAGCAAAGGAAGGTTCCCTCGCGCACAAGTTTGCCGTGGGGGGAGGAAGATAGTGGTATGGACCAAGCGCCGTTCAAGAAAGCCTTGCCTTGCCGAGAAGCAGACAACACAAAAGCTAAGTGGCCAAAGTTTGAGCAATCAAATTTTTAAATTTTTAAGTTATCTTCCTTGAACGACCGCACTTTGTATGGAAAACCTGTGCGCGGAGGAACCAACTCGTGGCTAGCCGCGCCCTTACTTTGTTTCGAGCATGCTCAACGACTTAAGTGTGCTGCGACTAGTGTCACGCCCTTACTTCGTTTTCGAGTTTGCTCAACAACTTAAGTGTGCTGCGACTAGCTGCGACAAGGCTTCTTGTCGGCAACGGCACCGCCAGCAGGCTGCTGAAGTCCCGCACTCAGCGCTTGCGGCAAAGGTGCCTACGCCGGCAAGTTCCCTAAAAGCGTAGGGTAAAAACATACAAAGCAAAGGGAATCAAGTAAAGGAAATAACATTGCATTAACTACCCAAAATAGAGTTATATTACAAAGCAACTTGTCGCAACTCTAATGGACTGTTTTTCATAACATGGCTAACAGCGACAAGGAAAAGAAGAAAATAAGCAGCCTAATTTGCGCGGTCGCCTTCAACTCTCTTAATGCCACCCACCTTGTCCACAATGGGTGCGACAAGGGCCTTGAGCGCCTCCTGATCAGCGTCCGGCGGAAGGGACCTGAGGACGTTGGTGAGGTTGAGGCCTGGATTGCGGAAGGCCACCTTCATCAACACCTTCTGCAGGGCTCCCGCGCAGAGCCTGCGCGACTCGTCCGCCAACTACTTTAGGATCTTCTCCCGGAGTTGCTGGAGGGCCGTCGCCACGCCCTTGAAGAATAAAGTAAGCTTGGCGCTGGGGTGGAGGTTCTCGTCGGTGGAGTACCCGAGGTACTCCGCCCCCAGCTGCGCCAACTCCTTGTCGATGTCTGCGGCGGCGTTGACAAGGCCTTCCGTCCAAAGCCCGATGGTCTGCCTAAAGTTGTTCTGTGTGACGGCAGCGCTCGCCAGCAATGCCTTCTCGGCCCTGATCTGCTCCTTCAGAGTCGTCTCCCGTTCCTTGGCGCCCTCCAGCGTCTTGGTTAGGGTGGCCAGCTTCAGCTCGAGGTCGGCGTTGGAGTCCTTGGCGGCGGTGAGCTCCTTGCCCTTCTCGGAGAGGCGGACCTGCAGCTCGGAGTGGCTGTGGGCGGCCTTCTCCTGCTCGACCTTGAGCGCGGCGACTTCTTCGCTTTTCGCCTTGAGGTCGGCCTCGAGCTGCGCCACCTTCACCTCCAGTTCCTTCTTGGCGGTCTCAGCAGCTGCTGCGGCATCCTTTGCCTCCTGGAGGGCCCCGCCAAGTGATTGCTCGCGCGCGGCAAGCTCATCCTCGTGGCTGTCGAGGTTGACCTTCCGCTGCGCCAGCTCGCCTTCTCGCTTGGACAGCTCCTCGACGGCAAGCCGCTGCTGCTCCTCCACTTCGGCCTTCTCGAGAATGAAGTCCTGCTGCGCCTCGGCGAGTTGCTCCCGCTCCTCCGCCAAGGACCGGAGGCTGCTTGGTTGATGGCCCGGAGCTCCTCCGCGCGCTTCTTGATATCTGCTCCCGCCTTCGCGGCAAGAGCCTCACGGGACTCCAGCTTGGCCTGCCGTGCGCGGTAAAGCGACAGCAGCCTACGCAGCAGTCGTTCCTCCTCAGGCTCGTTGCTGCTGCTTGGCGAGTCGACAAGCTTCAGCCCGGGGGAGGCAAGCACCTCCCCGTCGAAGACCTCTCCCTCGACTGGCGTCCTTGACATGGACGCCCAAGGGAGCTGGATGAAGACGCCGTCGCCGGCCTTTAAGTAGGCGCCCGGCTCGGGCTCGTCGGAGCTGGGGGCTGCGGCAGCGACGGAGGGCTCGGCGGCCGGTGTAGCGCCTGGCGCTCCTGCGGCCTCAGGGCCGTCAGTACGGCCACCAGCCCCTTCACCAGCTGCTGCGGCGGCAGCCTCGGCGGCCCCTGCGCCGGCGGGATCGTCCGCGCCGGCCGTTTCCTCGGCAACGGCGGCGACGTCAGCAACGGCCTCCGCCTCCATTGGCTCAGCTGCAGACAAGACAAACGATCAAGCAAATATCCAAAGAGAAGAATCTAAAGAAGAAAAACCCAAGGGGAGTTTTTATAGAAAAGGGATTACCTATGTGGGCCGGCTCTTCGGCGGGGTTCCTTGCCGGGGAGCTCTCCCTCGGCGGCGTGGTTGTAGCTCCCGCTGGCGGAGGGCCGCTAGTGCTATCCCTTGCCGGAGAACTCGCCATTGGCGGAGTACTCGCCCTTGGCGGGGTACTCGCCCTTGGCGGAGTGTTCTCCCTTGCCGGAGAGCTTCTCCTTGGCGGTGTGGTCGAAGCCTGCGGCACGTGGGGGGCGGTCTCCTGGCGCTCTTGGCGCTGCTGCTCTGCTCCTACACGGATCAACGAACAAGACGTCAGTAAAGCAGAAGTGCCCACGCGCGCCTAACAGCAGAAGATGAACCACACTTACGCTGGGGGCTGCGCTGGGGGCTGCTCTGAAGGTTAGTTACCGAGTCCGGCAAGCTTGTCTTAGGCGCACCCCCTGCTGTCGCGACGGGCTCGTCCTCGATGACAATCACCGGGGCCTTGGCTCTCTTTGCCGCCCTCTGGGCCAGAGTTCTGAAAAAGAAGAACAGGTTCAGAGTGAGGCAACTGAGATACAAGACAAAGAACAAGCTGAAAGTTGAAGAAATACGAGAATTATGAAGACTTACTCTTCTTCCTCTTCGTCGGAGCTGAGCGCAGAGAAGTCGAAGTCTGGCTCACGCGTCCCGGCGCGAGGAGGTGGAGGAGTAGGCTCCCTTGGCCGCTTGGCGGGAGCAGGGGCGGTGGTCTGAGAAGACCCCGCTCCGGTTGCCACCGAGGCACGAGGAGTGGCAGGAGCAGAGGCGCCGGTCCGAGAAGATCCCCCTCCAGCCGCTGCAGAAGCGCGAGGTGCTCCCGCGGCAGCCTTGCTTGCTGCGGTGGCACGCGTTGCGCGGCGCGGCGGCTGTTGGCCCGTCTGTCGTTCCATCGCGTCCCCGGCCTTGCGGAGACGCTTCCTTGGCGGGGCTGGAGGCTCTGCTGGTGGTGGCGAGCTGCCTGAGGACGAGGAGGAAGAAGAGTCGATCTCCAGCGAGCCGCTCGCGTCCTCGACGGGCCCGCCCGACTCGGCGCCCTGCTCGGCGGGCTCGTTTGGCTCGGCGTCTTGCCCAGCAACCTTCCCTGCTTTGAGAAACTCTTCTTGCTCGGCAAGGCTTGTCACCTCCGCTGCCTCCGCCTCCTCCACTGTGTACCCGAACTCGCCCGCGGCTGCGGCTGCCGCCGCCTCTTCCAGCCTGGTGGCAATATATGCCATCTCCTGGTCAGTGGTGTCGCGGGTGAGGCCTTTCTTCTCGTCGGAGTTGATTGGCGTTTCTTCCAAATTGTCGAAGAATGCCTGCACAGCTTCGTCGGCAGGCTCTTGCCAAGTGGGCTTGATCCCGTGCGAGTCGCACAGCGGCATCATAGCACGGATGCGGCTGAGCGCTGAGCTGTTGCACAGCGGAACTACGCCCCTCGGCAACGTGAACCATTCGGGATGGTCGGAGTCGTACTTGAACAACGCCTGGAGCATCGCGTTGAGCTCCAGGACAGTGAAGTTATAATTGAGGCCCGGGCGCAGCCTCATGATATTTGCCGCATTCTCAAACTCCCCGGCGGGCCTCTTCCTCTTCTGCAGGGGGGCGATGCGGCGGCGGAGAAAGTCTGCTCCAACTGCACCTACAGTCAGCCCGGCAAGCCTGAGGCGAAGGATCCGGGTAGTGGCAATCTTTAATCTGCTATCTTCTGGGGCCAAGTCGCTCCAGTCGTCGCCGCGTACTACCGGGGCTTGGCGCCGGGCGGTAAAGTGCTGCGGGTTATCCTCTACGATCCAACACCAATTGGCTCTCCACTCATCCCACTTGCCGCGGATCTCTCCCAATAAGTAAGCTTCCTTCTTGTGGGTCCTAGAGATCCAAGAGATTCCGCCAGACAGAGGCTCTCCCCTCTCAATTCGAGGCGTGAAGTAGTGGCGGAAAAGAGCTACATTGGGGAAGACTCCGACAAAGTTTTCGCACAGATGTGCGAAAACGGCCATGGTCAGAACGGCGTTGGGGGTGAAGTCAAGGAGGTGGAACCCGTAGGTGTTCATGATGTCGCAGAAGAATTCAGAAAAGGGCGGGCAGAGCCCGCAGTAGAAGAACAGAGCGAAGAATGCGTAGCCATTCGGGAACATCTCGCAAGCTACGGCTGGGAGTACCTTGGTGCATGGATGCGTCTTTGTCTCCCTCGACCAGAAAAGGTAGAAGGAATCCCTCAGCTCCTCCGCGTCAAGCTTGGGGGGAAGACCGCCTTCCTCTTCCGCATCGCCGCGAGCCGCAGCGCCTCGACCAATTTCTTAGTCTTCCCCTTCTCGCCTTTCAGAGCCATGGCGGAAGCGGTGAAGGAGGTCGACGGCGCTGGTAGTGCTAGTGGCGACGGAGGGCGGGGCATTGCTCTCTTTCGGCCTTCGGGAAGGAGGGGAGCGGCGGAGGTTTCTGAGGATTGAAGAAGCAACGGGCAGATGGACGAACTGCCCCTGTTTCCACTGCTTATAAGGGGGGAGGGGGCGGACATTCCGCATTTCCAATTAAAGAAACAGGCCACGATCTCTCTCACGATGCCACGATTGACGCGTGCCATTAGGGGAGGGCGCGGTGGATACGGAGTGGGATACGGCGTCCCGCAGGCCACGCGTGCCCGTGCACTGTTTTGGGCCAGGCCCAACAGCGCTCGGCACCGTGTATGGCCCAGGCCCGGGGGTTCCTGTCGGTGTACTAAAGTAGGGGTACCTTAGTATCCCGAACTTGTGCACGGGCAGTTGCAGCGTCCCGCGGCAAGGCTTGCCAGGCGACCGCCAAGATCCTCCATGGTTCCCTTGAAACCATTCAAGAACAAAGTATCCAAGTCCAGAAGATAAGACCCCGGCAAGAGGAGCTTGCCGGGAAGGCCACTCAAGGCACAGAACCACTCAAGGCACGAGACCCTGGCAAGAGGAGCTTGCCGGGAAGGCTAATCAAGGCATCTCAAGGAATTTGCCGTGACGCGCCACGCGTCCCGGCAAGGCTCAGTGAGCGACAAGCTCCCGAAAGCGACAAGATAGCGACCGTGGCAAGGCGCTTGCCGCGGCAAGCTTCCACTCAGTACCCACGCTCTAGCGCATCCACCCACGTGTCGCTCTGGGACCATCCCAGGCACGCGTGGCGGAAGGCTGTGCAGCCTGGGATTCACGGTGGCAAGCAGCGATGACAAGGCTACCGTCGTGGCGGACGGTGGCGCCCCTGACGGCCACTTTTTGCACTGTTTGGGCGACGGCGACGGGCATTTAATGCCCTTGTCCCCTGCCGTCAGGGTTAGGTATGGAACACTGTTCCAACTACCACCCTTTTTACATTTTTACCCCCATCTGTGTTGCCACCTGTCGGTGACCCCTTTGACCTATAAAAGGAGGCCCATGCGCAACGTAGAGGGGGTTCCGAACATCGATCATTCCCAAGCTCGGTCTTGCTAGCGGTTAGAGCGTACTGTAGCTCTCCTCGCTCCCGAGCAAGAACTCAATACAACCACCAAAAGCAGGAGTAGGGTTTTACGCATCCGTGCGGCCCGAACCTGGGTAAACTGCTCGTGTGCTCGCCTCGATCCGCTCTTTGTGCATCCTCCGCCCCCTTGCCGTACCGAAAAGGGGCTCCGGTCCCATAGGTGTTCGTGGGCGATCAGTTTCCCCGACAGATAGCATCGAGACAACTAAGCAAAGGCAATGATAGTAAAGGTATCCAAGGGTATGGTCATCTTGCCTGAGATCTCGCAAGGAAGAAGAACGGATCCATGAAGAAGACGAAGAAGAAGCCTTGAAGAAGAACCACGGGTAGACGAACGAATCCTCACGAACGCAACGGAACAAGCACTAACGAGAAGAAGCAAGCAACATGGTAAACACACCACACGAGACATGACAATATGCTTAACCAAGTATGATGCAAGACAGTTCTATATAGGATGCACCACAAGTCTATACAGGAAGCAAAACATGGCAAGGTAGGAAGCACAGAAAAACAACACAAGTTTATATATGATGCAATACATAGCAAGGTATGATGCAAGACAAGACTATACACGAAGCAATACATGACAATATGCTCAAGCAAGTATGATGCAAAACAAGTCTATATATGATGCAAAACATGGCAAGGCAGGAAGTACTCAAAAACAACACAAGTCAACAAGTTTAAATGAGGCCGGAAACTACATATTAGAAATCCGGTAAGCCCTCATGTGCATAACTTGAAATTAGTCCAGATCTGAACAAACCTTAAGTTGAAGTTGTTAAACAGCAAGTTAACATGCACCATGATAATCTACACCACAAGACTAGGGGTGTTATCTCCTCGGAGAGCCCCGAACCTGGGTAAGATCCGTAGGCGTCCTAAGTACCGCCTTATCCCGCTTCCCGAGCCCGGCGACGTTCTATTGAGCCCTTGCATGATAAGACATCCTTCGGCATATGTCGTCCCAAAACCCCGACATTTGGCGCCCACCGTGGGGCTAGGTGCACCGTCGTCCGGAGACATGTTCTGGACGGGAACCTTGTTCCTTCCTGGCGAGAGTAGCCAGCCCGGCACGCCCGCTAGCGTGGAGACCGGGATGCTTCGCAGCGCTGAGGCTGCATGCGCCGTGAGCGGGCTCGCCGATCTGCTCGGCGCCGCCCGCTTCCACTACGAACCTTCTCCGGCGGCCAAGCCAGTGGCGCCGGAGAGCTTCCTCGTCGAGCTCCTCGACAAGCTCCACCTGGTCGATGAGCGCGCGTCTGACGTGGAGTCAGTGGGCTCTTCTGACCCACCAATAGACATGATCGTCGACCCCGATGATTCCTTCACCGAGCACGTGGAGATCGTCAACGACCCTCTTCCCGTTCTTCCGATCTGCGGCACCATCGACATCGTCACGCAGGTGCTCGTCACCGACCACGGCGTGCCATCATGCCGAACGGGTCCAGCCCCGCTTGAGGCCGCTCTGCAGCACCTCGCCGCCCCTGTCGCGGCGGGGGCAGACGGCGTGGAGTTAGAGGCACTCCGCGTCTCGCTCCTCGACAGCGCTAACAAACTGGCCGCCTCCCCACGCCTCACTGAAGCTTACCGTCGCGAAATGGACCGCACCATCTGTGGCACGCCGGCTGCTGGCGAGCCTAGCCGAGCCGGCGTTGTCCGTGATCGCGGCGGGCTGCTAGCGGATATGCTAGGAGCCCCGCGGCCTGTGTACTGCACTCCATCAGAGAACCTAAGGGCTGCCCAGGCGGCAGTCGATGAGATGGGCCACTTGGAGGGAGACGAGCTCCGTTGCATGACCCAGCGTGCCCGCCAGCTCCTCGACGCTGCTGCTACGTAGCAGGAGGCCCGACGCCGGGTATCAGATGTGGCTGCGCACGCCGACAACCGCCCTCTTCGGCGGGAGCAGGGAGCCACGTCCCGCTCTCCAACAGCCGGCGTCACCAACCGGCGAGACTCAGAGCCCGCTGCTAGCCGCAGCCAGCAGACGCGCTTCACCATCGAGCGTGACGAAGACGGCCACCCAAGGGCCGTAGAACGACGTGGGGAGAAGCCGCCTCCTCCCAGGCGGGAGAGACGCGTGTCTCCTCCGCCTGTTGACCACCCCTCTCTGGGAGGACGCCTGGGCTGCCGCGAGGGGGTTGGGGAGAATGACGCCCGCCACCGCCTGGACCGTCTGGCTCGCTCCCAGGTGGTTGAAGAAGAAGATGACCTCGGTCCGGCCTGCTTCGGGCCCCGCATCCGCGACGAGCCTTTTCCCAAGGGCTTCTCGCTCCCTAGAGACACCCCCAAGTACAACGGATCTGTGAAACTAGAGGACTGGCTGGTGGACTACTCCACGGCTGTCAGCATAGCCACCGGTAACAGGCGTGTCGCGGTGAAGTACGTGCCTCTCATGCTCCAGGGCACGACACGGACGTGGCTGAACAGCCTCAAGCCCAACAGCATCAACGGCTGGCTAGACTTCACCGACGCCTTCACACGCAACTTCACCAGCACCTACAAGCTCCCGCCCAAGCCGCGTCAGCTCTCCCTATGCGTCCAAGGCCCGGAGCATTGGGCGGAGCTACAAAACTGCTGCGAAGGAGTGCACGAGGTACAAACCATTGAGTATTTCACGGCCGGGTGCAGAGAAGGCACCTTGCTCAAGCACCGGCTCCTGTGCAACGAGCCGGCCATGTTGGATGAGTTGCTAAGCATAGAGGACAAGTACGCCACCGCTAACTCCTCCATGAAGACCGAGCTGCAAGTAGATGCTTCTGGCAAGATGACCCCTCCAACTCCCAAGACGCCGGCAGGAGAATCCAGCCGGCGCCAGCAGAACAACGACCAGAAGCGCAAGGCCCAAGCACCGGCTGCCAACAACCGGCTGGTGGCAGTGGTTGATGGGCAGCAGCCAGAAGCTCAAGCAGGGCCCAAGCGCCAGAAGGGCGGCAAACCAGTATGGCAGCCGGCTTTCTCCTTTGATCAAGCCTTGGACGCCCCCAGCAAGTTCCACAGCGGCGCGAAGCCCTCCAACCACACCACACGAAAGTGTCACTGGCTCACAAGGATTGCGAGGGGAGAAGCTCTACCTCCGCTGCCTGCTGGACCGCCGGCTCCACCTCCTAATCCGCCGGCTGCTCGTCCAGGCGGCCAGGTCCAGGACGAGTTCCTAGAAGAAAACGGAGCCTATGTTGTCTTCACCAGCCAGACGGATGATAGGCACAGCCGGCGCCAGCAGCGCAGAGAAGTCAACATTGCTGCAGTCAAGAGCCCAGAATTCATGCACTGGTCTGAAAGGCCTGTCAGCTGGAGCCGAGAGGATCACCCGGCTATCATGCCGTCCCCAGGGGCCTATGCCTTGGTCCTGGACGCCACTCTCTCCACTAACAGGCGGGCCTGCCGTTTCTCCCGGGCTCTGGTAGACGGCGGCAGCAGCATCAACATCATGTACCGAGACACCATGGAGAAGTTGGGCATCAAAGAGAAGCAGCTTCAGCCCACCAGGACCGTGTTCCATGGCATTGTGCCAGGCCTCTCTTGTTCACCAATCGGCAAGGCCAGGGTCGATGTCCTGTTTGGTGACGAGACGCATTTCCGGAGGGATCCGGTCTGGTTTGAAGTGGTGAACCTAGAAAGCCCCTATCACATGATCTTGGGCCGGCCTGCTCTTGCAAAGTTCATGGCAGTCCCCCATTATGCCTATCTCAAGATGAAGATGCCTGGTCCCAAGGGAATAATTACCATAACCGGGGACTACGAGAAGTCCATCGCATGTGCAACAGCCAGCAGTCGCTTGGCAGAAACCCTTGTTATGGCTGAGGAGAAGCGCCGTCTGGAGCGGCTGGTGGCAATGGCTGGCGAGCAGCTGGCCATACCAGCCGATCCCAAGGAGGCGGAGCCACAAGGCTCGTTCCAGCCCTCCAAGGACACAAAGAAGATTGCCTTGGACCCATCTCACCCGAAGCGGTTTGCTGTCATAGGGTCAAGCCTAGATAACAAGTAGGAAAGCGAGCTCGTCGATTTCCTCCGTGAGAATCGGGACATCTTTGCATAGTCCCCCAAGGACATGCCTGGTGTTCCGACGGAATTCGCCGAGCACAAGCTGCACGTGAGAGAAGATGCAAAGCCTGTTAGGCAGCCGCTGCGCCGCCTGTCAGAAGAGAAGAGAAGAGTCGTTAGGGAGGAGGTCGCCCGCCTGCTAGCAGCCGGCTTCATCATGGAAGTTTTTTATCCCGAGTGGCTAGCGAATCCAGTCCTGGTGCTGAAGAAGAACAATAAATGGCGCATGTGCATTGATTACACCAGCCTGAACAAAGCTTGCCCTAAAGATCCGTTTGCTCTGCCACGAATAGATCAAGTGATTGACTCCATAGCCGGATGCGAGCTGCTGTCTTTCCTTGATGCCTATTCGGGGTACCACCAAATCAAGCTTGATCCAACTGACCGTCTGAAGACTGCTTTCCTCACGCCGTTTGGGGCCTTCTGCTACCTGACCATGACGTTCGGCTTGAGAAATGCCGGCGCCACCTTTCAGCGTTGCATGCAGAAGTGTCTCCTCAAGTAGCTTGGCAGGAATGCCCATGTTTACATGGATGATATTGTGGTGAAGACGGAAAAGAGAAGAACCCTTTTGGAGGATCTCCAAGAAACATTTGAGAATCTGCGCCGCTTTCGGATTAAGCTAAACCCGGAGAAATGCGTCTTCGGGGTACCAGCAGGTCAGCTCCTTGGCTTCCTGGTATCCGAACGCGGCATCGAGTGCAACCCTGCGAAGATCAAAGCCATCGAGAGGATGGAATGGACGACCCGTGTTCAAGATGTCCAGAGGTTCACGGGGTGCCTGGCATCTCTCAGCCGCTTCATTAGCCGGCTGGGAGAAAAAGTGCTCCCCCTGTACCAATTGATGAAGAAAACCAATTGCTTCGAGTGGAACGACCAGGCAGATGAAGCCTTCCAGCAGCTCAAGCGACTGCTGTCCACCCCGCCTGTCCTGGCGGCGCCAGCAGACAAGGAACCCATGTTCCTTTACATAGTCGCCACCAGCCGGGTGGTCAGCACTGTCATCGTGGTCGAGCGCCCAGAAGACGGCAGAGCCTTGCCCATTCAGCGGCCCGTCTACTACTTGAGCGAAGTGCTATCAGCGTCCAATTAGAATTACCCCCATTACCAGAAGATGTGCTACGGCGTGTATTTCACCGCCAAGAAACTCAAGCAGTACTTCCAAGAGCATTCTGTCACGGTCGTCTGCACGGCCCCGCTTGCTGAAATCATGGGGAACACAGATGCCTCAGGAAGAGTGGCCAAGTGGGCCATCGAGCTGGCCCCCTTCACCATCTTCTACCAGCCGCGCACCACCATCAAGTCGCAAGCATTGGCCGACTTCCTCGTCGATTGGGCCGAAACCCAGTACCTTCCGCCTATGCCAGACCCAACCCATTGGCGGATGCACTTTGACGGATCAAAGATGCGCACCGGCCTAGGAGCCGGCGTCGTCCTCACCTCCCCCAAAGGCGACAAGCTCAAGTACACCCTGCAGATCCACTTTGCCGCCTCCAACAACGTGGCAGAATATGAGGCACTTATCCACGGGCTCCGGATGGCCAAGGAGATTGGCATCCGCCGAGTGCTGTGCTACGTTGACTCAGACTTGGTTGTCCAGCAGTCGTCTGGGGACTGGGACACCAAGGATGAAAATATGGCAAGCTACCGCTTCCTTGTCCAGCAGATCAGCGGACACTTTGATGTCTGCGAGTTCCTCCATGTCCCATGAGCTGATAACATGCCAGCAGACACCTTGGCACGAATCGGTTCGACCCGCCAAGCAATACCAGCCGGCGTATCTCTCCAATGCCTGCGAAAACCGTCTATCAAGCCTTCACCGGAGTCGGAGTCAATCATCATACCAGCCGACCCCGGGGCAGGCGGCCCCGCGGTTTCGGCTGCTGGCCAAAAGACTGCCCCAGCAGACGGCCACGACACTCCAACTCCAACAGACGGATCACCTACAGTCGCGCCAGCTCCTGGCCCGGGGACTGCTCCAGCAGACGGCCAGGAAGCGCCGGCTCCAGCAGACGGCTCGGGGACTTCGGAGACACAGGAGGCGGCTCAGCCCAGCCCTCCACCTCCCAGCCCAACCACCCTGGTCTCTCTGGCCGAAGCAACTGGAGTCTCCGCGCCGTCTTGGGCACAACCAATCCTCACATTTCTGCTCAAAGGGGAGCTGCTAGCAGAGGAAACCTTGGCACGACAAGTTCAACGTCGAGCCTCAGCTTATACCATTGTCAACAAAGAGCTCGTCAGAAGGAGTGCCACGGGCGTCTTCCAGCGCTGCGTAGAAGCAACAAAAGGGCTAGCCATCCTGAGGGACATTCACCAAGGGGAGTGCGGCCACCACGCGGCCTCAAGGTCTCTCGTAGCCAAAGCTTTCCGCCACGGTTTCTTCTGGCCGACTGCTTTGGACGATGCCAAAGATTTGGTGAAGAAGTGCAACGGCTGCCAACGCTTCAGCTCCAAGCAACACTTGCCAGCTTCTGCACTCAAGACTATTCCGATCACTTGGCCATTTGCCATCTGGGGCCTGGATATGGTGGGACCTTTCAAGACTGCCAGAGGAGGCCTGACACACTTACTTGTGGCAATAGATAAATTTACCAAGTGGATCGAAGCCAAGCCAATCAAGAAACTCAATGGCCCAACTGCCGTGACATTCATTGCAGACATCACAGTCCGGTATGGTATACCACAAAACATCATCACCGACAACGGCACAAATTTTGCCAAAGGCGCACTTGCCCGTTTCTGTGCAACTCAGGGCATCCGGCTGGACCTAGCGTCCGTCGCCCACCCATAGTCCAACGGCCAAGTCGAGCGTGCCAACGGCCTCATCCTATCTGGCATCAAGCCATGGCTGGTCGTACCTTTGGAGCGATCGGCCGGCTGCTGGATCGAAGAACTGCCGTTTGTCTTGTGGAGCCTCAGAACCACACCGAACAAATCCATCGGCTTCACCCCTTTCTTCCTCGTCTATGGGGCCGAGGCAGTCATCCCAACAGACGTTGAGTTTGACTCGCCTCGCGTCACCATGTACACGAAAGCTGAAGCCAAAGAAGCACGCGAAGACGGCGTGGACTTGCTGGAGGAGGCCCGACTGGTAGCACTCAGCCGCTCCGCCTTCTACCAGCAAGGTCTCCGCCGCTATCACAGCCGGCGAGTGAAGCCATGCTCCTTCCGCGAGGGAGACCTTGTGCTCCGGCTGATCCAGCGAACAGCCGGCCAGCACAAGCTCTCGGCTCCTTGGGAAGGATCGTTCATCGTCATCAAGGTACTGGGCAATGACGCCTACTACCTCATCGACGCCCAGAAGCCAAGGGCGCGCAAGAGAGATGAATCAGGCAAGGAGTCAGAGCGCCCATGGAACGCAAACCTTCTTCGTCGCTTTTATAGCTGAAAGACAGTATGTGTCATGCTATCTAAGTTATTTTGAGAATCAGTGGGAGCCCCGAGGGATTCTCGGGGACTGCCCAACCCTTTATCTATATGATAAGAATTATGCCTGTGAATGTTCGTTGTTCACTCTCCTGTCCGGCACCGGAGCCTACCAGACGGCCCGGGGACTGGCCACCTGGCCCTATGTCTAGAGAATTCTCCTTAAAAAGTCAGACAAGTAATGTGATGGCATCCGAGCCCTCTCCTGTATCCTGTCACAGACTCGCAAAACGCGGCTGTCCGGCTCGCAAGAGCCAAAGGCAAGAAGCGGTGCCCACATGAAAAATGGCTAAGGAAAAAGACATAGGTCCACCCGGCCCTTAAGATTAACTGCCGGCTGCCCAGCAGCCGGCCAGTCAGTTCTAGGCTTGGCCAGACCGTCTTCCAGAAGGCAAGATACTTGCCGACCCCGAAAGTAGCCAAGTCCTTAACCCAGCCACAGAACCACGGAGTGGCTGTCTGACTGGTAGGACGGCAGTACTAGAGGTCGGCAAGGAGAAAATCGCCACAAGGAACTAAGGCAAGGCTAACCCTAGGACTCGGCACAAATTGCATAAAAACGATGCTGCATTAAAAAAGAATATTTGCATCCAAAAGGCCTTAAGAGCCGTCTTGTAGCAATAACTTACTAAATACACCCAGCGGGTGGAATTGTTCGAATTAACCATGCGAGTCTTACAGAAAGGCAGATGATACAAATGAAAAACCTAAGGAGCAGCAGGCTGGGCAGGTGGCACGACGGAGCCGGCTTCTGGGGAGGCCGCCTGGCGGGGCTCGGCCTGGCCGTCTCCTGCAGCAGGCGGAGCCGTCACTCCTGGCCCGCTTGTTGAGGACTGGTCAGGCCGGCGACTGCCTGCTGGGTCCGCCTCCTAGGAGCTGGTCTCCTCGTCGCTGCCTTCCTCGTCTTCATTGCCTTCGCTGGAGGCGATCTCCTCGTCGGGCTCTTCCGACACCGCCAAGTCCAGCCCGAAGTTAGCAGGCGGCACTACGTGGCCCCTATCATCCAGCTCCGGAATGAAGAGGGAGGTGTCGGCGTATTCGGCGAGGGCGGCAGCTCGCTGGGCGAGTTCCCTATGCTCCGCAGCCAGCTCCGGCTGGGCCTCCGCGCGGAACGTCTCCAGCTGCTCAAGGCTCAGGGATGGGTAGCAACTCTTGGCGAACTCCAAGGCGGTCCGTGCGCCAGCCCTTGCCGCGGAGCCCTTCCAGGCCTCGAAGCGCTGGCCGGCCGCCTCCAGCCAGGCGGCCGTCCGACTGGGGGTGCGAAGCATCGGCACACTTGGCCAGAGGGTGGCCAGGACTTGGGCGCCGGCGCGCTGCAGACGGCGGAGAAGATGGCGGACTGGCAGAAGACACACCTGTATGGCGAGAAGCTCTTCGGCTGGGGTCCTGGGCGCGTTGGGTGCGATCTCCCATCCCACCTGGCGCCTCGCAGCACGCTCGGCCTCGATGGCCTGGGTGGAGGCCACAGAGTAGCCCGGGAAGAATTCTGCCAAGACTAGAACAAGTATCAGAAGAAAAGCAAGACGGTTGTTGCAAACAATGAAAACAGAACGAGAAGACAGATGTCTCACCGTCGACCATATCTCCAATGGCTACGTAGCCGTCTTGGAGAGCCGCGTCCTTCTCGGCCCAATTCGAGCGCTCAGTCTCAAATTCGGCCCGCAGAAGGGACACGGCGTCAGACATTTTGCCGAGCTCGGCCTTGTGGGCCGCCGCCTGGTCCGCTAGCTCCTTGGCCAGGCGATCGCGGTCTTGGGCGGCGAGGGCACGTTCCTGCTCCTTTGCGGCCAGCTCCGTCTGGGCCTCGCCCAGCAGGCTGCGGAAGCTGGCTGCGGCCGCTGGCAGGGGAGAAAGAAAAAGAACATGGGTCAGCAGCAGAAGACACAACCTTGGAGTTCCAAGCCGCCTGCTCAGCAGCCGGCTCGGAACTCGGGGACTACACCCAGCGGGTGCGCTGACGCGCCCCCGCAAGGAGAAGAAGAGACACTGACCTCGGCTGTCTGCCAGGGCAGTCTGCAGCTGCACTAGCTCCTAGCGATGCGCGTTGTAGGAGGCCACGCGGATATTGTGGTACTCCTGCAACAAGAAGCAAGATTAGATCTGGGTGAACACTTCGGAGTTCCAAGCCGCCTGCTCAGCAGCCGGCTCGGAACTCGGGGACTACACCCAGTGGGTGCGCTGACGCGCCCCCACGGAAAAAATTGAAGGAATAAAAACAGAAGAAAATAATAACACACTTACCCGAACGGAGGACCGCGTCGCAATGAACTCTTGCATCGCCGTCTGCACGACGCTGCCCAGGGAGCTCATGCGGTCCAAGTCGTCCTGCGATGCGATGAGCCATGCGCCGCCTCCTCCGGATCTCCAGCTCGATGGCGCCGCGCTGGTTGCCTCGTTCTCCAGCGCGGATGAGCTGGCCCCGCCGACCTCCACCTGTTGGGGCATGGAAACCGCCCTCGCAAGACACCGGCGGGCTGGGCCTCGGGGGGCCTGTTGCGGGCCAACCACTAGCGTGCCCCCAACCGGCGGCACCTCCGTCCCCACCGGCCGGTTGCCCGGCTCCCTAGCAGGCGACGCTAGGGGTGGTGGCGGCGTCTCCAAGATGACGCACTCGTCACCTCCGTCACCCGGAGCCGGTTGCTCGTCAGTAGCCGGCGTCTGAGCGGACGGCTCCTGGGACCTTGGCGCCGGGCGGTCGACATGGCCCGCTGGCTGCTGGGGGCCTTTCCCCCGCTATCGGGCGAGGGCGGCGTCTGCCTCGGCCTTCTTGGCGGCTTCGGCCTCCGCCTGGGCGGCGGCATCGGCTGCCGCCCGCTCACGCTCCGTGGCCTCGCGCTCCGCGCGTGCCTCGCGGGCGTTCCTCTCTGTCGCCTCCCGGAGCGCGGCAGCAGGATCCACGCGGGGAGGCACAGGAGGGGCGTCTGGGCGTCCTACCACAGAGTCCGCTGGCACCCGCGAGAGGGAGAGCGGCGCGCTGTGCGGACGTCCAGAAGAAACGAAGAATCAAGAAAGAATCAGCCGTGAAAGAAGAGCAAGACGCAAAGAAAGAACAAAGAATACTTACCCAGACACGACCGGCCTGGCCTTGGGCTTCTTTGGCATGTTTTCCCTGGCGGCTACCTCCTGACGCCTCGTGGCGGCAGTCGACAGCCGGAGCTTCTTGGGCGGAGCACCAGTCGGCCCTGACGTGGACCGCCGCTGGCCGTGCCAGACGGCCCCGCCTGCTGGCTGGCGCGGACGGGTGCCTCCTCCGTCTCCTCGTCGTCGTCCGGCTAGTTCTCGAGGCTGCCCTCTGGCTGGCCTCCGCCGCCTGTCACCTCCTCCTCCTCCATGGCGGCGGCGGCCCCAAGTTCGGGGTCGCTCGTATCACTCTGGGAGCGATCTGGCTCGAGGGGGTGGCCCGGTTGGTCGGAGCCCGGCGCCGGCTGGCCTGGGAAGATCTAAGCCGGGTGTCAGCACCAGACGGCTACAACAGGCAAACAAAGAAGAAAAGAAATAGAAGGACGAGAACTTACCACGGGCGGCTGGTCGTCGCGGCTGGACGGAGCCTTGCTAAAGGCCCAGCCGGCGTCTGGGACCTGGCAGCTGGAGATGTGGTTCACCAGCCGGGCCACTTCCCCGTGTGGCAGGGGCTTGGTGCAGGTCCGGCTGGGGTCCCGGCGCCCGCTCATATCACAGATGAGGTGGGGCCGGCGTTGCAGCGGCAGCACCCGGCGCTCGGTGAACGTCAGGAGCAGATCAGCAAACTCCAGGCCTTCGTCGTCTCTCAGCTCCCGGAGACGGCGCACGGTGACGGAGGCGCCTTCGGTCAGGCCGACGGGTTGGGTCTTCCAAGAGTCCCGGGGCTCAGCAGGCGGCCCCGGCACCCACTCCGGCAGGCAGATGAGATCCTCCTTGGGGTTGACGTTGGAGACGTAAAAATACGTCTTCTGCCACTGCTTCACCGATCCGATGAGTTTTGGCGGCGGAAAGAAGTTTCTCGCCCCGGTGCGCTTCACAGCGATGCATCCTCCGCACTGGGTGTCCATACTCTGGACAGCGGTGCCCAACTTCACGTAGAAGAGCTCCGTCCAGAGCTCGACGGTGGGGAGGATGCCAAAATAGGCCTCGCAGAGGACGACGAAGGAAGAAATGGTGGTTATCGAGTTCGGCGTTAGGTGGTGCGGCTGGATGTGGAACAAGTCGAGGAACGAGCGGAAGAAGCCGCTCGCCGGCAGGCCAAACCCGCACGGAAAGTGCGAGCGGAAGACGACCCGCTTGCGTTGCCGTGGGGCCGATCTGATTTCCGCCGCCGGCGCCAGGCGCACGGCGACCTTGTCGGCCGGCGGCAGCTTCCGCGACCGCCGGAGAATGTCCACTTGTTCCTGCACGACCTCGCTGCCATCCCACTGGCCGTGGTGTCGGTAGGCGCTGGAGCGGCCATGGCTCGGATGGTTTTGCGCTGTGACTGTGGCGGGGAGAAGCGAGGAAGAGGATGAAGGACGGGGGAGAGTGAGCACGAGAGCAGCGCCAGCCCTCTCCCCCGGCCTATATGTAAGCTCTGGCGACGAAGGCGATGGGGCGGGCGTCGGCTTAACCACCCCACGTCCTGCACGACCCCGAATTTTCTCGCGCCTAATCCACGCGCATTTAATGCGCGTGGGAGGGTAATCGATTACCTCTGCCACTGTGGATCCGCGCGGGGTCCGAGGCCCTTAGTGGCGGGCCTCGGCCCACTGTTATGTCCTATCACACGCGTGGGCTGGCAGGCCGACGCGACAGGGTGGTGACGCGTGGGCGCTGCCAACTGTCCGCGGGTCCGTTCTGCTGCCCGCTGACTAGGCGGCGCCTTCTCGCCGAAGATTCCAAGATGGCGATACGGCTGCCAGAGGCCGGCTCCTGCAGCGCAGAGCCGGCTGGCGGCAGACGGATTCTTCAAGCAGACATGTAATGCCCAGGATGGAACTATACCTCCTACGTGTCGAGGCACGACTTAAAGGCATAATTCCATCATAGAATGATCTCAAGTTTGGTAATCTTTGCACATCTCATGTAAAAGAGGGGATTGTAAACATAAATAGTTGGCTTACACTCGCCACGTCACACAAATACAATACATGCCTCAAACATCATACATTAAGAATATCACAACCCTCTAAGGGCAAAATCCAAATGTCAAGATACCAAACATAAGTTAAAATCCACAGGTCGGATCGAATCCTAGTAGAAGTCTCCACTACTGATCATCCGGATAACGAACATAGTACCGACTACACTCCTCGTCGTACTCCCAGTCTAGCTCGGTGCCATCACCTGGATAGCTCACAGCTGGACCTGCATCTGGTGTGGTGAAGTAACTGTGAGCCACAGAGGACTCAGCAATCCCGTTCCCGGGTAACAAGACTATTTAAGCCTTGGGAGAGGATAAGGCTGAAGAAAAGAATAAGTGTCTGCAGCAGCAACTAGAAACTAGCTTACGTGAGAGAGAGCGAGAAGAGAAGCCTCGGTCGAGAAGATGATCACGAAGTGATCCTAGCTAAAGCTCAACAAACATAACCCCACCGTGTTCAACTCCCGAATCCCTATTCGGAAATTGACAGTCACGGTACACACGCTGGTAGTGTATTGAAACATTGTGTCAAGTTATCTACAACCGGATATTAACAAGCTCCCATCTGCCACATAACCGCGGGCACGGCTTTCGAAAGTTCATAACCCTGCAGGGGTGTTCCAACTTGACCCATTACAAGCCCACGATCCGCGGAGTCGCAACTCCAAAGTGGGAAGACCCGAGTATTCTCGGAATCCCGTGCTCAAGATATACCGAACTAAGGTAAGGCTAATCCAGCAAATCCTCCCGGCGTGTCGACACCCTGATAGTAGCCGCGCGTATCTAGTCTCAGGACACGACCGGATGGGCGATTCTACAGGTTTATATCAATCCTCGAGTTTCTTCGTGGTGACCCCGCAGACTCCCCGTTTCGGACCAACACTCATGAGGAGCACTGGCCCGGGGTGGTTGATTAAGAACTCGGGTTAATTACTCCCTATGCAAGTTATTTAGTTATTAGGCAAATAGTACCAAAGTTGGGACTTGCTGGAAAAGACTTAGCACTTAGCGGTTTATCGAGGGGGTCCCATACACCCCAACCGTGTTAGGAACGCATAATCAAGGAACATAACACCGGTTTATACGGTTCCTAACGGCATGAGTGGAACAAATCACCAAGCAAAAGGCTTAGCCTTCCACCCTTGCCAATATATAGATGATTTCATTTTAAGCATTATATGTAGTGTGATATAACCCAACAAACTTCAACATGAAGCAAGCATCTTCGATCTTCACTTGCAACTAGCAATGCTATAAGAAGGGCTGAGCGAAGCGTACTTAGCCAAGCAACGGTTTGCATAGGTAGGGTGGTTAAACATGGTATTGGTTACAAGTAGGAGGCTGACAAGAAAGACATGGGCATCGAGGCAAAACTATAGAGCGGATCTACTAGCAATAGGCAAAGATAGTAATGTTATCGGGGTTCGGTCATCTTGCCTGAAGTGTAGTCGTTCGGATCGTAAGAAGGGTCCTCGTGCTCAACCTCGTTGGTAACCTCGTGCTCGTACTCGTACTCGGTCTCAGCTTCCGGCTCCAAACAATACAATCACACAAGGCACGGATCAACAAGATGCAATGCGCACTCGAAAATGATGGATGCATGATGGATGCACTAAGGATGCACACGGAGCATGGAAAATAGCACTCAAGCAAAACACCTCAAAACATGATAACAATATGATATTATGAATCTACACAGAAAATCAACCAAGTTTCATATAAGACTAGCTGAAATCGGAGCTACGGGCTAAAAGTTATACCCGAAACAAGAAATGAGCGAAAGCTGAAAATTACAGCAACATAGCAACTTCGGAGCACAAAATAATTAAGCTACAGCACTCAAACAACATGGCAAAGAACATGAACATAAACTAGACATATCCTACAGTAATTAAGTCCAAAGGTGCAACCCCAAAGGAGCCACAGATCAATAGCAATAAGCTTGGACATATTGAACTTGACAATAAAATTCTGGCAGCAGAATTTTATTGAAACTTTGGAGCAAAAGTTAAACATGCTACAGCCACTTAAATAAGCATGTGAGAACATGAATGGAAAGCCAACAATATATACTACAAGGAACAATCAAGATCCACTCCAAAACTATCATGGTTTGCCCTAGAGCAGCAAGCAAACATGGCATCGGAACGTTACAGATTTCAGACTTTGTGAAAAACCACTAAGTCCTAAAACAGCAGTTTCATCATGGCATCTAAAAGAGCAAGTTTAAGTCACCTCGAAACTAAACATGGCAAGTGGTAAGCACCACATCAAAGTACACATGATGGTGATCCCGAAACACACAAGCATGCATCATGGAGATAAACACAACGATAGCAACGAGCTCAACAAGATGGCATTTCGTAACAAGTGAAACAACATCACAGCCACATGGCACTTTGCAACGAGGATATACATGGCAAGATTAAATCTATCATGCAACCTAATACAAGCAACATGTAGAGCATGGCAAGACGAACACGTGGACATGTCATTTGCATCATTCGGACAAACGAGCTAAAAGTTATCACATAGCAAAGATGGCATAAAAACATCACATAGCAGCAATTATATCGAGATGCACTCTTGCAATGGGAAAACAAGCACCTAGATGATCTCTAACATGCATGACACAGAAAGATAAAACGTAGTGCTAAACACCACGAACGTCTGGACATGCTATTTGCGCGAATCGGACAAACACACACAAAGTTAGAGCAGTTTGAACATTGCATCAGAAAATTAAAACAAAACTGGTACTTAGAGGGAAAGGAGGGGGGGAATCAACCTCAGTCAGAGGAAAAAAAACAACGTGCCCAGGGTGGATCCGGCCCAGCCCGAAGGAAGGGCGGCGGTTGGCTGGCGCGCGGTGGAGAGGCGGCCTCGGGCCCGACTGGAGCGGCCCGCTTCGGGTGGAGGAGAAGGCGGCCTGCGGTCCACGTGGCGACGGCGGTCGGCGCGGATCGAGGCAGCCGAGAGTGGGCCGGCCCGGCGGCTGAGTGCGGCGGCGGAGAGGCGCGGGCTGGGCCGCTAGGCTGACGTGGGGAAGTGGTCCCGCGGGAGGAGGCCGAGCGGAGGTGGGCCGGTGGAGCGGTGGCCTGGTGCGGCGAGGGAGTGGCCTGGGCCTTGGCGGTGAAGTGGTCCCGTGGGGATCCAGGCGCGGTGGCCGGTCGAAGCTGCGGGAGGGCTGCGGCGATCTGGGCCCGAGGGAGGAGGCTCGATCGATGGGCCTGGCGCAGAGGGATCGGTCGACGAGGGAAAAGGGGCGGCGCCTGCTGGTCGATGCGGCCGTTGACCCTGGCGCCTGATCGATCGATCGATCGAAGGGACGGCCCTGCTGTCGGCTGGTGCCTTCGAGGAAAACGGCGGCGCGGCTGGTTCCCTCGGGAGGAAGGCCAAGTGGCACAGAGGTGGTGGTGGATCTGAGGAAAAAAATTAGGGGAAGGAGGAGGAAGAGCTAGAGATGCCTAAAATAGACCTAGGGTCTATTATATAGCATATTTTTAGGGTTAGGGGGGATTTGGGGGTGTTTGGAGACCTCCGATCACGATCCGATGGATCCGATCGCGGGGGAAGTTTAGATGGGCCTAGGAGAGGGTAGTGGGCTGCTGTGGGGGGTGTTTCTGGGCCACAAGTGGAGGCACTTTGGACCCACACGAATAACTGTTGGGATAGCAAACAGAGTCCAAACGCGACGAGATTTGAGAGGCGGGTTGCACACAACAAAACAACAACACACGACAAGTCTCGCGGCACACCGGTAACGTTACACGCCCAAACAACAAAGTAGGTCTACGGGACGCCACGGACACGTGAGGGAGCTCCGGAACGCGAAACGGACAACGGAAAGGAACGCGTGGAACCGGATGCAACCGACAACACAAATGCAATGTGATGCACATGTCTACATGATATGAATGAATGCCACACACGCACACAACAAAACGACGAAAACCCGAAAGACAAAGAACCCGGAATGGAAATAGATGAAGCCGGAGATATATTATATGCCCAAAAGGGAAAGTATTACATCCGGGGCATTACAAACTCTCCTCTACTACAAAAAGATCTCGTCCCGAGATCTAGGACTGGAAAAAGGAAGGGTACTCGGAACGAAGATGATCTTCTCGTTCCCACATAGCCTCTCGGTCGGTGTGATGTGACCACTTGACTTTCAAGAATTTGATGGACTTGTTGCAGGTCTTGCGTTCGGTTTCTTCGAGAATAGCAACTGGATGCTCTCGGTAGGACAAGTCTTGTTGAAGATCAATCTCTTCAAACGGAATCATGCGCTCAGGTGCCTTGAAGCATTTGCGAAGTTGAGACACATGGAACACATCATGAACATTGGCGAAATTTGAAGGGAGCTCAAGTTGATAGGCTAGATCGCCTCTTTTGCCAAGAATCTTGAAAGGCCCGACGTATCTAGGAGCAAGCTTTCCTTTGATACCGAATCTTTGGGTGCCTTTTATCGGAGACACACGGAGATAAACATGATCATCAATGTTGAATGCCAAATCACGATGCTTGCCGTCATAGTAGCTCTTCTGACGCGACTGAGCGGCCTTGAGATTCTCACGTATGACTTTGCACATCTCTTCGGCTTCTGAGATCAAGTCATTGCCAAGAAGTTGACGTTCGCCTGTTTCAGACCTGTTGAGAGGGGTACGGCACTTTCTGCCATAGAGGATTTCAAACGGAGCTTTGCCTGCACTTGCTTGAAAGCTGTTGTTGTAAGAGAACTCGGCAAATGGAAGGCAGTCTTCCCATTTCATGCCAAAAGATATGACACAGGCTCTGAGATGTCTTCTAGAATCTGACTCACTCGCTCGACTTGACCACTAGTCTGAGGGTGAAAAGCAGTACTGAACCTAATCTTAGTGCCCATGGAGGACTGAAAGGAGTCCCAGAACCTTGATGTGAACAAGCTTCCACGGTCTGAGGATATAACTTGAGGAATGCCATGTAAGGACACAATTCTGGAAGTGTACAACTCTGCCAATTGAGCTGCATTGATTGATTCTTTGACTGGCAGGAAGTGAGCGACTTTGGTAAGCTTGTCAATCACCACGAAGATAGAATCATTTCCTCGCTTGGATTTAGGAAAACCAGTGACGAAGTCCATTTCAATGTGGTCGAACTTCCACTCGGGAATAGGAAGAGGTTGGAGAAGACCGGCTGGACGTTGATGTTCTGCTTTCACTCTTCTGCAAACATCACATGCATTCACGAATTGGGCAATCTCCCTTTTCATGCGTGTCCACCAGTAAGACTGCTTGAGGTCTTGATACATCTTGGAACTGCCAGGATGAATGGAAAGGAGAGAATCATGTGCTTCTTCCATTATGAGCTTCCTGAGATCACCTTTGGGAACAACGAGTCTGTCCTCGAAGAACAAGGTATCTCTCTCATCAACACGAAAGCACTTGTATTTTGGAGTGCCCTTTGCAATACCATGTTTCACCTTCTTCACCATGGTATCCCTGAGTTGGGCCTCACGGACTTGAACTTCCAAGGTAGGAGCAACTTGAAGATTTGCAAGAAAACCCTGCGGAACAACTTGGAGGTTGAGTTTCCTGAATGCTTCACAAAGCTCAGGCTGGCACGGCTTGATAAGAAGGCTGTTGCAATATGCCTTTCTGCTCAAAGCATCTGCAATCACATTCGCCTTGCCAGGAGTGTATTCAATGCTGGGATTATACTCTTGGATCATTTCAACCCAACGAGTCTGGCGGAGGTTCAGATGCGGCTGTGTGAAGATGTACTTCAAGCTCTTGTGATCAGTGAAGATGTCGACCTTTCTGCCCAACAACAGATGTCTCCACGTAATCAAAGCATGTACCACAACTGCTAGCTCGAGATCATGTGTGGGATAGTTCTTCTCACTTGGCTTGAGCTGACGAGAAGTGTATGCCACAATTCTCTTGTCTTGCATAAGCACACCACCAAGACCTTGAAGAGAAGCATCACAGAATACTTCATAGGGCTTGGACTCATCTGGAGGAGTCAGAACTGGAGCAGAGACGAGCTTTTCTTTGAGGGTTTTGAATGCCACTTCACACTCTGGAGACCAAAAGTATTTGACATTCTTCTGAAGCAAGTTGGAAAGAGGCTTGGCAATCTTGGAGAAGTTCTCAACGAACCTTCTGCAATAACTGGCAAGACCCAGAAAACTGCGGAGCTGCTTGACGTTCTGAGGAGCTTCCCAGTTGACAATTGCTTCAACTTTCTCGGGATTTACCGCAATGCCGTCAGCTGAGATGATGTGGCCCAGGTACAAAACCTTATCGAGCCAAAACTCGCACTTGGAGAACTTGGCATAGAATTTATGCTCTCGGAGTCGATCAAGAACCAGACGTAAGTGCTTTTCGTGATCTTCTTCATTCTTGGAAAACACCAGAATATCATCCAGATACACAAGCACAAACTTGCCAGTATAGGGGTTGAAGATGTAATGCATCATCCTCGAAAAGGTAGGAGGAGCATTGGCGAGACCAAAAGACATGACGGTATACTCGTATGAACCGTAGCTCGTTCTGAAGGCCGTCTTGGGAATGTCTTCCTCGCGAATGCGAATTTGATGATAGCCCATTCGGAGGTCAAGCTTAGAGAACACTTTAGCTCCTTTGAGCTGCTCGAAGAGTTTGTTGATGTTGGGGAGCGGATACTTGTTCTTAATCGTCTTCTTGTTCAATGGCCGGTAATCAACACAGAGACGCTCCGTGCCATCTTTCTTCTTGACAAATAAGACACCACAGCCCCAAGGAGACATACTAGGCCTGATGAGACCCATACTCTCCTGTTTATCAAGCTGCTTCTTCAATTCCTTCAATTCATCCGGAGAGAGCTTGTACGGACGCCGGCATGCTGGCTCAGTACCCGGCTCGAGTTCAATGACGAATTCCACCTGACGGTGTGGAGGCATGCCTGGAAGTTCTTCAGGAAAGACGTCTGGATATGCGTTCACCACCGGAATTTGAGATATGGCATTAATTTCGCCCTTATCATTGAGAGAGAAAAGCCTGATAGTGTTATCCCTGGAGGCAAAGATAATCACATCTTCATCAGGATGAGTCATCTTGACTTCCTTCTGTGCACAATCAATGTGAGCATCATGCTGAGAAAGCCAATCCATTCCGAGGATGAGGTCAATGTTAGAATTGCCGAGAATCACCGGTTTAGCCAGAAAGCGATAATCTCCCATGCGAATAGAAACATCCGGAGCATAGACACTAGAAGTCATAATCCTGCCCGGAGAAACAACTTGCAACTTCTGAGGCAAATTTGAAGTGACAACATCGTGCTTGGATGCAAATGGTTGAGACATGAAAGAACATGAAGCACCCGAATCAAATAACACTTTAGTAGGGATGGAGTTAACTGGAAGGTTACCCAAAATGACATCAGAAGAATTCTCCGCTTGTGCTGCATTCATCAGATTGACCCTTGCTGCCTTTGGATCATGCTTGACCATAGCGGTACCGACAGGAGGAGGAGGCGGAAGGCGCCTTGGGTTGTTGCACTTGTTGGAATAATGACCCTTCTGGCCACACTTGTAGCAAGTCACCTCAGAAAGTGGACAAGTAGGAGGAGCACTTAGTCTTGGAGCTTGGAACTGTTGCTTGGACTGCTTGTTGGAGTTGGGTGGGTGGGAGAAACCACGTCCACTAGAGTTCTTGTTGTTGGAGTTGTTGGAGTTGTTGTATGGAGCTCGAATCACTGGAGGAGGAGGAAGCCAGAATTTCTGTTGTTTCGCAGCCAACTGAGACGATGAGGAAGAGTGAACGGCATCTCGAATTATCTTTTTAGAAGCCTCCATCTTAAGCTGAGCTGCTTCTTGTTTCAAAGCCATGTTATAGAACTTGTCGAATTCATCGGGCTCGAACAAGGTGAGAGCAAGTTGAAGTTCATCTTTCAGGCCTCCACGGAACTGGTAGATTTTGCTCTTGGCGTCAGGAATGTCTTGCTTAGCATAGTGGGCGAGGTTTTGGAACTTGACATTATACTGGTAGACTGTCATGGAGCCCTGCTTCAGGTTGCGGAATTGCTCACGCATACCCTCGATGACACTTGTAGGAATGTGGTGAGAGCGAAAGTCCTTGCAGAAATTCTCCCAAGAGATCACTTGACCTGGCCTGGAGTCTTTGTACTGCTGCCACCAGTCAGCTGCTTGATCTTTGAGTTGGAAGGCTGCAAACTTCACATAATCCTCTTCCTTCACGTTACTGCACTCAAAATGCTTCTTTATGTCGGTTAACCAATCTTCAGCATCAAGAGGGTCGACACAGTAACTGAAAGCTTTTGGATTATTGGCCAAGAACTGGTTGAGAGTAGCATGGTGCTGCTGGTTGAAGAAGTTGCCTTGATTCCCTGGAACACCCTGATTAGCTTGATTAGCTTGCATCTGCTGCATCATCTGCATCAACAACTGGGTGTACTGAGCTGTAGTCTGCATAATCGCTCTCCAAGCCTCAGACGGAGGAGGAGGGGAAGGAGGACGTTCTGGAACCTTTTCCGCCTCTGGGTTAGCGTTGGGAACTCGTTTCGGAGCCATCCTGAAAGAGATGACCACGAATCAGCAATTGATTGACAGAAGGTATAAGCTGAATCAATGGAATGAATTGCAACAAGTCTTCACAATAATCATTCGAACAATAGGAACGAATGAAATCATTCGAACAAGAGGAACGAATGAAATTCTCAGTTAAATGATAACATCAATCTTCACGAGAAGCCACATAGGGGACAAAAGGTAAAAATAAGAAAAACAACAAGGTACAGACGGGAACAAACACAAGATAGGAGCTTCGTTCTAACATCTTTGTGCTGAAAGCATATGAACGCGTTACGAAAAGGTTTTGCAATCCCCAGATCAGCATAGCCAAGGACCCTTTAAGATGCAACTCCCGATCGGAACATCGGTCATAATACCACTTCACTCAATGTAGAACCCCGAACTCGCTAACCTGCATTCGTTGGAAGAATGCCTACGATCTACTGGATAAAACCCACCTATTAATTTCCGAAAGATTCCAGTTATGCAATCAGGTGTTGGGGATACACGGGAAGCACCGCGCAATCAACTCTAAACCTACATCCAGGTGTATCCATCCTTCGACACATAACCAGTCTTTCTCGGAAACTGTTTACCTCGGACCTTCGAAAAGCATCCACTATACCAAGCTATGGCAATACTCCCGAACTACCTCCCCAGTATTGGGTGATGTCGGGGTTATCTTGCCACTGGCCGTATAGGAGAGATTTTCGATGTCGGCCGTCTTAAGTATTTAGTACTGCCGCGATATGCTTGTGACGACAATACCCCGAAGCTCAACTCCCCGGGACACTGCCACAACCCATAATGTTAGGAGGCATCGAGAACAATATTCTCGTCACAAGAACATCGAAACAATCCCAGAATACTCGCGAGATTCCTAAAAAAAATTTGGTGCAATTTTTGAAGATAGGAGAGACAAGAGTAGTCGTCAGGAATCCTCACCAGAGAGAAAGGAGATGAGAAGCAAAGAAATCCTACTCTCCGATATAATATAGGACTCAAAATATTTTCAGTGTGTGCCTAGACTCGACCGTCAACGATTCGATCAATCAGTGGGGGCTCCTAGGTCGGAGAAGGCTCTGATACCAACTTGTAATGCCAAGGATGGAACTATACCTCCTACGTGTCGAGGCACGACTTAAAGGCATAAGTCCATCCTAGAATGATCTCAAGTTTGGTAATCTTTGCACATCTCATGTAAAAGAGGGGATTGTAAACATAAATAGTTGGCTTACACTCGCCACGTCACACAAATACAATACATGCCTCAAACATCATACATTAAGAATATCACAACCCTCTAAGGGCAAAATCCAAATGTCAAGATACCAAACATAAGTTAAAATCCACAGGTCGGATCGAATCCTAGTAGAAGTCTCCACTACTGATCATCCGGATAACGAACATAGTACCGACTACGCTCCTCGTTGTACTCCCAGTCTAGCTCGGTGCCATCACCTGGATAGCTCACAGCTGGACCTGCATCTGGTGTGGTGAAGTAACTATGAGCCACAGAGGACTCAGCAATCCCGTTCCCGGGTAACAAGACTATTTAAGCCTTGGGAGAGGATAAGGCTGAAGAAAAGAATAAGTGTCTGCAGCAGCAACTAGCAACTAGCTTACGTGAGAGAGAGCGAGAAGAGAAGCCTCGGTCGAGAAGATGATCACGAAGTGATCCTAGCTAAAGCTCAACAAACATAACCCCACCGTGTTCAACTCCCGAATCCCTATTCGGAAATTGACAGTCACGGTACACACGCTGGTAGTGTATTGAAACATTGTGTCAAGTTATCTACAACCGGATATTAACAAGCTCCCATCTGCCACATAACCGCGGGCACGGCTTTCGAAAGTTCATAACCCTGCAGGGGTGTTCCAACTTGACCCATTACAAGCCCACGATCCGCGGAGTCGCAACTCCAAAGTGGGAAGACCCGAGTATTCTCGGAATCCCGTGCTCAAGATATACCGAACTAAGGTAAGGCTAATCCAGCAAATCCTCCCGGCGTGTCGACACCCTGATAGTAGCCGCGCGTATCTAGTCTCAGGACACGACCGGATGGGCGATTCTACAGGTTTATATCAATCCTCGAGTTTCCTCGTGGTGACCCCCCAGACTCCCCGTTTCGGACCAACACTCATGAGGAGCACTGGCCCGGGGTGGTTGATTAAGAACTCGGGTTAATTACTCCCTATGCAAGTTATTTAGTTATTAGGCAAATAGTACCAAAGTTGGGACTTGCTGGAAAAGACTTAGCACTTAGCGGTTTATCGAGGGGGTCCCATACACCCCAACCGTGTTAGGAACGCATAATCAAGGAACATAACACCGGTTTATACGGTTCCTAACGGCATGAGTGGAACAAATCACCAAGCAAAAGGCTTAGCCTTCCACCCTTGCCAATATATAGATGATTTCATTTTAAGCATTATATGTAGTGTGATATAACCCAACAAACTTCAACATGAAGCAAGCATCTTCGATCTTCACCTGCAACTAGCAATGCTATAAGAAGGGCTGAGCGAAGCGTACTTAGCCAAGCAACGGTTTGCATAGGTAGGGTGGTTAAACATGATATTGGTTACAAGTAGGAGGCTGACAAGAAAGACATGGGCATCGAGGCAAAACTATAGAGCGGATCTACTAGCAATAGGCAAAGATAGTAATGTTATCGGGGTTCGGTCATCTTGTCTGAAGTGTAGTCGTTCGGATCGTAAGAAGGGTCCTCGTGCTCAACCTCGTTGGTAACCTCGTGCTCGTACTCGTACTCGGTCTCAGCTTCCGGCTCTAAATAATACAATCACACAAGGCACGAATCAACAAGATGCAATGCGCACTCGAAAATGATGGATGCATGATGGATGCACTAAGGATGCACACGGAGCATGGAAAATAGCACTCAAGCAAAACACCTCAAAAAATTATAACAATATGATATTATGAATCTACACAGAAAATCAACCAAGTTTCATATAAGACTCGCTGAAATCGGAGCTACGGGCTAAAAGTTATGCCCGAAACAAGAAATGAGCGAAAGCTGAAAATTACAGCAACATAGCAACTTCGGAGCACAAAATAATTAAGCTACAGAACTCAAACAACATGGCAAAGAACATGAACATAAACTAGACATATCCTACAGCAATTAAGTCCAAAGGTGCACCCCCAAAGGAGCCACGGATCAATAGCAATAAGCTTGGACATACTGAACTTGACAATAAAATTCTGGCAGCAGAATTTTATTGAAACTTTGGAGCAAAAGTTAAACATGCCACTTAAATAAGCATGTGAGAACATGAATGGAAAGCCAACAATATATACTACAAGGAACAATCAAGATCCACTCCAAAACTATCATGGTTTGCCCTAGAGCAGCAAGCAAACATGGCATCGGAACGTTACAGATTTTAGACTTTGTGAAAAACCACTAAGTCCTAAAACAGCAGTTTCATCATGGCATCTAAAAGAGCAAGTTTAAGTCACCTCGAAACTAAACATGGCAAGTGGTAAGCACCACATCAAAGTACACATGATGGTGATCCCGAAACACACAAGCATGCATCATGGAGATAAACACAACGATAGCAACGAGCTCAACAAGATGGCATTTCGTAACAAGTGAAACAACATCATAGCCACATGGCACTTTGCAACGAGGATATACATGGCAAGATTAAATCTATCATGCAACCTAATACAAGCAATATGTAGAGCATGGCAAGACGAACACGTGGACATGTCATTTGCATCATTCGGACAAACGAGCTAAAAGTTATCACATAGCAAAGATGGCATAAAAACATCACATAGCAGCAATTATATCGGGATGCACTCTTGCAACGGGAAAACAAGCACCTAGATGATCTCTAACATGCATGACACAAAAGGATAAAACGTAGTGCTAATCATCACGAATGTCTGGACATGCTATTTGCGCGAATCGGACAAACACACACAAAGTTAGAGCAGTTTGAACATTGCATCAGAAAATTGAAACAAAACTGGTACTTAGAGGGAAAGGAGGGGGGGGGGGGAATCAACCTCAGTCACAGGAAAAAAAACAACGCGCCCGGGGTGGATCCGGCCCGGCCCGAAGGAAGGGCGGCGGCTGGCTGGCGCGCGGTGGAGAGGCGGCCTCGGGCCCGACTGGAGCGGCCCGCTTTGGGTGGAGGAGAAGGCGGCCTGCGGTCCACGCGGCGACGGCGGTCGGCGCGGATCGAGGCAGCCGAGAGTGGGCCGGCCCGGCGGCTGAGTGCGGCGGTGGAGAGGCGCGGGCTGGGCCGCTGGGCTGACGCGGGGAAGTGGTCCCGCGGGAGGAGGCCGAGCGGAGGTGGTCCGGTGGAGCGGTGGCCTGGTGCGGCGAGGGAGTGGCCTGGGCCTTGGCGGTGAAGTGGTCCCGTGGGGATCCAGGCGCGGTGGCCGGTCGAAGCTGCGGGAGGGCTGTGGCGATCTGGGCCCGAGGGAGGAGGCTCGATCGATGGGCCTGGCGCAGAGGGATCGGTCGACGAGGGAAAAGGGGCGGCGCCTGCTGGTCGATGCGGCCGTTGACCCTGGCGCCTGATCGATCGATCGATCGAAGGGACGGCCCTGCTGTCGGCTGGTGCCTTCGAGGAAAATGGCGGCGCGGCTGGTTCCCTCAGGAGGAAGGCCAAGTGGCAGAGAGGTGGTGGTGGATCTGAGGAAAAAAATTAGGGGAAGGAGGAGGAAGAGCTAGAGATGCCTAAAATAGACCTAGGGTCTATTATATAGCAGATTTTTAGGGTTAGGGGGGATTTGGGGGTGTTTGGAGACCTCCGATCGCGATCCGACGGATCCGATCGCGGGGGAAGTTTAGATGGGCCTAGGAGAGGGTAGTGGGCTGCTGTGGGGGGTGTTTCTGGGCCACAAGTGGAGGCACTTTGGACCCACACGAATAACTGTTGGGATAGCAAACAGAGTCCAAACGCGACGAGATTTGAGAGGCGGGTTGCACACAACAAAACAACAACACACGACAAGTCTCGCGGCACACCGGTAACGTTACACGCCCAAACAACAAAGTAGGTCTACGGGACGCCACGGACACGTGAGGGAGCTCCGGAACGCGAAACGGACAACGGAAAGGAACGCGTGGAACCGGATGCAACCGACAACACAAATGCAATGCGATGCACATGTCTACATGATATGAATGAATGCCACACACGCACACAACAAAACGACGAAAACCCGAAAGACAAAGAACCCGGAATGGAAATAGATGAAGCCGGAGATATATTATATGCCCAAAAGGGAAAGTATTACATCCGGGGCATTACAAGACAAGAGACAGGCGATAAGCAAGCCTGAGGGGAGAAGCTACTGGAACCCCTCAGCATCCCGAGCATCCGCATCGGAGTTCCACCAGCTTCGGGGACTACTGTCGGAGACATGGACCACGGGTACCCTCAACGCCCACCCTTGGTATTTTAAGACAAATAACAGCCGCTTGGTCCACCACGGCCGCCTGCTCCTCGAGCCGCCTCCTAGGGTGGCCTGCCCTAGGAGCCGGCTGCCAGCAGGCGGCAGGGACCCAACAGGCGGCAACACCAAGCACCACGAGCCAGCAGGCGGCCCCGCACTCCACCCTCAGGGAACGTCATGAGGTGAGTCCCGGCATGGCGGAGGCATGGCTACAGGAGAACATGTCCTTAGAAGATCTATAAGGACGCGGCTACAGTGGCCATGTACTTTAGGAATATCTCCTAAACGGCGGAACACTGTAGCCACGAGGCTTATGACCAAGCAGCGGTCAAAGGAAGCCATGATCCCACTACCCACAGACGGTGGGGCCAGCAGGCGGCTGGCCCCACCGGGCAGCGAGCAAGCTCAAGAACAAACCGCCTCTGGCAGGCGGCCGGAGGAGACGGCCGTCTGGTAGCAGATGGCACACCTCGCCCTAGAAGTCCGAGCCTCATCAAGATGACAGGATGGGGCGAGGCGGCAGCGTATGGTGAGGAACGGTGGCACTGTAGCCATCTGCTCCCCGACGAGGCTGTCGTCAGCAAAAGCACCCCCATAGTGAAAGGCAATCATGAGGGGCCCACAGGCGGCGGGCCCCAGCAGACAGGCGGCGAGGCCGGCACTAGAAGACACTGACGGATGGGGCCGCGCCGTCAAGATTACCATTGTACCCCTGGGGGGTAGGCCTATATAAACCCCCCAGGGTCCTCCATGTTGACGGCTGGATAGTTGATAGTTAGAAGATTACAAGACAAAACCCTAGATAGAGGGGAGAAGCGAGCTAGCCTTGTTCATCTTCTTCCTCTAGACCTCACAGCTCAAGGAGCAACCTTGTAGCTACTCTGGTGCCATTAGTCATGACGCGGAGCCCCAGCAGAGCAGGACTAGGGGTGTTATAACCTCGGAGAGCCCCAAACCTGGGTAAGATCCGTAGGCGTCCTAAGTATCGCCTTATCCCGCTTCCCAAGCCCGGCGACGTTCTATTGACCCCATGCATGATAAGCCATCCTTTGGCATATGTTATCCCAAAATCCCGACAAAAATCTAGTCAAGTTTCATATAAAGTTTGTTTAATTCGGAGCTACGGCCTAGAAGATATGAGCAAAACCAGACAAGCAAGGAAACGGTACAAGATACACCCAAACATCAAGCAAACTCACTCCAAACAAAAAAACAATATGATATTATGATTCTACATGCAAAATCACACAAGTTTCATATAAGGCACACCCAAAACGGAGCAACGGGCTAAAAGATACACATGAAACAAGATATAACAACAAGCTGAAGTTAACAGCCACATACCAACTTTGGAGCAAGAAATATATACTCTATAGCACTCAAACATGGTGACAAGAAGCATGGACATGAAGTAGACATCTCCTACAGCAAACAACTCCATTAGAGCATCTCCATAGGAGGCATGGATCAATAGCAACAAGCTACAACATTTTGATCATGATGATAAAAATCTGACAGTAATATTTTATAGCAACTTGGGAGCAAGAAATAAATAAGCTATAGCAACCCATATGAGCAAGTGAGGACATGGATGGTTAGACAACAACATGTACAACAAGGAATGATCAAAGGCCACCCCAAAACTAACATGGATTTGCCTAGGGCATCAAGCAAACATTGCATCAGGATATTACAGATTCCAGACTTCGTGAAATTTCACTAAGTGTTAAAACAGCAATAACAACATGGCATGTTTACAAGCATGTTTAAGTCATCTTAAAGCATAACATGGCAAAAGGTTTGCACCACAGCGAAGAACACATGATGGGGAATCTAAAACATATCGGCATGTGACATGGGGACAAACTCATCAATAGCAACGAGCTCCTCAACTAGGCATCTCGTAACAAGTTACAAAACCTAACAGCCACATGCACTTTTGCAACAGGGATAAACATGGCAAAATGAACTCTAACATGCATGCTATAGCAACCAACATGTAAAGCATCTCATGATGAACATTTTGACATATCATATGCATCATTTGGATAAACATGCACCAAGTTATCACATCTCAAACATGGCATGAAAATAACAAGTAGCAGCAGTTTATATCCAGTAGCACTCTTGCAACAGAGATTAGAGCATCTAGATGAACTCAAATGAGCATGGCACAATGGAACAAAGTGTAGAGCACATCACCACGATCATTTTGACATATCATACACACAATTTGGATAAGCACACAAAAAGTTATCACTATGCAAACATGCACATATAAAAAGCATTTCTAGGGACTTCGAAGAAAACTACCTCAAGGGAAATGGACATTGTCCAGAGGCAGCGGACACGTCCGGATGGCTGGGGGCCCACTGGCAGTGGCACAAGGCGAAGCGGGTCGGGTTTGCGGCGAAGCGGATCGGCTGCAGCGGATCGGGCCTTGCCCGATCCAGAGGAGGAGGACGGGAGGTCAACGGGCTCGGATCTCCGGCGAAGGGAGGCGGCGCGACAGAGGGAGCTGAAGGGCGGCGGGGCTGGCACCGGAGAGGTCGACGACGGCGGGGAACAACGGCGGTGGCGGGGAGCTCCAGCTCGAGTGGAGTGGCGGCGCACAGCCGGGCGGCTCAGGGCGCCGGCGGGGTCGGTGCAGGCGGCGCGGGAGCTCCGGTGGCACGGGGCGGCGGCGGACGAGCACTCAGGCGAGGCGGCGGCGCCAGGCGACAGGAGCAGCGAGGCGGGGATGCGCAGAAGCTCGGGCGGCCTGGGGCGCGGGCCCGCGGGCGCGGCGGCCGGCCCAGATCGGCCCGGGGTGGGCTGCCTTCGGGCCCCGAAGGGCCTCGCGCGGCTGGGGAGCCAGGGGGGCGCTGCGGGAGGCCGACGGGTGGCCCCCCGGCTGAGGTGGTGGCGGCGCTGGTGGCGGCTGGCCTGTGGCTCGCCGCCAAGTGGCGAGGGAGAAGGGGCTCGGCACGGAATTTGAGGCAGAGGTGGGAGGAAGCTGCGGAAATGGTGGAGGGGGTTGGGGAAGGCCATAAATGGCATGGAGAGGGGCTATATATAGCAAAATGCTAGGGTTTGGTGGGTTTGGAGGGGTTTTTGAGCCCTCCGATCGTGATCCGACGGATCCGATCGCGAGGGGAGTTTAGGTTGGGCCTAGAGGAGGAAATGGGATGTGGTGGAGAGGCCTTGGGCTGAGATGAGAGGAGAGGAGAGAGGCCCGCGGAGGTTTTCGGAGACCGAAAACGTCCGACGTTTAAACCGGCGACTAGTGCCGCTATATATATCCGTTGGGCTATCAAACGGACTCCGAATGCGATGAAATTTGACAGGCGGTCTACCTATGCTATAATAAGACCACACGCCAAGTTTCAACCCATTCCGAGAACGTTTTTAGGCCACTCATAAAATAAATATTCGGAGGCACCGCGGGCGCGTGCAAGTGTGTCTGGGCTTAGAACGGACAACGGAAAGGACGAGGGGACTCGGGCGGATGCAAGTTTTGAAAACATGCTGATGCAACACACATGATGACATGGCAAGATGCAACACGCAAGCAGATGACATGGCAAAGGCAACGAATAAGTGACTGACACCTGGCGCACCGGTCTCGGGGTGTCACACTCTGTGTGGGATAAAACTTTTCATGATATTCCTAATTGTGTTGTCACAAATCTATGTCACCCCCATGAGCTAACGCCATCGGGATGGTCTATGTATTTTGCATCTATTTTTGTGTTGCTCTATGATGTGTTTCAGATAAATGAAAGCCGAGGACGGCTTTGTTTTCAAGAAAGGGAGGATGATGTGGGCATAGATACGTCTAGAAATATTACACAATACATTTTTCAGGTAATTTCTATTGATCATTATATGATATTATATTTTATTATCAGGGACAAAAATACTACACCATTTTATTTCTTGTGCAAAGTTCTTGAAGGCATCTGCAAAATAAATATGAAGATGTTGAAGATTGCATGGCCATGCAAATACACACACACGCATCATGGAGGAGGAGCTAGCCATTATATGGTGCAAGAAGCCACTGCTACAAAGACCAATTGGTGTGCTCGTACGTCACTTTGGGCCAATATGTCACATCATGTTGGGACAATATGTATTTATCAATAACAAAAGTAGACGTCCACTTTTGGCCGAGCCGTGCAGTATCCGGCCTCTGTACGGCCCTGCATCCCTGAACCAGCGCAAGGAGGCCGTCGCTCTAGTTAATAAATAGCAGTCTATTGGTTAGGGTTTAGAATTGGGTTTTGTTTAGAGAAGTTTAGTTGTAGCTACTTTTATTTGTCTTCGCTCGTAGCGGCTAGTGGGACCGTCAAGACAACCTATCGGAACCCCAACTTGTGAGAATTATTCATCTAGCATATCCGCAATTTTTAGATTGCTTGGCTATTATTTTCTTGCATGTTCTTCGATTTGCTTGCAGGAAAAATCCTTCGTGGATAGGTCGATCGCGCCGTTGGCTCGGTCGTAACGTTGTGGAGTTGGTCCAGCGATTGTCGTGGATATCAGTCGTGTATGGTTCTCCCCGTACGGTTGGTAGCCGGATTGTGAGGGTCAAGTCCCACCCAAAATCATAGTTATTCCTCTCTCATCGAAAGATCGGGTCCCTAGTTCACATCACACGGGCACATACTTGTTGGATAAGGAGCATCTACCCTTATATCCTGAATTTGAGGACAACACCATTGTGATGGATGAGAATGAACCTTCATCAGTGCAAGCACAAGAGAAGAGAGCCAAAGCTAGGGCTGAGAAAGCAACAAAGATGCCAAGTTTTGAAGAGGCATCTCAAGTGTCCCTCAAGTCAAAACAAGATCAAATGGCATATCTAATTCAAGAAACTTTGAGGATTGAGAAGGGCTTGGCCACCCTTACTCAAAATCAGGAGATCTTGGAGAGGATCATTGAAACAAAGTTCTATGATCTTGATCTGAAGGTGACTGAGATACAATGTGCAGTTGAGCAGCTCCAGGAGGAAGCAGATGAGAGGAAAGGGCAAGCTACCACAGATGCATTTCAGCGAGTGCCTAGAGGACAGAGTTCTGCTGCAGTGCCTGTACCTGATACAAGAGCTACTACATCAACACCAGCAACTACAACTTCAGTGCCACCTTCAGTTGCCACTCCACCAGCTCCAACAACATCTACATATGCCTTCGTCCTTGGAGTTCTCTCAACACCGCCTCCTGAAGACCAAGCCTAGAGAGACGCATAGCACTATGCATTTTCAAACTTTTTGGTAACTTGTTGCCAAAGGGGGAGAAATATGTATAGATCATAGGCTTCGAGAGAGAGTGCTTTTGCTTCTTGGTCTCTTGCTGTTTGGTTGATACATTTGTGTGTTTGCTTGATACTCTACGTTATATGTGTGAGATACTTGTTTGATCATGTGATTGATCATATGCTACTTTAATGCTTGCTTGGATGCTATTATCTTTCATATCCCTATATGATCATTCACTTTGCTTGGTGATGAGTGCATGCTTTTAGTTTATATCATTTTGAGTGCTCTACCAAGATGTATGTGACATGGAAGAGTGACCCATGATCCTAATTGATTGTGCATTTGCATTCAAACGCAAATTTTAAATAATGCACAAATTTAGGGGGAGCTCTTGCTTATCACATACTTCTAAAAGCGACGGCGTATTTCAATCTTATTATCATTTGTCGAAGCTTTGATCTATATGTTGTCATCAATTACCAAAAAGGGGGAGATTGAAAGTGCAACTATGCCTGGGTGGTTTTGGTAATTACTAACAACATATAGCTCATTGAACTAATGCTCTTCAAGATGATCATTTCAGAAAGTTCAATGATTGGCATGGCATAGACTAGGAATGTGGTCCCTCAAAATTCTAAGGACACATATTGGCTCAAGCTCAAGACTCTACATTTTTTATTTTAGTGATCCAATATCACATTGAGTCCATAGGAAATCCAATACTATTAAAAGGGGATGATGTGTTGCTTAATGGGTTTCTTGCTCAAAGTGCTTAGTGATATGCTCCAAAACCCTCAACCACTTTCTCACATCCACATATGTCCCAAACCAAAAGTCAAACTTGGCCCCACCGAAACTTTCTATCTGGCGCCACCTAATCAGTTCGGTCTCACCGATAGGGATCTCGTTCTCACCGAGATGTAAACTCTCTGTTTTCTATTTGTAATATTTCGGTCCAACCGAGATGTGAGAATCGGTCTCACCGAGTTATCATTGCAAACTCTTTGTTGCCTTTTTGTAACATTTTGGTCTCACCGAAATGAGCAAATCGGTCCCACCGAGTTTGCCTGACCAACCATCTGTGTGCCTATTACCAAAATCGGGCCTATCGAGTTTGTGTAATTGGTCTCACCAAGATTATTTTATGCCCTAACCCTAGCACATCGGTCCTACCGAGTTGATCATATCGGTCCCACCGAAATGCCTAACAGTCACATTATGAACTAAATCGGTCTGACCGAGTTCTCTGATTCGGTTCCACCGAGTTTGGTAAATTGTGTGTAATGGTTAGATTTTGTGTGGAGGCTATATATACCCCTCCACCCACTCTTCATTCGTAGAGAGATCCATCAGAACATACCTACACTTCCATTACTCATTATTCTGAGAGATAACCACTTACTCATGTGTTGAGACCAAGATATTACATTCCTACCATATAAATCTTGATCTCTAGCCTTCCCCAAGTTGCTTTCCACTCAAATCATCTTTCCACCAAATCCAAATCTGTGAGAGAGAGTTCAGCATTGGGGAGACTATCATTTGAAGCACAAGAGCAAGGAGTTCATCATCAACACACCGTCTATTACCTTTTGGAGAGTGGCGTCTCCTAGATTGGTTAGGTGTCACTCGAGAGCCTCCGACAAGATTGCGGAGTTGAACCAAGGAGTTTGTACGGGCAAGGAGATCGCCTACTTCGTGAGGATCTACCCTAGTGAGGCAAGTCCTTCATGGGCGATGGCCATGGTGGGATAGACAAGGTTGCTTCTTCGTGGACCCTTCGTGGGTGGAGCCATCTGTGGAATCGCGTAGCTGTTACCCTTCGTGGGTTGAAGTCTCCATTAACGTGGATGTACGATAGCACCACCTATCGGAACCACACGTAAAAAATCTCCGTGTCTACATTGTGTTTGCTCCCTCAAACTCCTCCCTTTACCTTCATATGCAATCACTTTACATTTGAAAGGATAGATATGGTTGACTAGAGGGGGGGGGGTCAATAGGCAACTAATAATTTTTATCTTTTCTTTACCAAATTAAACTTAGCAACAAAGTAGATTGTCTAGATATGCAACTAGATGGACAACCAATATGATGCAACAATAACAAGCACGCAAGCAAGCAAGTTAGGATATACAACAAAAGCTCGCACTAGTAAAGGTAAGAAATAACCACAAGTGGAGCCGGTGAAGACACGGATGTGTTACCGAAGTTCCTTCCCTTTGAGAGGAAGTACATCTCCGTTGGAGCGGTGAGGAGGCACAATGCTCCCCAAGAAGCCACTAGGGCCACCGTATTCTCCTCACGCCCTCACACAATGCAAGGTGTCGTGATTCCATTAGTGGTGCCTTTGAAGGCGGCGACCTAACCTTTACAAACAAGGTTGGGGCTATCTCCACAACTGAATTGGAGGCTCCCAACGACACCACGAAGCTTCACCACAATGGACTATGGCTCCGCGGTGACCTCAACCGTCTAGGGTGCTCAAACACCCAAGAGTAACAAGATCCGCAAGGGATTAGTGGGGGGAATCAAATTTCTCTTGGTGGAAGTGTAGATCGATGCCTTCTCAAGCAATCCCTAGGAAATCAACAAGTTTGATTGGCTAGGGAGAGAGATAGGGCGGAAATGGAGCTTTGAGCAACAATGGAGCTTGGGGAGGAAGAGGTAAGTCTTCTTGAGGAAGAAGACTCACCTTATATAGTGCAAGAACAAATCCAACTATTATCCACCAACTCTGCCCGCAACATGCGGTACTACCGCACTTGACTTGCGGTACTACCGCACGGCCCTGCGGCACTACCGCTCCAGGTGCGGTACTACCGCTGGCGCGGCATGAGCTAGATCTAGTGTCAGGACCGGAATTTCGAGATGTAACTTTCCCAAAAGCGGACCTTGTGCTCACCAGCCCCAGGAATACTGTTAGCTGATGAGACACCTCTTGATACAAAAAATTCCAAGCAAAGGTACAAATATGTAGTACAAGACCATTCTGGTCTATAAGTACAACATGGGTTTTCTGGCAGATGTTGGCGGAAGCGATTGAGGTGTGTTGGTGTCTGTGGGACTCCGTTTCCCACGGGAACAGCTGAACGGGATAACTCCTATCTTCGCGGGGCTGCTATCCCAATAGTGTAGGCTCCGGGGTAGCGTCACATCGTTCCTTCCTACGCATGGAATCTGGCCAAGACAATAGCCAGGGACAAGCCAGTGAGTACTTTGAATGTACTCGCAAACATTAAGAACATGGGTGAGACATAAACATGCTCAAGGATGAACTATGATCACTTTGATAATAATGATGCGATAGGATATAACTTTAAGCAAGACGTTCGAAAAAAGGGTATATGCAAACAGAGAGCAGTAATGAAATAAATAACAGGCATGCCACAGTCGGGCGTCTGAGCGACACCACAGAAAGGGCTCATAGTGAAAGGAAAACTAAAGGACAAGAATGCCACAGTCGGACGTCTGAGCGACATCACATAAAGGGCTTATGAATAAAAAGAATGCCACAGTCGAACGTCTGAGCGACATCACAGAAAGGGCTTATGAATAAAAAGAATTGCCACAGTTGGACGTCTGATCGACATCACAGAA
>LR738713.1:52293192-52409466 GCA_902687465.1 Secale cereale | reverse complement strand
GAGAGGCGTTGGGGAGAGGGGGGAGATCTGGCGAGGGAGAGAGAGGAGGGTGCGGCCGGCCGGTGGGGGGGGGTATGGATGGGGGAATACTAATGGCGCACTACACCACTGTGCGCCATAAGTATGTAGATTCTTATGGCACACGTTCCCCAGGTGCGCCATTAGTATGTTTGGACAGGCGCGCTTGTTCAAAAAAAAACTTCTTGATACTAATGGCGCACTCTGGACATCGTGCGCCATTAGTAGTTCGAGCTCTAATGACGTATCTGTTGCTGGTACGCCATTACTATATTCTAATGGCGCACTGCTTGTCCGGTGCGCCATTAGTATCAGTTCCATCTATAGCCCTTTTCCTAGTAGTGACAAAAGCAAGAACTTGTTAGAGCAAGTTTTGCAAGATTTCAGTTCTGGACAGAAAATGCAGAGCACTGTTCCATGAACCAAAACTACCCCAATTGGCCCACTCTCCTGGACTTAAGGGTTTTGCAAGAGGGACTACAATCATGAGGAAGCTCAAAGGATCTAGAGCAAAATAGACTAGTGTTGCAGTGCAAAACACCAAATTGAACCAAAATGGAAAAGAGGATGTTTCACTCAAAACTTCCAAAGGGCCAAGGTGGGTTTTTGCATAAAGTTGAATAACATACTGCTATGAACATCCCATAATTCTGGTGGAAGCATCAAAGGAATATTTAAAGGGGTTGTAGTGCAATATGGCCTACTGAACCAGATTGGCAAACATGCTGTGGAGCCCAAAATATTAAATGAAATAATTATATTATTGCATAAAAGTGATCTAATAGCATCACTTGACATCTCCAATTTTTGGTTGAAATTATAAATAAATTTATCAAGTAGTTGCAGTTCAAAAGAGGCCTTAAAACTAGGTTTAATCATTTATATAGAGTAAAATGTGGGAAACAAAATATAACTAAACCTGCTGATATAAGCAAAATTTAAAAGGGTGCATAATAGATTCTAATATTAACTGGAAGGTTTTGCTAGGGGCAAACATTCCAACAAAAGTCAGAGTAAGAATTGTCCTGGAATCCAAAGGAACATTCAGCATAAGGCAAAATTTTAATTCACTAGCAAAATTTTAATTAATAAAACATTGCTAAATTTTTGGGGTGTTACAACACTACCCCCCTTAAGAAAAATCTCGTCCTCGAGATTTGTTAAGGGTAGCTATAAGGACTGCTGCTGCCTCAAAAGATACTATCAAATTTTTACTGCTCTCATAAAGCAAATAACAGCTACTACAGTGCATGAGCAAATAGTGATGCAACTGCAGTGATGAACACCGACGTGACACGGGGAAAGAAAATCTACCGCCGTGGAAAGGGATATATTTCTACTCTGGGACATAGTAAATTTAGAAATATTATTTTTCTAAATATACAAATACACCGGTTGCACCCGAGAGCATAGTGCTCTCACTTGCTGACAGGTGGGGCCTGGGCCCATTGTCAGCCTCTTCTTCTTCCTCCGGCTCTCTCTTCTCCTTCCTCCCGCGCGCTTTTCCCGCACTTTCTCCATCGGCGACGGCTAGCTCGTAGGGCATCTAGGCCGTATTGCCGTAGTGCGCGGCGTGCTAGCTACCGGTGCAGCGTGCACTCACCTCGCGGGCCAGCGTGCTGTCGGCACTGCTCGCGGATTCGCCTCCGAACACCGGCGGTTAAGCGACGAGCGGTGCTGGTGGACTCCACCCACCGTACACCGATCTCGAGCTATAAAACGGCCGAGGTGCTGCTTCTTCTTCCTCTCACCTAGCCTCTCTTCTTCTCCTTTCTTCCTTCTCCTCCGTTTGTGTTTGCAGGAGCTCGGGTCGAGGCTCTAATGGCGGAGGCGATGCCGGACTGGTGCATGGTTCTCATGAGCGTGGGGTTGGCGGCATTGCTGGGGGTATCGGTGCTCTTGTGTGCGATGATCCTCGATGATCGTCGTGATGCGGTGGCTCGAGTGCTAGCTCTCCGTGGCGGCGGCGATCACGGGGATTAGGTGAGAGTGTCAGGTGCTGACTGTTGTTAGAGTGTGGTAGGCAATTAGTGCTCGAATAAATCCCCACGAGTTTCTTTTCAAGAAATTATGGTGTGTAAGGAGGTGTTTGATGAAGCAGGTGTAGGCGGATTAGCAACTTAGTGTACTATGTGGAGTGGCCGGAGTCATATCATCGTCGTTGCGGTGCGATAGACGAAAAAACAATCTATGTTATGCAGATGGGCAAGATGCAACAACACGGGAAGAATTTATTTAACACACGATGCGTTACACAGTTTTCATAAAAAGGAACGGTTACACTCACGTGGTAGTTACGTCTAAAATATAAACGGTAAATGAACAGGGTCCTGGGAAAAGGTTTCTGGTGCTGGGGGACACTCTTCTTCTATCGGTGGTAGTGGGTTGACCAGTCGGTGAATATGCTTCTCCTGCGCGGGCCTCAATGGTCTGCCGATGGAGATCCGAGGATTTAAATCGGCGAGGCTCTGGAGATAACCCATTATCTGCTAGATCAAACGCTCTTGCGCGATCACATACTGTGTAAGGTTGGCTAGCACCGGGTCTCTCTCAATACGCCCACCAGGAAAAGATGCTGCTTCTCCGGGTGCTGCGCGGCTTGGAAAGTAGTAATATCCTCTCACGATGGCATAGGGCACCGCGAATCGCAGGCGAGCAATCGCTTCGCAGGCGGCAGCTTCTATGGTCATCTGGGAGTTGGCATGGATTTTCCCATGAAGGAAACCTCTGTGGGGTCTTGGTTTGGGTTGGCGGGTGGGATGTGTACCACTGCCCAATATTTCGAGGTGGATGGTGTGATCCTCACTTTGAGTAGCTCATACTGGGGTGGACGGGTGGCACTCATGGTACTGCAGGTAAAATCCCACAATATCTTCACGAAACTACCCGGGGATGCCTCAGGGGTTCTCAGATAAATGCTAGGGATCGGCATGGCGAAGGCAACGGCTGTGAGAGGATAGCACCGGGTGAGGGATGCTTGGCAAGTTCACGGTGTGGCCTATATATAGCGGCCTGGCTGGCTTATAGGGTTATGGTGAGGGCATCTATATCGTCGGTTTCGCTTTATGGGGGTCGAGGTCAAAGCTACAGATCCTCACGTCTTGTAAAAAGACGTGTTCGCTGTAGGGGTTGTCGGCAAGGTGCTCTGGAAGTCATACCCGACAAAAATAGGCACTCGTACACTAGCCGCTATAAAGATAAGAGCGCAAATAGACTGTACATACATATAGGCATACAGGTTACATGACTACGGGCAAAATAAAGCTTGGTACTACTCGGGTGATTTAATCAACCTCGTTTATATCCAAGCGGCCTTGCCTTGGGGGTGCTGAAGCTTCTCTGGGAGCTTCCTCGTTGGGATTGGCTGGCGGTGGCTGAGGAGGTGCAGGGTCGGGGCAGGGATGATGACCCTCGCGGGGATTGTTGGCTATAATCCCGTTGGAGCGTGCGCCAAACAAGCGACGCATCACTTCTGGTGTTACCAAGGCATTCTGGTCAATGACCATGGCAGGCCTTGGGGACTCGATTGGTTTTCCGAACAGCACGACTGGGTTGTCGGTGCCGGACTCGCCTTGTCCTCTAGCTGGGGCTCGGTGAAGTAGCTCTCCACGGGTTGCGATCAGATCCAGGGTGATTTGATCGAACAGTTCCTCGAGTACGCTAACATAGCGTACTAGATGCAATAATGCAGGATCCGTCTCGTGGTCCCCGCTTGCAACTCGGGGAGGCCTACCATACCCGTTATGACTGGGTAGTAGTATAATGAGCGACAGTTAACCCTGGGAGACAGGTGCCTGAGTTGAACTATAGCCTCCCGAGCGGCTAGTTGGATGGCTTGCGGCTCAAAGGAAGTTGTCCTTCCTGTGAACCTGTAGGGGCGCTCTGGCGTCAGACCCCTACCGTAGATGTGCACAGTGGCCCAGAATTGACGGCTTTCACCGCCCATGGTGTCTTGGTACACCATGTATTCTGGGGGCTCTTCCATCGGAAAAGCACGACGGGTCAGGTTTGCGAGCACGGTCACAAAACCTCCAAGGTTGGTTGCTGTGGTTTCATTGTGGACGATGGGTCCTGGCATTTAGCTCGGTGTGGGGGTAGAGGCTGTGTTGTGTTGGGTTTGGGGGCTAGCGTGCCCTATTTATAGGAAAGGACTGAGTCTTCCTTCGCACGCTTGCGGAGTCTTCCTTCGCACGCTTGCAGAGTCTTCCTTCGCACACTTGCGGAGGGGAACTATTTAGGTGTCGGTTACTGGCGCGTGATTGGTAGGCTAGGCTGGTAGGTTGGGCACCGACTACCAAGGGCGTCGGTCCACTGTATGGGTATCTTACGCGAGAAGCTTGGCTAGGGTTCAAATATGGTCTGGTGGGGTGGTAAATCTAGGTTTTTGGACCTGGCTAAGATAGGATTAGCCAATGGTCAGCCTGGCTTTGATACCAAGGTTGTCAGGACCGGAATTTCGGGATGTAACTTTCCCAAAAGCGGACCTTGTGCTCACCAGCCCCAGGAATACTGTTAGCTGATGAGACACCTCTTGATACAGAAAATTCCAAGCAAAGGTACAAATATGTAGTACAAGACCATTCTGGTCTATAAGTACAACATGGGTTTTCTGGCAGATGTTGGCGGAAGCGGTTGAGGTGTGTTGGTGTCTGTGGGACTCCATTTCCCACGGGAATAGCTGACCGGGATAACTCCTATCTTCGCGGGGCTGCTATCCCAATAGTGTAGACTCCGGGGTAGCGTCACATCGTTCCTTCCTACGCAAGGAATCTGGCAAAGACAATAGCCAGGGACAAGCCAGTGAGTACTTTGAATGTACTCGCAAACATTAAGAACATGGGTGAGACATAAACATGCTCAAGGATGAACTATGATCACTTTGATAATAATGATGCGATAGGATATAACTTTAAGCAGGATGTTTGAGAAAAAAGGGTATATGCAAACAGAAAGCAGTAATGAAATAAATAACAGGCATGCCACAGTCGGGCGCCTGAGCGACACCATAGAAAGGGCTCATAGTGAAAGGAAAACTAAAGGACAAGAATGCCACAGTCGGACGTCTGAGCGACATGACATAAAGGGCTTATGAATAAAAAGAATGCCGCAGTCGGACGTCTGAGCGACATCACAGAAAGGGCTTATGAATAAAAAGAATACCATAGTCGGACGTCTGAGCGACATCACAGAAATGGCTTATGAATAAAAAGAATGCCACAGTCGGACGTCTGAGCGACATCACAGAAAGGGCTTATGAATAAAAAGAATGCCACACTCGGACGTCTGAGCGACATCACAGAAAGGGCTTATGAATAAAAAGAATGCCACAGTCGGACGTCTGAGCGATATCACAGAAAGGGCTTATGAATAAAAAGAAATAACAGGGAATATCCGGGAGGTAGAACCGTCCTGCGGATACTCGCTGTTTCAAGTAATATGAATGGTTAGTCCACAATAAAGATAAATCACAATCGCTACCTGTCACAGGTCATAATTAATGTTCTGGATTAAAGGTTTCTCCTCCGAAGATCGACACTAGGACGGACACTCGACCTATCCCAGACTGTAGTCCTTAACCATGGACACGGCTATTCGAATAGGTTTTATATCTCTGCAGAGGGTGCGCTCTTTACCCATGGATGACGGATTCTCTATAGCCCTTCTGGACTAATTCCGTCCACGGCCTTTTAAATTGAAGACACACCTGACTACACACACCAGCTTAGCTTACCGATGTCTGGAATCACCCACGACACTAGTTAAGCCAAACTCTAAGTGGGGAGGCTACATCCTCGACTAGCATGGGATCACCACAATTTATAACGCGCGCGAGAAACTGGGGACGCTATCCCCTTCGGCTACAACCGAAACACCCATGCCCCCGGACCAGGTGGCCTGCCTACCGGATGCAGCCGGTATCTTCCACTATGGCCTCTGTGTATGGTGTGTGATAGAACAGGGGTCGACAAAATTTACTGAACCGCACCCTACCCGAAGTAGGGACACGTGGTAGCACAAAACAAGTGTGGGGGTTACCGGAGCAAGACTCGATCTATGGTCGACTCAGGAGGTTATAAACTCCCTGCACGATTAGTGCCACAATGATTTCACAGTTCCCTGACAGGGTCACTCTCCTCATGCTACCAGCTGCCTTACTGTACATCCTCGTCACAACGAGATGTCAGACACGCGGTTGGTTCATCGAAACACAACCTTCTTTTCGGACTCCATCCGAACTATTACCAGGCAGATGTGGCATGAGGAGTGGTGGCTGTCACCAGTATCACATACAAAACTGAAAAAAGAAATATTCACCTCATGATGATATGCAAGAGTATGCTCTCCACATGAAATAATGATGCTCATATTTTGGCATATCAATGGAGCTCATGAGATTTAAGCAGACAACACACAAATGGTATCATCACAGGGTTCAAGATGCTTGCCTTCAAGTAGAGGGGAGGAGAAAAGCATTCCAAGAATTTTGGAAGCTTTCTCCCTCTTCAAAAACCTAAAAGAATTAAAAGGAAATCAATACATAGACTTAGAACATCCCCAAAAAGTTGTCTGGAAAATTTTCATATAAATATGAAAATAAATTAGACAATATTTGGGAAAATAACAGAAAAAGAATCAAGTCATTTTGAGTTGTGGTTAAAAAGTTAAAGCCAGTCAAAGTTTGGTCAAAAACTGATTTTTAAACTAAAACAGAAAAGAAAACGATTCGGCTGAGAATACGCTTTCGAGCTAGGGGATACGTACTTCGGAGAATGCGCCTCCACTTATGCGCGCGTGGAAGCGGGGTTGGGTCACTGACAGTGGGCCCCGGGGGTCCACTTGTCAGGTTTGACTAGTCTTTCCCTCCCTTCTCTTCCGCTGCCCAAACGACAACGGGGCTCCGGTGATCGTCGCCAGCGAGCCAGGGCTTCTCGAGGGTTACTGAGTGCGGGAATGGATTCGCGGGGTTGGTGCGGTCCTTCCGGTAGTTGATTGGTCGGAGGGTGCGAAGGGAGTCGCCGACGGCGAGCTCCGCGGCGGAGGGAGCTTCGGGCGTAAATGGGGATTCGGGCTGTGGTGAATTTTGATCATGTTGGAGAGGTCCGGCAGCTCCGCAAGGTCGAGGGGGAGACGACGGTGGCGTTGGACGAGCGGGGGAGGCTCTGGTGGCGCCGGATAGTTCGAGGCCGAGGCGGTGGCTGTGTTCGCCGGAGATGGAGAAGGAAGCTTCTCTGGGTCGATTGGCTGCCACGGGGCTGCTCTGCGGGGTGCCTAGTAGTGGTATGATGTTGCGGAGAGGCTCGGGTGCCTTTAAATATGCGAGCCATGGCGGTTCAGCGGCGGCAGTGGATAAGCTCGCCGGCGACCGTCGTTCTGTTGCAGCAGGTGGACGTGGCGGCGACGGGAGCTAGCGGACAAGCCAGCTGATGATCTCGCACTGCTCCAGGGGGCAGCTGTCGAGCGTGGGTGGCTTAGGCGGCGCCGACCGTGGCAAAAATCCGCTGTGCTCGCCGGCGTGTCGCCTGGAGTGCTCTGACGGCGGCGCTGTTGAGTCCCTGGTGCGGTTTGGCGTTTCGTCGAGTGCGGATAAGGCTGGGCGTGGCTCTGCGAGCGAGCTGGGGCCAAGGGCGCGACGCGGCGGCCCGAGCGCACGCACGTGCAAAACGCACGCTCTGGGCGCGCCCAGAGCACGCACGCAACGTGCTCGGCGTTAAGCCACGGCATGCTAATGAGCTCCAAACTGTAAGGGGGTCAGCAGGGTTAGGCTAAAGGTTGGGACAAACTCATGGGACAAGTTGGTTTAGCCAGGGAATCAAGTTCATAGTATGAACCAGAAGCTAATCCAAAAATGGTCATGCACTCAGGGTTTTTGACAAAATGCCAGGGGCATCTGGCCAGCTCTTGGGGTGGCCAAACTTACCAGATGGATGTCTCCTTATATGAGTAGGAAGATAGTGAGGTTAGTTCAACAAAAGCAAGAACTTGTTAGAGCAAGTTTTGCAAGATTTCAGTTCTGGACAGAAAATGCAGAGCACCGTTCCATGAACCAAAACTACCCCAATTGGCCCACTCTCCTGGACTTAAGGGTTTTGCAGGAGGGACTACAAGCATGAGGAAGCTCAAAGGCTCTAGAGCAAAATAGACTAGGGTTGCAGTGCAAAACACCAAATTGAACCAAAATGGAAAAGAGGCTGTTTCACTCAAAACTTCCATAGGGCCAAGGTGGGTTTTTGCATAAAGTTGAATAACATACTGCTATTAACATCCCATAATTCTGGTGGAAGCATCAAAGGAATATTTAAAGGGGTTGTACTGCAATATGGCCCACTGAACCAGATTGGCAAACATGCTGTGGAGCCCAAAATATTAAATGAAATAATTATATTATTGCATAAAAGTGATCTAATAGCATCACTTGACATCTCCAATTTTTGGTTGAAATTATAAATAAATTTATCAAGTAGTTGCAGTTCAAAAGAGGCCTTAAAACTAGGTTTAATCATTTATATAGAGGAGTAAAATGTGGGAAACAAAATATAACTAAACCTGCTGATATAAGCAAAATTTTAAAGGGTGCATAACAGATTCTAATATTAACTGGAAGGTTTTGCTAGGGGCAAACATTCCAACAGAAGTCAGAGCAAGAATTGTCCTGGAATCCAAAGGAACATTCAGCAGAAGGCAAAATTTTAATTCACTGGCAAAATTTTAATTAATAAAACATTGCTAAATTTTTGGGGTGTTACATCTAGCCCCTGTTGCGTATAGCAACGTGTGGTAGTACTGTCGGCGCGGTACTACCGCACACCCTTGCGGTACTACCGCAAGGCAGTGTCAGACCGGTTGGGGAAGAGTGCGGACTAATAAAATTACATCCGCGGCTACTTTCGTAGAGTTTCGATCGATGCAAAAAAACCCAGCACAGTAGTACAGCTTGCTCGCAACGGTATTACCGCGTAGGACGCAGAAGTAACAATTACTTCCGCTCCTACTTCCATACTAGTTACGACGCAGAGGCAGGGCTCACGGTACTACCACGCCCCTGGTACGATACTACCGCGATGTGCGGTACTACCGCACCCGAGGAGCGGTACTACCGTGAGACCCTGCGGTACTACCACTACTTTGAGCGGTACTACCGCATGCCTCAGAGTGGTTGTAGTAGAATGCCACTGTTTTTGCAAAAACAAGGAAAATAGCCGGAGCTCCAATGAAGCGAAGGAAAGGTGGTGCGAATGAATAGATGTGTACGTGTTGATTCCACCCTAACCTTTCCGAAGCGGACCCCCTCTTAATAGTACGGCTTTCCTATGACTATATTCCACCAAAAAGAACCAAAAGGAAACATCGTTTTCAATAGGTTCCGAGGGGCACTTAATCGTCTTGTGCCTAGGCATGAGATATTTGAAATGCTCACGATTAGTCCGCAAAAGCATTGTCATCAATCACCAAAACTACTTAGGGAGAAATATGCCCTTACAATCTCCCCCTTTTTGGTGGATTGATGACAATATGAGATTTGCACAGAGATATGAAAATAAGATAATAAGCAAACCCAAAATGTATATAAAATATAGGCAAGCTCCCCCTAGATGTGTGCATTCTTATGAAGATGCTTTAGACTGCACAACGCACATACTAGGATCAATACTCCCCCTATATTTTATAAAAAACACACTCCTTGCAACTAATAATATAACGCTACGCATGGATTGCAAGGAGGATATCGTGAGCCAAGAGTAACAGGGCAAGTGAAGCATAGGCTCACAACCTACTAGATAGCATAGACATAATGAAGATATAAGGAGTAGAGTGCATATGTCTCACACCATAGGATAGATCACACACACACACGACACAAACCAATAGAAAGCAAACGAAATTCAAGGTTCAACTGAACGAAAGCAAATAACACGGCACAAGACACACACAAATCCTACACTCTCTCCCCCTTTGGCATCAAGACACCAAAAGGGCAGAGAGGACTCCTATGACATATGTGGTAGCTCAGGCGGAAGCGATCAGTCGTCACGCGCCTCATCAGTCTCCTGCTACTCCTCCTCGGAATCAGACCACTTGTATCCCTGCTTGGCGATCCACTCAGCCTCTGGAGTAATGTTCTTCTCAGAGCCACTAGACACATCCTCGCCAAAAGTCCTCAAGATCTTCCTGCCGCGCTGGCGAACCTACTTCTGAGCCACATGTGACTTGTATTGCCCCTTGGACTGCATACAGAACAGAGCCTTCATCTTGCTCTTCAGCTTTTTTGCCCACGAGGGCTCAGACGAGGAGGGAGTATACCCTCCAGAATTGTCCTCATCAGCTGCCTCCTCCTCAATTTCCTCCTCATCCACATCCATCTGAGCCGCTGCAGCCTCAGCACGGGTAGTGGTGTTAGCCCGCTAGCCTCAAACTCTTCACCAGGTCAGAGCTTCTCCCAAGTCTTGGTGATCAACAGAAACAGGTACGGACCATAGATAGGCACTTTGCGGGTGAACACCACAAAACGTAACTCACACCACATGATATGTGAGATATCAAGTGGTTGAGTCTGAGCATGACATGCCTCCTCACAAATGAGCATCATGTCCACTAGAAATGCATGTACCTTGTCCTTGTCCCTAATGCGAGGAAACAGAGAGTTGCAGAAGATCCGATGCATAATATCCAAAAAAGGGTTCAGAACCCAAGTCTTCTTGCAATTTGCGAGCGTCTTCTCCACATAATAGGGCCACAACTTGTTCTTGTTGGCAGACTCTTGATTGGCATGAGGGCAAACTCCAACAGGAGTGTTGAGCCCTTCAACAGCAACCTGATGCAAATCCATGAAATCCTTCCAAGTAGCAGTCATCTTTTGTCCATTGGTCATCCAAGTCATGTTGCGTTCCTCCTTAGGATGGAAGTGGACCGAAGCAAAGAATTGGGCCACAATCTTAGGGTCAAAGTCAATATGAAAAGACATGACATGCTCAATGCCAAACTTTTCCACGAGGTCCAGAGCCTCAGCAAAATAGGCCCAGTGCTCCTCCTTCCTCATGTGAGTCATGTCAATCTAGTGTGCATCCACATATTAGTTGTGTTTGCTCTTGAGCACCTCTGTGAAGAAAAGATACCACTGCTTGGTCCAGAACAAATCATCCCCTCTGAACTGTGCCCGGGGATTCACATAGGGATTGATCTTCCTCCTAGCGACAAACTCAGCAGATGGAATCTCGTCCATACCCATTGTTGGTTGCTTGTTCTTGGTGGAAGTGGACTTGGTTCTGCGTTGGGGGGCATTGGAGCCCTCAGGAACATCATCTTGGTTGCGCAAACACTTCGACCCTGTGTCATGGCTGGGATTCGAGCGACGGACATTGGAACCGGAGCCACCACCTATGACACAAACACCAGAACACACATAAAAAGCCAAGAGAATCAATGCAAAAGCCACAACAAAGCACGAGAAACATGTAGAAATGATAATAAGTAGGGGCTACAAAGAAGGTGTGGAGTGAACGGTAGTACTACTCTAAGATGCGGCCATAAAATTTTAGTGCCGCTCTAGGTGCGGTAGTACCGCGCTGGAGTGGCACTGTAGTACCGCATCTGGAGCGGTACTAAAAATTTACTTCCGCGTCGAGCGCGGTAGTACTGCGCCAGAGAAGCGGTTGTACCGTGCGCGACACGCGTCAGAGCTGTAGTACCGCACGCGACCTGTGGTAGTACCACTCGGGGTCAGATCCGAAGGCGGATCCGATCTATGAACACGCGAAACAACTAGAGCGGTACTACGATCGATGACAACTCCTTGGTAGCAGCATACTAACTAGCATCTCTACTGCACAACTACTCTCCTACACCCTAATCTTGCATGGATAAGGCCTAAGAGATCTCAAGAACAACAAGCATCTCCCCAAAACCTAGAGACAAAACAAAGGGCAAAAGAAGAAAGGATTCGGGGAGGGACCTTGTTCCATGGCAAGAGGGCGAGGTGGGGATAGATCCCACCGGTCGGAATGCGAAGAGAGTGGCTGGAGACGGAGATCCGGCAAGGTCCTCCGGAGCCGTTCTTGGGCGAGAGAGAGAGAGAGAGACGACGTGGGGGAAATGAGTTGAATGGGTATGGGGGAGTTAGAACTCCCCCTGCCCGCTTATAACCCCCACCCGTTCATAACGACGAGGTAGTATCACGTATCATTGCGGCAGTACCGCCCGGGCGATAGTACCGCTCTCCAGCGGCAGTAAAATATTACTGTCGTGCTGGTTGCGGTAGTACCATGCCAAAACACGGTAGTACCGCTCCCCAAGAAAGTGCAAGTTTCGAAAAATAGGCTTATGCAAAGAACCTACCGACCAAGAACACACAAATATGGCAACAAGAAAGAAAGACAACAGACAATTCGAACCACACACGAGACACCCCTCTTTTAAAAAGAGGTCGGTGGCCGGAACCACCTATGTTTGAGTTACTTGGTATGGCACCACGAAGAATTATCCTTGGGCCCATGAACAACACTCGTCTTGAAGAACTAGTACCATGTAAAATGGCAAACAATAAAGACTTGATCGATTGATGCATAATGGGGGGAGGAAGAGTTCATTGAGAGAACAATACTTCCCCTATGTACATGCCTACACCTAGACAAGATGATCATGATGAGAGGGAGGAGGTGTGCAAGGTTTCAATCCACATTTCTCATATCTATGATATTTAGCTCTTGCCTTAACTCGCGAAATCTTTCTTCATCCAATGGCTTCGTGAAGATATCTGCAAGGTTATCATGTGTGTTGACATAATGAAGATCTATTCCTCCTCGCCGAATATGGTCCCGGATGAGGTGATACCGAATCTCAATATGCTTCGTCTTGAAGTGTTGCACTGGGTTGAGAGAAATCTTGATGGCACTTTCATTGTCACACCAAAGAGGCACTTTGTCACAAGTGACACCGTAATCCTTTAAAGTATGCCTCATCCATAAAAGTTGTGCACAACAACTGCCGGCCGCCACATACTCCACTTCGGTGGACGAGAGAGACACACAACTTTGCTTCTTAGAAGACCAATTACCAAAGAGCAACCAAGGAATTGGCACCCTCCGGAAGTGGACTTCCTATCCACTTTGTCTCCCGCCCAATCCAAATCCGAGAAACCTACGAGGTTGAATTTTGCTCCTCCTGGATACCATAAGCCAAAGTTTGGGGTATGAGCAAAATATCGAAAGATTTGCTTGACTACCACAAAGTGACTTTCCTTAGGCGAGGCTTGAAACCGTGCACACATTCCCGCACTCAACATAATACCCGGTCTAGATGCACAAAGGTAAAGCAAGGATCCAATCATAGAACGATATACCTTTTGATCCATCGCTTTACCATTGGGATCAATGTCAAGTTGGCACTTGGTAGGCATTGGAGTAGTAGCCAGCTTGACATCACTTTGATTGAACCTCTTGAGCATCTCTTGAGTGTATTTTGCTTGTTTGATGAAGATTCCTTCTCTTCTTTGCTTGATCTCGAACCCAAGGAAGAACTTCAACTCTCCCATCATGGACATCTCAAATTGTGCGGTCATGAGTGCGGCAAACTCATCATTGAAAGCTTCGTTAGGTGAACCAAAGGTAATATCATCAACATATAGTTGGCAACCAAACAACTCCCCATTGACCTTCTTAGTAAAAAGAGTGGGTTCGATTTTCCCAATTTTGAACCCACGATCTTGCAACAACTCGATAAGATGCTCATACCACACACGTGGGGCTTGTTTAAGGCCATAGAGCACCTTATCGAGTTGATACACGTGATTGGGGAACTTAGGATCCTCAAACCCTGGGGGTAATTTGACATATACCTACTCATTAAGAGGACCATTTAGAAAAGCCCTTTTCACATCCATTTGTTGCAATTTAAAGTTATGATGAGAAGCATAAGCAAGCAACAAACGAATAGATTCAAGGCGAGCACCGGGGGCAAAGTTTTCACCGTAGTCGACACCCTCGACTTGGGAGTAGCCTTGAGCCACCAAACGAGCCTTGTTGCGAATGGCAATGCCGTGAGCATCTTGCTTGTTCTTAAAGATCCACTTGGTTGCAATGACATTATGGTTTTCCTTCGGCCTTGGCACCAGACGCCCCACTTTGTTGCGCTCGAAGTTATGGAGTTCTTCATGCATGGCATTGAGCCAATCGGGGTCTTCGAGTGCCTCATAGACCTTTTGAGGTTCAACACAAGAGAAAAAAGCTTGATGAGTGCAATAATTTGCTAATTGTCTATGAGTTCTTACCCCTTTTGTGATGCTTCCAAGAATATTCTCCATGTGATGCTCTCTAGAAGCAAGCCTGGAAGCAACTTTGGCAGCACGACGCTCCAATTGCTCTTCAAGAGATAATTGAGGAGCTATGAGTTGATCATCTTGAGCGTCGCCATGAGCTTGATCTTGATCTTGAGCTTGCTCTTGATCTTGAACATTCTCAGAAGAGGGAACTTGGCCTTGGGCATCACTTGGTGGTTCACCACCATATTGTGGTTGATCTTGCATTTGGCCTTGTTCATCTAGTTGAGGGCCTTCACTTTGTTCTTCGGAAGCGTGTGGGTCTTGGGTTGATGATGGTTCCACTTGAGTGGAACGTTGTCCTTCTCCTTCGGCCACAAGGGGTTCCTAAATGGGTAGGATATAACTTATACCCATTCTTCTTAAGGCTTGGGGAGGAATTTCATCACCTACATCACAAGTACCACTTTGCTCGACTTGGGAGCCGTTATTATCATCAAACTCTACGTTACACGTCTCCTCAGTTAGTCCATTGGAGTTGTTGAGGACACGTGTAAGCATGAGAGTTTGTAGCATAACCAACAAATATGCCCTCATGAGATCTAGCTTCAAATTTAGACAAACGAGCACCTTTCTTGAGTATGAAACACTTACAACCAAACACCCAGAAGTACTTGAGATTGGGCTTGTTATCGGTAAGTATCTCATATGGAGTCTTGTTCAAGCCTTTGTGGAGATAGAGCCGATTGGATGCATGACAAGCGCTGTTGATGGCTTCGGCCCAAAAGTTGTACGGAGACTTGAACTCCGCCATCATGGTCCTCGCCGCATCCATCAATGTTCGGTTCTTTATATCCGCTACATCATTTTGTTGAGGGGTATAAGGTGTGGCATATTGATGCTTGATCCCCTCATCACTAAGAAACTCATCCAAGGTGTAGTTCTTGAACTCGGTGTCGTTGTCACTTTGAATCATCAAGATCTTTGCATCATGTTGTCGTTGAGCTTCATTTGCAAAGTTGATGATGGTTTGTTGGGTCTCACTCTTCTTCTTGAAGAAGTATACCCAAGTGTATCTTGAATAATCATCTACAATCAGCAAGCAATACTTTCTACCCACAAGACTATCAAAGGATGGAGGACCAAAGAGATCCATGTGAAGGACCTCTAACGGTCTTTTTGAGTAGATGATAGTCGTGGGAAGGTGAGCCTTCTCATGTAACTTTCCTTCAATGCAAGCACTACAAGCACGATCTTTGGCAAAACTAACATTTGTTAGTCCACGGACATGGTCCCCCTTGAGGAGACTTTGCAAAGATCTCATATTGACATGGGCTAACCGGCGATGCCAAAGCCAACCCACATCAACTTTAGCCATTAGGCAAGTCGCGGTCTTAGTGGGTTGCTCCGAGAAGTTAACCACATAGACCATTCTCGACATGCCCAACATAGGCTACTTTAAGAGTCTTGCTCCACAAGAGTGCCATGGTATCAATATCAAAGAATGTGGCAAAGCCCATGAGTGCAAGTTGACGAACATAAAGTAAATTGTACGCAAGGGACTCAACAAGCATGACTTTCTCGATCGTGAGATCATGAGAAACAACAACCTTGCCAAGCCCGAATACCTTAGAAGATGAAGCATCACCCCATTCGACATTGGTGGCCATAGATGAACCTTGGTGCACGTCCACCACCAAGTCTTTTCTTCCGGTCATATGATTTGTGGCTCCACTATCGAGCAACCATGATCTTCTATCGGAAGCAAACTCCTACAAGAGAGCAATGCTTGGATTTAGGTACCCATTTTGTAATGGGTCCTTTTAGGTTAGTAACAAGGGTCTTAGGAACCCAAATAGACCATTCAATGTACTCACAAGAAGAACCAACAAATTTAGCAAACACATGTCCATCACTAGCACGGCATAGAACATAAGAAGGGTTAAAGTCGCCGGCTTTGTTGGATGGCGTGGCAGTGTTTTTCTTAACTTCACCACTCTTCACATTGTTCTTCTTCTTAGGAGCACCCTCTCCCTCTTTTACAAAAGTTTGCTTGAGAGGAGGAGGTTGCTTGGTCTTGTCGTTCTTCTTCTTCTTGGGCTTGGGAGAAACCCAATTCCTTCCTTCGCCACAACCTCCTTTTGATTGCTCAAAAGATCGTTGAGGTTCTTCTCACCTTGTATGCAAGACACAAGGCATTTCTCAAGCTGCTTCTTCAACTTGGCATTATCTTCAACAATATGCACATGCTCGCAACATGGGTTAGTAGCATTTGCATTATCAATTAAAACCATGCGAGGAAAGGTAGCTTTCTCCTTAGTTAGCGTAAGTTGAAGTTGGTCATGAGACTCTTTGAGGCTAGTATGTACACTCTTCAAGACCTTGTGAGCCTTGTTAAGCATACAAACTCCTCCTCGAGTCTAGCATGGTCAACCACAAGCTTTGACTTCTCGGAATTGAGCACACGAGAGACAACTAAAGCATGATCAAGATCTTTCTTCAATTTAGCATGATCATTGTTGTGTGACTCCTCAAGAGCCAAACGAAGACCACGCTCTTCCTCAAGAGCATTAGCGTGATTCGATATCTCATCGGCATAGTCTCGACTATGACCCTCCATTTTAGAAATGGTCTCCTCATGAGCCTCAATCATGTCATTGGCTTCACCGAGTTGTTCCAAGAGAGCAACAAAGCGCTTCTTGGGTTTTCCCTTGAGTTTACTCATAAACAACTCAAATTCATTTTCCTCCTCCTCCGCCCCTCACTCTCATCAACACAATCCATCAATGATGGATTAGAAGTGATGGTAGAATTGATGTTGGGGGTTACCTTGTTGGTGGCCTTAGCCATGAGGCACTTGGCGATGAGGTTCTCATTTTGTCAGTCAAAGAGGGATGATCGTGGAGTCGTTCCAATAGCAATGGTGGCCATAGTGACCATCTCATCATCTTCTTCATCATCGTCATCCTCCTCAACATATTCTTCTTGGGACACCAATCCTTTGGGAGGGGTCTTCTTGTTGAAGTTGTTCTTGTTGGGATAAGACTTGGCCTTGTCCTTTCGGATGAGCTTGCCACCATTGTCTTCTATTTTCTCATATGGGAAATCTACCACAAAGTGGCTCACATTGCCACAATTGTAGCACGTCCTCACTCGTTGCTTGCCCATGATGCCACTTGAGTTGTTCTTGTTGCAATTGGGCCTTGAGGTCTTCTTGTTGCCCCAAAATTGTCGTGAGGCAAGAGCCATGTGCTCATGATAGGCATATTTAGTGTCTTCGGGGCAACACTCATCTTCATCCTCTTCTTCCACACAAGCCTTGCCCTTAAACGCAAGGTTGGGCTTCTTTGATCGTTGAGCTCGCAATACCGCATTGTCGGCGGTCTTATCCAAGATCCTCATGGCAACGAACTCATCCAACACTTCACTTGATGACAAAGTGTGGAAGTCCGGTCTTTGGCGGATGACGGAGGACATGGCCTTGTGATAAGGCATCATGGCCTTGAGAAACTTGCACTTGATCCAATTTTCATCCATATCCTTGTTCCCATGATCTCGAAGTGAGACCGCAAGTGTGGTTAATCCCCGATAAAGTTCACGGGGATCTTCATCTTCGATCATGGCAAACTCATCGGCTTCATCTTGTACAACTGTCGGGGAAACTGATCGCCCATGAACACCTATGGGACCGGAGCCCCTTTTCGGTACGGCAAGGGGGCGGAGGATGCACAAAGAGCAGATCGAGGTGAACACGCGAGCAGTTTACCCAGGTTCGGGCCGCACAGATGCGTAAAACCCTACTCCTGCCTTGGTTTGTATTGCGTTCTGGGCTCGGGAGCGAGAAGAGCTACAGTGCTGATCGCTAGCAGTACCGAGCGTGAGAGTGATCTATGATCGGAACCTCCTCTACGTTGCGCATGGGCCTCCTTTTATAGGTCAAAGGGGTCACCGACATGTGGCAACGCAGTCGAGGGTAAAAATGTAAAATGGGTGGTAGTTGGAACAGTGTTTGTATAGTGCTCTATACCTAACCCTGACGGCAGGGGACAAGGGCATAAATGCCCGTCACCGTCGCCCAAAAAGTGCAAAAAGTCACCGTCAAGGGCGCCTCCGTCCGCCACGACGGTGGCCTTGTCATCGTAGCTTGCCACCGTGTTCCCCTGGCTACACAGCCCTCCGCCACGTGCGCCTGGGAGGGTCCCAGGACGACACGTAGGTGGATGAGCTGGAGCGTGGGTACTGAGTGGAAGCTTGCCGCGGCAAACGCCTTGCCGCGGTGGCTAGCTTGTCGCTGCCGGGAGCTTGTCGCTCACCGGTCCTTGCCGGGACGCGTGGCGCGTCGCGACAAGTTTCTTGATATACCTTGGATAGCCTTCCTGGCAAGCTCATCTCGCCGGGGTTTCGTGTCTTGAGTGATTCTGTGCCTTGAGTGGCCTTCCCGGCAAGCTCCTCTTGCCGGGGCCTTGTCTTCTGGACTTGGATACTTTGTACTTGAATGGCTCCAAAGGGACCACGAGGGGTCTTGGCGGTCGCCTGGCTATCCCCGCCGCGGGACGCTGCAACTGCCCGTGCACAAGTTCGGGATACTAAGGCACCCCTCCTTTAGTACACCGGCAAGAGCCCCCGGGCCTGGGCCACACACAGTGCCGGGCGCTGTTGGGCCAGGCCCAAAACAGTGCACGGGCCCGCACGCGGCCTGCGGCACGCTGTATCCCACTCCGTATCCACCGCGCCCCTCCCTAACGGCACACGTCAATCGTGGCGTCGTGGGAGAGATCGTGGCCTGTTTCTTTAATGGGAAATGCGGAACGTCCGCCCCCTCCCCCCTTAAAAGTAGGGGAAATAGGGGAAGTTCCTTCCATTCGCCCGTTGCTTCTTCATCCTTCAGAAACCCCCGCCGCTCCCCTCCTCCGCGAAGGTCGAAAGAGAGCAGCGCTCCGCCCCCCTCCGCCGCTATTAGCATCTCCCGTGCCGTCGGCCTCCTCCACCGTCCCCGCCATGGCTCCGAAAGGCGAGAAGGCGAAGGCCGCGAAGTCCGCCGAGGCGCTGCGGCTAGCAGCAATGCGGAAGAAGATGGCGGTCTTCACGCCAAAGCTTGACGCGGAGGAGCTAAAAGACACCTTCTACCTTTTCTGGTCGAGGGAGACGAAGGCGCACCCGCGCACCAAGGTACTCCCCGCCGTAGCCTGCGAGATGTACCCGAACGGCTACGCCTTCTTTGCCCTGTTCTTCTACTGCGGGCTCTGCCCGCCCTATTCCGAGTTCTTCTGCGATGTCATGAACACATATGGATTCCACCTCCTTGACTTCACCCCCAATGCCGTCTTGACCATGGCTGTTTTCGCGCATTTGTGCGAAAACTTTGTCGGAGTTTACCCCAATGTAGCTCTTTTTCGCCATTACTTCACACCTCGAGTCGAGGCAGGGTCGCCTCTATCTGGCGGAATCTCTTGGATCTCTAGGACCCATAAGAAAGAAGCTTACTTGACGGGGGAGCTCCGCGGCAAGTGGGATGAGTGGAGAGCCAACTGGTGTTGGATCCTAGAGGATGACCCGCAGCAATTCACTTCCCGGCGCCAAGCCCCAATAGTACGCGGCAACGACTGGAGCGATTTAGCCCCTGAAGACGACAGGCTGAAGATAGCCACCACCCAGATCCTTAGTCTCCGGCAAGCCAAGCTCACTGTAGGCGCAGTTGGAGCAGATTTTCTCCGCCGCCGCATCGCCCCCTTGCAGGAGAGGAAGAGGGCCGCCTGGGAGTTCGAGAACGCGGCAGACATCATGAGGCGGCGCCCGGGCCTCAATTACAACTTTACTATCCTAGAGCTCAACGCAATGCTCCAAGCGTTATTCAAGTACGACTCTGCCCATCCTGAATGGTTCACGTTGCCGCAAGGTGTCGTCCCGCTGTGCAATAGCTCTGTGCTCAGTGCCATCCGCGTGGCGATGCCGCTGTGCGACTCCCACGGGATTGACCCCACTTGGCAAGAGCCTTCCGACGAAGCCGTGCAGACGTTCTTCGACAACCTGGTGGAACTGCCAGTCGACGCCGACGAGAAGAGGGGCCTCACCCGCGACACCACCGACCAAGAGATGGCATATATTGCCACCAGGCTGGAAGAGGCAGCGGCAGCCAGGGCCGTGGGCGAGTTCGGGTATACTGTGGAGGAAGCGGAGGCAGCGGAGGCGACAAGCCTCGCCGAGGAGGAAGAGCTTCGCAAAGCGTGAAAGCTTGCCTGGCGACTCGCCGGGACAAGCGAGCCCACCGAGCAGGGGGCCGAGTCGAGCGGGCCCGCCGAGCAGGGCGTCGGGTCAAGCGATCCTGCCGAGGACTCGGGCGGCTCGCTGGGCCTCGACTCCTCTTCTTCGTCCTCGGGTAGCTCACCGCCACCAGCAAGTCCTCCAACTCAAACAAGGAGGCGCCTCCGCAAGGCCGCAGACGTGGCGGGGCGGCCGGCGGGCCAGCAGCCGCAGCGTCGCCCGACACGCGCCACCGCGACGAGCAAGGCCGCCAAGGGAGCGCCTCGTGCTTCAGCGGCAACAGGAGGGGGATCTTCCCGGGCTAGCCCCCCTGCTCCCGCTGTTCCTCGTGCTTCGGCGGCAACCGGAGTGGGGTCTACCCAGACCACCGTCCCTGCTCCCGCCAAGCGGCCGAGGGGGCCCACTCCTCCGCCTCCTCGCACCGGGGCGCGCGAGCCGGATTTCGACTTCTCCGCGCTCAGCTCCGACGAGGAGGAAGAAGAGTAAGTCTTCACAATTTTTGTTTTTCTTCGATTTTATGTTGATTCTTGCATCTCTTACGCCTAACTCCGATCCTGTCCTTTTCAGAACTTTGGCCCAGAGGGCGGCGAAGAGGGCTAAGGTCCCGGTGATCGTCATCGAGGACGAGCCCGCCGCGACGGTAGGGGGCGCGCCCGAGCCGAGCTTGCCGGACCCGGCGCCTGGTCTTCAGAGCAGCCCCCAGCGTAAGTTTTTCGTCCGCTTTCCGCTGTAGGCCGTGCATGGGCACTCCATCTTTGCTGATGTTTGCTTGTTGATTTGTACAGGAGCAGAGCAGCAACCTCAGGAGCGTCAAGAGATTGCCCCCGACGTGCCGCACGCCTCGACCACACCGCCAAGGAGGAGCTCCCCGGCAAGGGAGAACACTCCGCCAAGGGCGAACACCCCGCCGAGGGCGAGCACCCCGCCGAGGGATGGCGCTAGCGGCCCTCCGCCGGCGGGAGCTACCACCACGCTGCCGAGGGAGAGCTCCCCGGCGAGGAACCTCACCGAGGAGCCGGCCCGCGCAGGTAAACCCTTGGACTTTTCTTCTTTCAATTCTCCTTTTTGGATATTTGCTTGACTGTTTTTCTTTTGTTTTCTTCCATTAGATCCCTCTGCCGCCGAGCCCATGGAGACGGAGGTCTTTGCCGACGACGCCACCGTTGCTGAAGAAACGGTTGGCGCGGACGGTCCTGTTGGCGCAGAGGCCGCCGAGACTGCCGCCGCGGCAGCCGGTGAAGAGGCTGGCGGTTGCACTGACCGCACTGATGCCGCAGGAGCGCCAGGCGCTATGCTGACCGCCGAGCCTTCCGCCGTAGCCGCAGCCCCCAGCTCCGACGAGCCCGAGCCAAGCGCTTATCTGAAGGCCGGGGACGACGTCTTCATCCCGTGGGCGTCCATGTCCAGGACGCCAGTCGAAGGAGAGGTCTTCGACGGGGAAGTCCTCGCCTCCGCCGGACTGAAGATCGTCGATGCGCCGAGCAGCAGCAGCGAGCTCGAGGAGGAGCGGCTGCTGCGCAAGCTTCTGTCTCTGTATCGTGCCCGGCAGGCGAAGCTGGAGTCCTGAGAGGCTCTGGCCGCCAAGGCGAGTGGTGACTTGGAGAAGCGCGCATAAGAGCTCCGGGCCGCCAACCAAGCAGCTCTCCGATCCTTGGCGGAAGAGCGGGAGCAGCTTGCCGAGGCGCAGCATGCTTTTATCTTGGAGAAGGCTGAAGCGGAGGAGCAGTAGCGTCTCGCCGCCGAGGAGCTGTCCAAGCACGAAGGCGAGCTGACGTAGCGGAAAGTCGACCTCGACAGCCACGAGGACGAGCTTGCCGCGCGCGAGCGGTCGCTTGGCGGAGCTCTCCAAGAGGCGAAGGATGCTGCCGCGGCCGCCGAGACCGCGAAGAGGGAGTTGGAGCCGAGAGTGGCTCAGCTGGAGGCCAACCTGAAGACGAGCGGCGAGGAGGTTGCCTCCCTCAAGCTTGAGAGGGAGAAGGACGCCCACAGCCACTCCGAGCTGCAGGTTTGCCTCTCCGACAAGGGCAAGGAGCTCGTCGTCGCCAAGGAATCCATCGCCGATCTGGAGCTGAAGTGTCCACTCTCACCACGACACTGGACGGCGCCAGGGAACGGGAGACGGCCATGAAGGAGGAGCTCAGGGCCGAGAAGGTGTTGCTGGACAGTGCCGCCATTTCGCAGAACAACTTTAGGTGGAACGTCGAGATATGGACGGAAGGCCTCGTCAATGCCGCCGCGAACATCGACAAGGAGCTGGCGGAGCTGGGGGCGGAGTATCTCGGGTATTCCACCGACGAGAACCTCCACGCCAGCGCCAAGCTCACTCTGTTCTTCAAGGGTGTGGCGACGGCCCTCCAGCAACTCCGGGAGAAGATCCCGAAGCAGCTGGCGGACGAATCGCGCAGGCTCTGCGCGGGAGCCCTCCAGAAGGTGCTGATGAAGATAGCATACCGCAACCCAGGGCTCAACCTTACCAACGTCCGCAGGACTCTGCTGCCCGACGCCGACCAGGAGGCTCTCAAGGCCCTTGTCGCACCCATCATGGACAAGGTAGGCGGGATCAAGAGAGTCGAGGGCGACCACGCAGACTAGACTATTTACTTTCTTCTTTCCTTGTCGCTGCCAACCTTGTCATGGACAATAGTCTATTAGAACTGCAACAAGTCACTTTGTAATATAACTTTATCTTAGGTACTGAATGCAATGTTATTTTCTTTACTTGACTTCCTTGCTTTGTATGTTTTTACCCTACGCTTTTAGGGAACTTGCTGGCGTAGGCACCTTTGCCGTGAGCGCTGAGTGCGGAACTTCAGCAGCTTGCTGGCGGTGCCGTCGCCGGCAAGAAACCTTGTCGCAACCAGTTGCAGCACACTTAAGCTGTTGAGGGGGCTCAGAAACAAAGTAAGGGCGCGACACTAGTCGCAGCACACTTAAGCTGTTGAGCAAACTCGAAACAAGGTAAGGGCTCAACTAGCCACGAGTTGGTTCCTCCGCGCACAGGTTTTCCATACAAAGTACGGTCGTTCAAGGAAGATAACTTAAAAATTTAAAAGTTTGATTGCTCAAACTTTGGCAACTTAGCTTTTGTGTTGTCTGCTTCCCGGCAAGGCGAGACTTTCTTGAACGGCACTTGGTCCATACCACCATCTTCTCTTCCCCCCCGGCAAACTTGTGCGCGGGGGAACTTTGCTAAGAAAAAGAACAGAAGAGAAGAGAAAATGCAGATACGGAGCCTTTGGGCTCGTTATTGCTTACCGGTAATAGGTGCTGCACAAGGTGTCAAATAACTCATGCAAAAATATAAAAAGCATGAAAATGACAAGGTGTGCGAAGCACATAAGTTTTACTGATGCACGGGGTCTGCGCCCGGCTTTGTACAAAGGATTACATGCAACAGCGGCAAGACTTGTACAGAAGGTGGTTGCCGGAGCGGATCACGGCAACCGCGCCTTATGGATAAAACTTGCGAAGATGCTCTGTGTTCCAGGAATTGCTCACCGGAAAGCCATCTTCGGTCTCTAGGCGGACAGCGCCGGGCCTAGTGACTCGTTTCACCCGATAAGGGCCTTCCCACTTCGGCGTCAACTTGTTGGAACTCTTGGCGGACTGAACGCGCCGAAGAACAAGGTCGCCTTCCTTGAAACTTCTGGCTTTAACTTTGCGGCTATGGTAGCGACGCAAAGCTTGCTGGTAGCGAGCAGCTCGCACAGCAGCCTGAAGACAGTCCTCCTCAAGGAGCAGCGCGTCATCTTGTCGCAACTGCTCTTGCTCGAGCTCATCGTAAGCGAGCACTCGAGGCGACCCGTATACGAGTTCCATGGGGAGAACTGCCTCTGCTCCATAGACTAGAGCAAAGGGTGTCTGCCCGGTGGCTCGATTTGGTGTCGTCCTGAACGACAAAGAGCCGCCGGCAACTCCTCGATCCAGTTTCTTCCGCACTTGTGCAGCCTATCGAAAGTCCTTGTCTTGAGGCCGCGCAGCACTTCAGCATTTGCCCTCTCCGCTTGACCGTTGCTTCTCGGGTGAGCAACAGAAGCGAAGCAGACCTTGGCGCCAAGGTCTTGGACATATTGCATGAAGGTGGGACTTGTGAATTGCTTACCGTTGTCGGTGATGATCCTGTTAGGGATCCCGAAACGGCAAACGATCGACCTGAAGAACTTGACTGCTGACTGTGCGGTCACCTTTCTCACTGGTTCCACTTCCGGCCACTTTGTGAACTTGTCGATGGCAACGTACAAGAACTCAAAGCCCCCGGTTGCGCGGGGAAAGGGGCCGAGGATGTCGAGCCCCCAGACCGAAAATGGACAGGACAAAGGGATCGTCTGGAGAGCTTGAGCTGGCTGATGTATCTGCTTGGAATGGAACTGGCACGCTTCACACTTGGTTACTTGTGCAGTTGCATCCTGGAGGGCTTCTGGCCAAAAGAAAGCTTGCCGGAACGCCTTGCCGGCAAGTGCTCTTGCGCCAATGTGGTGGCCACATATGCCTCCATGTATCTCTGCCAACAGCTTTTGTCCATCTTCTCGGGGAATACGCTTCAATTTCACACCGTTGAGTCGTCTTCTGTACAGTTCGTTGCCGACAAACTGGTACATACTTGACTGTCGGGCTACTCTTTCAGCTTCTTCTTGCTCTTCGGGAAGTCCTCCTGTTTGGAGAAAACGGACAATCTGCTGCGCCCATGCTGGAGCCTGTGGCTCGACAACAAGGACTAAAGGCACTTGTGCTGCTATGGGAACGTCAGCTTCTACGGCAAGAACCTGCGGCTCAGCCGGAGCTTGACATTCCCCGACAAGCTTGCCGGAGCAAATCTTGTCGGGAGCGCCTGCTTCAACTGCACAAACCCTAGGGCTTGCAGGAGGAGACTGCTCCTCAGCAATCTTGTCGTTGATCTTGGGGACTTTCTTGGCGGCGGCTTCTGGGAGCTCTGCCGGGAAGTAGTCGCCGGAGATCAACTTCCTCTTCTTGCCTTGTCCAGTTGATGGCGTTACGGATGGTTGAGTCAACTTGAGCACAAAGATCCCTGGTTCCACAGGTAACTTTAGTGCGGCACACTTTGACAAGCCATCGGCGATATCGTTCTGAGCTCTTGGGACGTGCTCCATCTGTAGCCGTCAAAATGCTCTTCGAGCTTTCTTACTTCATCAACGTAAGCTTCCATCGACACACTCTGGTAGCTCTTGTTTACTTGGCGGACGACAAGCTGTGAATCCCCCCTCACGATCAGCTTCTTAATCCCAAGGTCTGCCGCGATCCTGAGACCGGCAAGCAAACCCTCATACTCTGCAGTATTGTTTGTCGCTTCCTCCTTGGGAAAGTGCATTTGGACGACGTACTTGAGGTGCTCTCCGGTGGGCGCGACAAGCAGCACGCCGGCACCGGCGCCTTGCAGCGAGAAGGCACCATCAAAGTACATTATCCATTCCTTGCTCGCTTCTTTGACGGGGATGCTTGTTTCTAGAATCTCTTCGTCTGGCGTTGGCGTCCACTCTGCTATGAATTCTGCCAATGCTCTGCTCTGGATAGTTGAAGTGCTTTTAAACTTGAGACCAAAGCTCGACAGTTCCAGTGCCCACTCAACAATCCTGCCTGTCGCTTCTGGGTTCTGCAGTATCCTCTTCAACGGAAAGCGAGTGACCACTGTTATCTCATGTGCTTGGAAGTAATGGCGTAGCTTTCTCGAGGCCATGAGAAGGCCGAAAAGCAACTTTTGCATGCCAGAGTACCTTGACCTAGCCCCCTGGAGAAGGGAGCTGACAAAGTAGACTGGGCGTTGCACCATCTTCTTCCGTACCTCCCCTTGTATCTGCGCAGTTCCATCCTTGTCGGGACCGGAGCTTGTCGGAGAAGCCCCCTGCTTGTCGCTGGATGTGCTTGCCGGGGCTGTTGACTCATCATCTGCCTCCCTCTCCGCTACTAACGTAGCACTAACCATTTGATTGGTTGCTGCTAGGTACAACAGCAACTTCTCTTGTGGCTTAGGTGCGACAAGTGTTGGAGTGGAGGACAGGTATCTCTTCAAGTCTTGCAGCGCTGCCTCTGCTTCCGGAGTCCATTTCATTGGACCTGCCTTTTTCAAAATTTTGAAAAACGGCAGGGCGCGTTCTGCCGACTTAGAGATAAACCTGCTGAGGGCAGCCACACAGCCGGCAAGTCTTCGTACATCCTTGACGCGCTTCGGAGCTTCGATCTGCTCGATGGCCTTGATCTTGTCGGGATTGGCTTCAATCCCCCTCTGAGACACGAAGAACCCGAGAAGCTTGCCGGAGGGGACTCCAAACACGCACTTCTTGGGGTTGAGCTTGAGTTGGATCTTGCACAGATTCGCAAGAGTCTCATCTAAATCTTGGATCAGAGTAGCCCTGTCCTTACTCTTGACCACTATATCATCCATGTAAGCTTCCACATTTCTGTGTATCTGTGGCTCAAAAGCAGTATGGACTACTCTTGCAAACGTTGAACCAGCATTCTTCAATCCGAAAGGCATGCGTATGAAACAATAAGTGCCACATGGAGTAATGAATGTGGTCTTCTCCTCATCTTCTTCAGCCATAAAGATCTGGTGGTACCCTGAGTATGCATCAAGAAATGAAAGCAACTCACATCCAGCCGTGGAGTCAACAATCTGGTCAATGCGCGGCAAGGGAAATGGATCTTTGGGACAAGCTTTATTCACATCGGTGAAGTCAATACAAAGCCTCCACTTCCCGTTTGCCTTACGCACGACAACAGGATTGGCTAACCACGTGGGATGGAGCACACCTCTGACCAGGCCTGCTACTTCGAACTTCTTGATTTCTTCTGCTATGAACTCTTGGCGCTCCACTGCTTGTTTTCTAACCTTCTGCTTGACGGGCCGCGCGTGAGGACAAACGGCAAGCTTGTGCTCAATCACTTTCCTGGGAACACCGGGGATGTCAGACTGTTGCCATGCAAACACGTCGACGTTCGCCCGCAGGAAAGCAACGAGCGCGCTTTCCTATTTGGGGTCGAGCGTGGCACTGATGGTGAAAGTACCACCAGTGCCGTCCTCCTTGGCGGACACCTTCTTTGTCTCGGGTGGAGCCGCCATCGTCTTCTTACATTTGCCAATGGAGCTCGATGGTACGTCCTCGACGGCAGCGCAGCACTCCGAAGAGGTGCGTTTGCCGGAGTGGGCCCTAGAGCTCTTGCCGGACTTGGTCTTGTTCTTCCCCTCGGGAGCTTCAGCGGCAAGTGTCTTGCTATCTAATGCGGCTGTTGCTTCCCGGTAGATCTTGTCGGCGCAGATAAGGGCATCCTTCTTGTCGCCGGGGACAGAGATGACGCTTATCGGGCCGGGCATCTTGAGTACGTTGTAAGCAAAGTGAGAAGCTGCCATGAACTTGGCGAGTGCTGGACGGCCAAGTATTCCATTGTAAGGCAATGGAAAATCGGCAACGTCAAAGGTGATTCTCTCTGTCCTGAAGTTCAGCTCTCCGCCAAATGTCACTGGCAGCGTGATCTTCCCCTTCGGCTTGCTCCTTCCCGGGCTGATCCCTTGGAACGTGTCGGTCTCTTCGAGCTCGCTGTCGGGGATTTGGAGTTTCCGGACCACAGCGGAGGAGATCAAGTTCAGGCCGGCCCCGCCGTCCACTAACATCTTGGTGACCTTGAGGTTGCGGATGGTTGGTGAAACCAACATCGGCAAGCACCCGATCGCAGTTGTGCAATCAGGGTGGTCCTCAATGTCGAAGATGATAGGCGTGTTGGACCACTTCAGAAGTTTGCACGACTCGACGGGTGGTTCTGCCGCATTAACTTCCCGCACCCACTGCTTGAGTTGGCGGTGAGAAGCATGCAGAGAGGCGCCACCGTCAACGCACAAAACCTCCGTGTCCTTCTGGAACTCCTACTCGCTGTTATCTCCATCATCCATGTCCTCGTCGTCGTCTTCGTCTTCGTCCCTGTCGCGGCCACGGGGAGGTCTGTCTCCTTGCCGCTGCTTGGCCTTGCCGCGGCGTCCTCCCCGGCCGTTCAATGGCCGCTTCTTGCCGGACCCCCCATCGCCTCCCTGGGCCTTCTCCTTGTCGCGTCGCTCGTACTCAGCCTTTTGCTGCTCGACAAGGTATTCGACTTTCTTGCAGTTCTGGAGATCGTGGCCCTTGGTGCGGTGGATCTTGCAGTACTGCTTGTCGGTGCCGTCCTGCTTGTCGGCGGCCGCCACAGTCTGGCAGTTGGTGCACGCGGCAGTCTCCTTGCCGGAGCTACCAGCCAGTGCTTTCTTGGCGCCAGCCTCCTTGCCGGACTGCTCAACGACCAGCACTTCCTTGTTCTTCTTCTTTCTGTTGTTCCGCCGCCGGTTTTTCTTTGCCGGGGCGGCATCTTCACTGTCTGACCCCCTGCTCCTGTATCCTCTCCGGGGAGCTTCCTCCCCTCCTCAGCACGTGCGCACTTGTCGGCCAGGGCATAAGGCTCACTGACGTCTCGGATCTTGCGCATCACCATCTCCTCCCTCATCTTGCGGTTACGCACGTTCTGGTGGAACGCGCTGATAACCGCGACAGGGTGGACGTCTGGGATGTTGTGCGGGACGCGGCTGAATCTCTGGATATACTTACGCAGGGGCTCTCCTTCCTTCTGGCGAGTATGTGAAGGTCACTTTCCTGGCCATGGGGCTTGTGGCCACCTGTGAAGGCGCCGACAAACTGATGGCACAGGTCGGCCCAAGAAGAAATGGAGTTCTCCGGCAAGTGCATGAGCCAAGATCTAACATTTGGCTTGAGCACTAGCGGGAAGTAATTGGCGAGTATCTTCTCGTCTCGTCCCCCAGCAGCTTGCACCGCGATGGTGTAGATGCTGATGAACTCCGACGGATGTGTCTTGCCGTCGTACTTCTCGGGTACGTCGGGCTTGAAGTTCTTCATGCTGGGCCACTGGACTTGCCACAGCTCACGAGTGAACGCAGGGCAACCTGCCGCGTATGGCAGGTCGCCTGGTCCCCCTAGCGCTTGCATGTCAACGGTGGGCCCAGCGCGCTGGTCAGACTGACGCCGCGCTTCTCTCCGACGCTCGATGCGGGTTCGAGCGTCCTCTTGTTGTCGATCTCGAAGGACTTAGCGCTGATCGCGGCGAGCCCGCGGATCTGAAGACGCGGTGGAGTCAGTGTCGACATTGATCCGGCGGGTCGGCGATCTTGGCCTTCTTGGCGGGGAGTGCACGGTGGTTGCACCCCCGGCGGTCTTGTCGCCATCGTCCCTCGCCTGGCTGACTTGCCGCGGCCGCGACGCGCTCAGCTGCTGCGGTGTGTCGCCGTTGGCGAAGGCGATGAGACTTTGGATGGTAGCCCTCCAGTCGTCGGCCTTGTCTGCCGCTGGAGGGAAGTCGAGGAGCAGTTGGGCTCGTGCTAGAGCCTCTGCTGGAGTGGCGGGTAGCGGTGGCGAGCGGTGCGAGGAGTGAGATATGCTCGGACTTCTAACTGCGTTAGAAGGAGCAGCGTCTCGTCCCGGCGACCGCGCCTTGCTCGTGCCAACATGTTGGCCTTGAGCATCCCAGGATCCGCCAGCTTGTCCTTGACCCAGCAAGCGTATGGTACCTTGAGTACCACGTCGCTGCCGGTCCCGCGCCTCCTGAGATGGGCGCGGTGCATGTACGGACGCCGAGGTTTTGAAGTGCGCCCGGTCGTCCGCCTTGTCCTTGGACTTGGCGGCGCCGTGAGTTTCCTCGCCAACGTCCGTCCTTCCGCCGGCGTCTACCCCACCAGCCGTTGGCTCCGGCGGTGGTGGGATCGACGCGGACGGGCCTGCTGCCTCCGAAGCCTTCTTCTTCGGTGGCATGTTGATGAAGTCGATGAAGTTGGAGAAGATCTAGCCCGCGTGGACGCCGGATCAGGTTCACACAACCTCGACGCCCCCCTACCTGGCGCGCCAAAGATGTCGGGGAAACTGATCGCCCTCAAACACCTATGGGACCGGAGCCCCTTTTCGGTACGGCAAGGGGGCGGAGGATGCACAAAGAGCAGATCGAGGTGAACACGCGAGCAGTTTACCCAGGTTCGGGCCGCACGGATGCGTAAAACCCTACTCCTGCCTTGGTTTGTATTGCGTTCTGGGCTCGGGAGCGAGAAGAGCTACAGTGCTGATCGCTAGCAGTACCGAGCGTGAGAGTGATTGATGATCGGAACCTCCTCTACGTTGCGCATGGGCCTCCTTTTATAGGTCAAAGGGGTCACCGACAGGTGGCAACGCAGTCGAGGGTAAAAATGTAAAATGGGTGGTAGTTGGAACAGTGTTTGTATAGTGCTCTATACCTAACCCTGACGGCAGGGGACAAGGGCATTAAATGCCCTTCACCGTCGCCCAAAAAGTGCAAAAAGTGACCGTCAAGGGCGCCTCCGTCCGCCACGACGGTGGCCTTGTCATCGTAGCTTGCCACCGTGTTCCCCTGGCTACACAGCCCTCCGCCACGTGCGCCTGGGAGGGTCCCAGGGCGACACGTAGGTGGATGAGCTGGAGCGTGGGTATTGAGTGGAAGCTTGCCGCGGCAAACGCCTTGCCGCGGTGGCTAGCTTGTCGCTGCCGGGAGCTTGTCGCTCACCGGTCCATGCCGGGACGCATGGCGCGTCGCGACAAGTTTCTTGATATAGCTTGGATAGCCTTCCCGGCAAGCTCCTCTCGCCGGGGTTTCGTGTCTTGAGTGATTATGTGCCTTGAGTGGCCTTCTCGGCAAGCTCCTCTTGCCGGGGCCTTGTCTTCTAGACTTGGATACTTTGTTCTTGAATGGCTCCAAAGGGACCACGAGGGGTCTTGGCGGTCGCCTGGCTAGCCCCGCCGCGGGACGCTGTACTGCCCGTGCACAAGTTCGGGATACTAAGGCACCCCTCCTTTAGTACACCGACAACAACCTCATAGTTTGAGCGTTGAATGCTTGCGCTTCCCTTGTACGAGGAACCAACATGCTCCAATGCTTGCTTGGCCATGGAGAAGGGTCGAAGATGTGCAATGTCTTTGGGAGGGATAGCTTCTTGAAGAATGCAAAGAACAGACTCGTTGAATTGATGATCCGCAACTTCTCTTGGAGTTAAGTGGTAAGGATCATGCGGGTAGAAACCTTGCTCAATGATTCTCCAAAGATTAGTAGAACAATGATTTAAATGACGTTTAAAGGGAAACGTCCAAGTAGCAAAATCAAAAAATTTCACAAACTTAGGAGGAGGACCAACCGAATTTAAATGCGGAGTAGGAACGGGTCCTCCATAATTGATAGGAGGCGCGGAGTGAGCAAAAATCCCACTCCCATTCTTAGTCACTGGGACTTGCTCACTACTAGCTTCTCCCTTGTCAGGAATAACATCCGACATGTTGGTAGCAGGATGAACCACTTCCAACGGTGCAGTGGGTAATTTAAGTCCCTCAAGAAATTCTTTGAACACGCCTTTGACTTCAGTCGCTAGTGAGTCTTTCAATGTGTCCGTAGCCACATTGAACTCCTCACGAGAGACCGAGGTTCCCCCATCGGACGTAGGCAAGGACGGAGTTCCACTGGAATCTCCCTCCGTCTCGACTACATTGCCACCCATACTCCTTGGACGGTAAAGTCCTTAATAAAGAGATGATGCTCTGATACCAATTGAAAGGATCGATATGGTTGACTAGAGGGGGGGTGAATAGGCAACTAACAATTTTTAGCTTTTCTTTACCAAATTAAACTTAGCAACAAAGTAGGTTGTCTAGATATGCAACTAGATGGACAACCTATATGGTGCAACAATAAAAAGCACACAAGCAAGCAAGTTAGGATATACAACAAAAGCTCGCACAAGTAAAGGTAAGAAATAACCACAAGTGGAGCCGGTGAAAACGAGGATGTGTTACCGAGGTTCTTCCCTTTGAGAGGAAGTACGTCTCCGTTGGAGCGGTGTGGAGGCACAATGCTCCCCAAGAAGACACTAGGGCCACCGTATTCTCCTCACGCCCTCGCACAATGCAAGGTGTCATGATTCCACTAGTGGTGCCTTTAAAGGCGGCAACCGAACCTTTGTAAACAAGGTTGGGGCTATCTCCACAACGGAATTGGAGGCTCCCAACGACACCACGAAGCTTCACCACAATGGACTATGGCTCCGCGGTGACCTCAACCGTCTAGGGTGCTCAAACACCCAAGAGTAATAAGATCCGCAAGGGATTAGTGGGGGGAATCAAATTTCTCTTGGTGGAAGCGTAGATCGATGCCTTCTCAAGCAATCCCTAGGAAATCAACAAGTTCGATTGGCTAGAGAGAGAGATAGGGCAGAAATTGAGCTTTGAGCAACAATGGAGTTGGCGAGGAAGAGGTAAGTCTTCTTGAGGAAGAAGACTCACCTTATATAGTGGAAGAACAAATCCAACCGTTATCCATCAACTTTTCCCGCAACACTCGATACTACCGCACTTGACTTGCGGTACTACCGCACGGCCCTGCGGCACTACCGCTCCAGGTGCGGTACTACCTCTGGCGCAACATGAGCCAGATCTTGCCCCTGTTGCATATAGTAATGGGCGGTAGTACTTCCGGAGCGGTACTACCACACACCCTTGCGGTACTACCGCAAGGCAGGGTCAGACCGGTCGGGGAAGAGCGCGGACTAATAAAATTACATCCGTGGCTACTTCCATTGAGTTTCGATCGATGCAAAAACCCGGCACGGTAGTACCGCTTGCTCGCAGCGGTACTACCGTGTAGGACGCGGAAGTAAAAACTTACTTCCGCTCCTACTTCCGTACTAGTTACGACGCAGAGGCAAGGCTCACGGTACAACCGCGCCCCTGGTACGGTACTACCCCGATGTGCGGTACTACCGCACCCGAGGAGCGGTACTACCGTGAGACCATACGATACTACCGCTACTTTGAGCGGTACTACCGCATGCCTCACAGTGGTAGTAGTAGAACGACACTGTTTTGCAAAGACAAGGAAGACAGCCAGAGCTCCAATGAAGCGAAGGAAAGGTGGTGCGAACGAATAGATGTGTACGTGTTGATTCCACCGTAACCTTTCCGAAGCGGACCCCCTCTTAATAGTATGGCTTTCCTATGAACGTGGTTGGAGCTGTACTTTGGGCGCAAGGAAGCTTATATACGGGAAAACATCGTGTAAAAATCACTGTGCAATCGGAGTTACGGATCTCCGGGAATATAAGAAACGGTTTCGGCCAGATCTGGGGAACGCGAAATAAAGAGAGACAGAGAGACATATCCAATCTCGGAGGGGCTCTCGCCCCTCCCATGCCATGGAGACCATGGACCAGAGGGGGAACCCTCCTGCCACCTAGGGAGGAGGCCATGGAAGAAGAAGAAGGAGGGGGCTCTCTCCCCCTCGCTTCCAGTGGCGCCGGAGTGCCACCGGGGCAATGATCGGGACGGCGATCTACATCAACAATCTTGCTACCATCAACACCAACTCTCTCACCTTCTATGTAGCGGTGTAATCTGTTTATTCTCGTTGTAATTCTCTACTTAAACATGGTGCTCAACTCCATATATTATTTCCCAATGATATTCGGGTATCCTATGATGTTTGAGGATCTGTTTTTCTCCTACAGGCTTATCGGTGAAATTGCTATGGTTGGTTTAATTTGCTTGTGGTTATGTTGCTGTCCTTTGGTGCCCATCATAGGAGCGCGTGTGTGGATCACACCATAGGGTTAGTTGTATGCTGATAGGACTATTTATTCGAGAGCAAGGGTGACACCAGCTTCAGCCTGGCATAGAAACTGATGCATATGGGATTGAAGGGGGACCAATATGTCTTAAGGCTATGGTTGCGTTTTAACTTAATGAACGATATTAGTTGCGGATGCTTGCTAGAGTTCCAATCACAAGAGCATATAATTCCAAGTAAGGGACAATATGCTAGCATTGGCCTCTCCCACATATAAACTTTCTATCAATCTAGTAACGTAGTTGATGGCCTATGGACAAATCATTCTCTTGTGATACAAAAAGCTTGCTACTATACACTAATTTTATTGTCTTGCAACCTATTTCAAGTTCCCATAAAGTACTCCTAGTTTTATTCCTGTTCTAGGTAAAGCAAACGTTAAGTGTGCGTAGAGTTGTATCAGTGGTCGATAGAACTAGAGGGAATATTTGTTCTACCTTTAGCTCCTCGTTGGGTTCGACACTCTTACTTATCAAAAAAGGCTACAAATGATCCCCTACACTTGTGGGTTATCAAGACCTTTTTCTGGTGCCATTGCCAGCGAGCAATAGCATGGGGTGAATATTCTCGTGTGTGCTTGTTTGCTTTATCACTAAGCAGTTTTTATTTTCTGTTCTAAGTAGTTCTCTATCTTTAGTCATGGATATGGAACACGAAACACCAAAAAAAATTAGTGGTACTTGCTACTCATGGAGATGGGGAACCCTCGATGCTCGTTATGTGAATGATATTATGTACTACTTTGATAATCCTGAGAAAAGCCCATTCAACTATATAATGGGAGTAACGTTGGATCAACGTGAATACTTTAGGGATTATCACTTGACACAAAAAGGGAACCTTTTATGGGATCAAATTTATATGTTGCATTGGTATGCTCGGGATTTATGCTTGAGATATGTTTTTACTCGTTGCTCTAGTATGAATGCTCCACACCTTCCATTTTCACGTGAATTTAATGACAATGAAACCTTAGCTTCTTGTGCTAGAGGTTTATATGATTACTATGTTGTGGAAAGTATAGAGGAGTTTGTTGCTTTTAAGGGTGCTTATGAAATTGAATCTTTGTTTGAAAAGTATGAAGCTTTTGATGATGATGTTTATAGACCTGAAAGTTTTGCCATCCTAAAATATTGCTATGATAATTACAAATATAATTCCAATATTGATTTATTTATTGACAAAGTCTCCGCTGTCCAAGAAGAGACTAATATTTTGCAGGAGTCTATGGAAGAAGAAATTGATGACACCGTGAGCTCATTGGATGAAAAAGATGAGGAAGAGAGTGAAGAATGAAAGGAGGAAGAACGGATGAGCTACCCGTGCCAACCTTTTGATGAGAGTAACCCCTCAACTCATACATTGTTTAATTTCCCTCTATGCTTACCGAAGGATGAATGCTATGATGTTTGTTATGAACCTGTTGACTCTTTTGAAATACCCCTTTTTGATGATGCTTGCTATGCTTGTGGCCAAGATGCCAATATGAATTATGCTTATGGAGATGAACTTGCTATAGTTCCTTTTGTTAAGAATGAAATTGTTGCCATTGCACCCACACATGATAGTCCTATTATCTTTTTGAATTCTCCAAACTACACTATATCGGAGAAGTTTGCACTTATTAAGGATTATATTGATGGGTTGCCTTTTACTGTTGCACATGATGTTTTTGATGAATATATTATGCATGTGCTTGCTGCTCCTATTTTCAATTATTATGAAAGAGGAACCACATCTCAGCCTCTCTATGTTTCCATCACAATAGAATTGCAAGAAGCTGCTTATACTATGCATTGGCCTTTACTTGATGCACATGAATTGTTCTTTTATGACATGCCGATGCATAGGAGGAGAGTTAGACTTCGTCATTGCTTGATATATGTTGCTTTGTGCTCACTACTAAATTCTAAATCCTTGCTAGTTAAAATTGGCTTTGATATACCTTGGGATCCGGGTGGATTCTTTACTTGAGCACTTTATGCCTAGCTTAATGGTTTTAAAGAAAGCGATGCCAGGGAGACAACCCGGAAGTTTTAAAAAAGTGTCATTTATTTCTTTTGAGTGCTTTTATAAAGTTTAAAACAGAAAAATATAGAGGGGAACCTAATTTTTTCAAAAAGAAAAGTGAAAGTGAGAGAGACGAGCATTGTTGAAGTGGGGGAGCTCCTTAAACTTGCATAGGCTCATGGAAACTTTGCAAATCTTGAATTACAGAAACTCTTCAACAAAAATAATTATCCCGTTGTACAATTCCATTTGTATTATAAAACTAATGTGCCAAGAGTTTCCTTTAGAATGATTAAATTGCTTGTTGGTTTGTGCGGTGCAAAAACAGAAACTTTGGCTGTAGTGCGCGATTTTACATTTTTACTGGAACGTCGAAAGGTTCTGAAACTTTTTGTAAAGTATTGATATACAATTTTTTTTATTATCCCTAATTTTTCCAGAATTTTAAGAGTTACAGAAGTATGGTGGATGTTCAAATCTTTACAGACTGTCCTGTTTTCATAGATTGCTCTTATAGCTTCATTATTTGCATATGTTTGAGTTCTTGTTAAAGCCTCCTTGACTCGGGGCCATAAAATTGTGATAGCATACAGTGGGTAATCTTTGTTTATAATTATACAATAATGTTAGAGCAGTACATGATGGGATTTCTTTGATCATATGCACTAACCCCGCCACTAAAAGTCCGGTTAAGTTTTGTGTGGATGAATTGTTCGAAGATCGAGGAGATCTCAATGTGAGGAGAAGGAGGAGAGGCAAGAGCTCAAGCTTGGGTATTCCCGAGGAACCCCAAGTAAATATTCAAGGAGATTCAAGCGTCTAAGCTTGGGGATGCCCCGAAAGGCATCCCATCTTTCTTCAACAAGTATCCGTATGTTTTCGGATTCATTTCTTCACATGATATGCGTAAATTCTTAGAGTGTCATGTGCCTTTTATTTTTCTTTTAATAATGCACCATGCTGGTATGATATAGTCCTTGGTTGATTTGTAGAATGCTCTTTTCACTTCACTTTTATCTTTTGAGTATGGATTTATAGAATGCTTCATGTGCTTCACTTATATCATTTGAAGTTTGGATTGCATGTTTCTCTTCACACAGAAAACCGATGTTCATAGAATGCTCTTGTGCTACACTTATATTTGCTAGAGCATGATCTTTTGTAGAAAGAATTAAACAATCATGCTTCACCTATATCTATTTAGAGAGTCAAACGGGATTGGTCAATTGCATGGTTAGTCATAAAATCCTACATAAAACTTATGGATCACTGAATATGATATGTTTGATTCCTTCCAATAGTTTTGCGATATAGAGATGATAATATGTGGGAGGTACTAGTGGATGATTGTGTTTAGTAAGATATTGGTGTTAAGGTTTGTGATTCCCGAAGCATGCACGTATAGTCTCTCGTTATGCTGGGAAGTTGGAGCATAATTTATCCTTGATTGTCCTATCTTTGTGTGAAGGTCGGGGGCGCGCGATGGTTAACTCCTACCAACCCCCCTAGGAGCATGCGTAGTATTACTTTGCTTCGAGGGCTAATAAACTTTTGCAATAAGTATGTCCGTTCTTTATGACTAATGTGAGTTCATGGATTATACGCACTCTCACCCTTTCATAATTGCTAGCCTCTCTCGTGCCGCACAATTTTCGCCGGTGCATAAACTTTATTATACCTTCCTCAAAATAGCCACCATACCTACCTATTATGGCATTTCCACAGCCATTCCGAGATATATTGCCATGCACTTCCATCATATAGTTGACTTGAGCATTCATTTTCATATTGCTTTGCGTGATCGCAAGACAACTAGCACGATATTTTCATGGCTTGTCAGTTTTTTGATATCTTTGCTATGCTAGATCATCGCACATCCTGGTACACTTCCAGAGGCATTCATTTAGAGTCATACTATGTCATAGGTATCGAGTTGTAATTTTTATTTCTTTTGAGTTATAAGTAAATAGAAGTGTGATAATCATTATTAGAGCATGCCCCCATGATGAAAGGATGATGGAGACGATGATTCCCCCACAAGCCGGGATGAGACTCTGGTTTTTAAAAATAATAAAAGAGGCCAAAGAAACCCAAATAAAAAAGAGAGGCCAAAGAAGCCCACCAGAAACCAAAAGAAAACAAAAAAAATGAAAAAAGGGGGCATGCAAATACCACACTTGTGCTTCAAAGTAGCACCATGTTTTTCATATAGAGAGTCTCATATGCTTTCACTTTCATATATTAGTGGGAATTTTTCATAGGATTAGATGCATACCCACTTAGTTTCATATTGAGCTTTCATACACTTATAGCTCTTAGTTGCATCTGTTGCATGGCAATCCCTACTCCTCACAATGATATCGATTGATGGACATATACATAGTCCATTAGTTTGCCAAGTTGATGTGAGAATTTCTTCCCTTCTTTTGTCTACTACCACTACATTCTATTCCACCTATATTGCTATATCCATGGCTTGCGCACATGTATTGCATGAGAGTTGAAAATGCTGAAGCGTGTTAAAAAGTATGAACCAATTGCTTGATTGACACCGGGGTAGTACATGATTTATACTTTGAGCTGCGAAGACACAGCATGACAAGACTATATGATTTTGTAGGGATAACGTTCTTTAGCATTTTATATTCTGAAAGACATGATTCTTTGTTGGGATGCTCGAGTATTGATGTCTTTATGTCAAATTATAGACTATTGCTTTGAATCACTCATGTCTTAATATTCATGCCATGACTAGATATATGATCATGTTTTTGCTAGGTAGCATTCCACATTAAAAATTATCTTTTTTATCATTTACCTACTCGAGGACGAGCATAAATTAAGCTTGGTGATGCTGATATGTCTCCATCGTATCTATAATTTTTGGTTGTTTCATGCCAGTATTATACAACTTTCACATATTTTTGGCAACTATTTATATGATTTATTGGACCAACTTACTGATCCAGTGCCCAGTGCCAGTTCCTGTTTTCTGCATGTTTTTTTGTATCGTAGAAAATCCGTATCAAACAAAGTCCAAATGCAATAAAATTTCACGAAGAATTATTTTGGAATATATGTGATTTTTGGGAGGTGGAAGCAACGCAAAATGGGGCCCGTAGTGTTGGGGAACGTAGTAATAATTCAAAAAAATCCTACGTGTCAGCAAGATCAATCTATGGAGAAACCAACAACGAGAGGGGGAGTGCATATTCATACCTTTGAAGATCGCTAAGTGGAAGCATTACAAGAACATGGTTGGTGGAGTCGTACTCGCAGCAATTCAGATCGCAGTCGATTATGATCTAAGCGCCGAACAACGGCGCCTCCGCGTTCAACACACGTGCAGCCCGGTGACGTATCCCGCGCCTTGATCCAGCAAGGAGGAGGGATAGGTTGGAGAAGACAACTCCAGCAGCAGCACAACGGCGTGGTGGTGGTGGAGCAGTGTGGTTCTCTGGCAGGGCTTCGCCACGCACAACGAAGGACGAGAAGTAGGGCTGCGCCCAGAGAGAGAGAGGGACTCGTGTCTTGGGCAGCCTCAAAACCCCCACATATATAGGAGGAGGGGAGGTGGCTGTGCCCCCTCTAGGATTCCAACCCTAGGGGGTGCGGCAGCCCTAGATGGGGTGGAGGCCGACGGCCAAGAGGGGAAGAGAGGGGGCGCGCCCTAGGGTGGGCCTTAGGCCCATCTGCGCCTATGGTTTTCCCCCATCTCCTCCTTGTTGCGCCATGGGCCTTGGTGGGAGGCCCACCAGCCCACTCAGGGGCTGGCCCCTACCCACTCTTGGCCCATGCAAGCCTCCGGGGCCGGTGGCCCCTCCCGGTGGACCTTCGGAACCCTTCTGGTGGTCCTGCTACATTACCGGTGATGCCCGGAACACTTCCGGTGGCCAAATCCTCACTTCCTATATATCATTCTTCACCTCTGGACCATTCCAGAAATCCTCGTGATGTCCGGGATCTCATCCAGGACTCCGAACAACATTGGGTAACCACGTACATATTTCCCATATAACCCTAGCGTCATCGAACCTTAAGTGTGTAGGCCCTACGGGTTCGGGAGGCATGTAGACATGACCGAGACATCTCTCCGGTCAATAACCAACAGCGGGATCTGGATACCCATGTTGGCTCCCACATATTCCATGATGATCTCATTGGATGAACAACGATGTCGGGGATTCAATCAATCCCGTATACAATTCCCTTTGTCTACATGTATGATACTTGCCCGAGATTCGATCGTCGGTATCCCTATACGTTGTTCAATCTCGTTACCGGCAAGTCTCTTTACACGTTCCGTAACACATGATCCCGTGGCTAACTCCTTTGTTACATTGAGCTCATTATGATGATGTCTTGCTGAGTGGGCCCAGAGATACCTCTCCGTCACACGGACTGACAAATCCCAGTCTTGATCCGTGCCAACCCAACAGATACTTTCGGGGATACCCGTAGTGCACCTTTATAGCCACCCAGTTACGTTGTGACATTTGGCACACCCAAAGAATTCCTATGGTATCCGGGAGTTGAACAATCTCATGGTATAAGGAAATGATACTTGACATTAGAAAAAGCTTTAGCAGACGAACTACACGGTCTTGTGCTATGCTTAGGATTGGGTCTTGTCCATCACATCATTCTCCTAATGATGTGATCCCGTTATCAATGACATCCAATGTCCATGGCCATGAAACTGTGACCATCTATTGATCAACGGGCTAGCCAACTAGAGGCTCACTAGGGACATGGTATGGTCTATGTATTCACACATGTATTACGGTTTCCGGTTAATACAATTATAGCATGAATGATAGACAATTATCATGAACAAGGAAATATATAATAATAACCATTTTATTATTGCCTCTAGGGCATATTTCCAACAGTCTCCCACTTGCACTAGAGTCAATAATCTAGTTACATTGTCATGAATCGAACACCCATAGAGTTCTGGTGCTGATCATGTTTTGCTCGTGGAAGAGGCTTAGTCAACGGATCTGCGACGGTCAGATCCGTGTGTACTTTACAAATATACATGTCTCCATCTTGAATATAACCACGAATGGAGTTGAAATGGCGCTTGATGTGCTTGGTCTTCTTGTGAAACCTGGGCTCCTTGGCAATGGTAGTAGCTCAAGTGTTGTCACAGAAGAGAGTCATCGGGCCTGACGCATTTGAAACAACTCCTAGGTAGGTGATGAACTCCTTCATCCAGAATACTTCTCGTGCAGCTTCAGAAGCAGCTATGTACTCTGCTTCACATGTAGATGCTACCACGACACTTTGCTTGCAACTGCACCAGCTAACTGCCCCACCATTCAAAATATACACGTATCAGGTTTGTGACTTGAAGTCATCCGGATCTGTGTCGAAGCTAGCATCGACGTAACTCTTTACGACGAGCTCTTCGTCACCTCCATATACAAGAAACATATCCTTAGTCTTTTTCAGGTACTTCAGGATATTCTTGACCGTTGTCTAGTGCTCCATTCCGGGATCATTTGGTACGTCCCCACCAAACTTATGGCAAGGTTCACATCTGTTCTGGTCCACAGCATGGCATACATAATAAAACCTATGGCTGAGGCATAGGGGATGACACTCATCTTTTCTCTATTTTCTGCCGAGGTCGGGCATTGAGCTGCACTCAATCTCACACCTTGCAATACAGGCAAGAACCCCTTCTTGGAATGATCCATATTGAACTTCTTCAATATCTTTTCAAGGTATGTTCTTTGTGAAATACCTATGAGGTGTCTCGATCTATCTCTATAGATCTTGATGCCTAATATATAAGTAGCTTCTCCAAGGTCCTTCATTGAAAAACACTTATTCAAGTAGGCCTTTATGCTTTCCAAAAGTTCTATATTATTTCCCATCAACAATATGTCATCCACATATAATATGAGAAATGCTACAGAGCTCTCACTCACTTTCTTCTAAATACATCCTTTTCCATAAGTCTGTATGAACCCAAACGCTTTGATCACTTCATCAAAGCGAATGTTCCAACTCCGAGATGCTTGCACCATTCCATAGATGGAGCGCTGGAGCTTGCATACCTTGTTAGCATTCTTAGGATCAACAAAACCTTCTGGCTACATCATATACAATTCTTCCTTGAGGAAACCATTAGGGAATGTCGTTTTGACGTCCATTTGCCAGATCTCATAATCATAGAATGCGGCAATTGCTAACATGATTCGGATGGACATCAGCATCACTACGGGAGAGAAAGTCTCATTGTAGTCAATTCCTTGAACTTGTCGATAACCCTTTGCGACAAGCCAAACCCTATAGATGGTCACATTTCCATCCGCGTCAGTCTTCTTCTTAAAGATCCACTTGTTATCTATGGCTTGCCGATCATAGGACAAGTCAACCAAAGTCCATACTTTGTTATCATACATGGATCCTATCTCGGATTTCATGGCTTCAAGCCATCTGTTGGAATCCGGGCCCACCATCACTTCTTCATAATTCGGAGGTTCACCGTTGTCTAACAACATGATTTCCAGGAAAAGGTTGCCATAGCACTCTGGTGCAGAACGTTGCTACCTCTTGAGCATGCGTTGGTTTTCCCTTGAAGAGGAAAGGGTGATGCAGCAAAGTAGCGTAAGTATTTCCCTTAGTTTTTTAGAACCAAGGTATCAATCCAGTAGGAGACTACACGCAAGTTCCTCATACCTGCACAAACAAATAAGAACCTTGCAACCAACACGATAAAGGGGTTATCAATCCCTTCTCGGCCAATTGCAAAAGTGAGATCTGATAGAGATGATAAGATAATATTTTTGGTATTTTTGTTATAGATTGAAAGTAAAGATTGCAAAGTAAAAGTAAAGTAAAGGTAAATAGTTGCTGGAAGATTAATATGATGGAGGATAGACCCGGGGGCCATAGGTTTCACTAGTGGCTTCTCTCATGATAGCAGATTTCTACGGTGGGTAAAGAAATTACTATCGAGCAATTGATAGAAGAGCGCATAGTTATGAGAATATCTAGGCATGATCATTGTATATAGGCATCACGTCCGTGACAAGTAGACCAAAACGATTATGCATCTACTACTATTACTCCACACATCGACCGCTATCCAGCATGCATCGAGAGTATTAAGTTCATAAGAACAGAGTAACGCCTTAAGCAAGATGACATGATGCAGAGGGATAAACTCATGCAATATGATGTAAACCCCATATTTTTATCCTCGAGGTCAACAATAAAATACATGCCTTGCTGCCCCTACTGTCACTGGGAAAGGACACCGCAATATTGAACCCAAAGCTAAGCACTTGTCCCATTGCAAGAACTACCAATCTAGTAGGCCAAACCAAACTGATAATTCGAAGAGACTTGCAAAGATATTTAAATCATGCATAAGAGATTTCAAAGAGGAATCAAATATTGTTCATAGATAATCTCGATCATAAACCCACAATTCATCGAATCTCAACAAACACACCACAAAAAGAATTACATCGAATAGATCTCCAAGAAGATCAAGGAGAACTTTGTATTGAGATCCAAAGAGAGAGAAGAAGCCATCTAGCTAATAACTGTGGACCCGAAGGTCTATGGTAAACTACTCACAACTCATCGAAGAGGCTATGGTGTTGATGTAGAAGCTCTCCGTGATCGATGCCCCCTCTGGTGGAGCCCCGGAATAGGCCCCAAGATGGATCTCATGGGTACAGAAGGTTGCGGCGGTGGAATTAGGGTTTCGTGGTGCTCCTCGATGTTTCCAGGGTATGTAGGTATATATAGGAGGAAGTGGCACGTCAGGGGAGCCATGAGGGGCCCACGAGGGTGGGGGTGCGCCTACCCCACTAGGCGTGCCCCTGCCCTCGTGGCCGCCTCGTTCCTTCCCTGGCATGTACTCTAAGTCTTCTGTGTTGTTTTTGTCCCAAAAATGACACTCCGAAGGTTTCATTCCGTTTGGACTCCGTTTGATATTCCTTTTCTGCAAAACACTAAAATAGGCAAAAAAAACAACAATTTGCGCTAGGCCTTGGGTTAATAGGTTAGTCCCAAAAATAATATAAAAGTGTATAATAAAGCCCATTAAACATCCAAAACATATAATATAATAGCATGGAACAATAAAAAATTATAGATACGTTGGAGATGTATCAAGCATCCCCAAGCTTAATTCCAACACGTCCTCGAGTAGGTAAATGATAAAAACAGAATTTTTGATGTGGAACGCTACCCATCATAATTCTCAATGTGATTTTCTTTATTGTGGGGTGAATGTTCAGATCCGAAAGATTCAAGACAAAAGTTTAATATTGACATAAGAATAATTATACTTCAAGCATACTAACAAAGCAATCATGTCTTCTCAAAATAACATGGCCAAAGAAAGTTATCCCTCCAAAATCATATAGTCTGGCTATGCTCTATCTTCTTCACACTAGATATTTAAATCATGCACAACCCCGATTTTAGCCGAGCAATTGTTTCACACTTCAATTTTTTCAAACCTGTCAACTTTCACGCAATACATGAGCTTGAGCCATGGATATAGCACTATAGGTGGAATGGAGTGGTGGTTGTGGAGAAGACAAAAGAGGAAGCTAGTCTCACATCAACTAGGTGTACTAATGGGCTATGGAGATGCCCGTCAATAGATATCAATGTGAGTGAGTAGGGATTTCTGTCGGATTAGGGGCTCCGCAAAACCCAAGAAGTTCGAACACAGGGGTGTGAACAAAGATCTCTCCCACTCATGTCTACCTAGCGTCTCGCCCTCGCCCAGTGAAGAGATTCAAGCAAACAACAAGTGAAGCACGCAAGAGTTTACCCAGGTTCAGGCCACCTTGCGGTGTAAAACCCTACTTCTTGTTTGGTGGATTGGCCTCAGGAGGGCTGGAATATGAACTAGTACAATGATTCCTGAGCTCAGGAGGTGAGCTCAGGAGGGTCAGGAGGCAAGTGTTCTTTCTCCTTTGCGTGGTGGCAGAGTTTATGGATATGCCTCTCTCTCCCTTTCATAGTGGGGATCCTAGCTACTTATATAGGCGGCCAGGGTCCTCTTCCCCTGAAATGTTTAGGCGGGAAGGGATCCCACAACGGCCATTTCGAGCGGGAACACAAGGACGTTCCTACCCTGACAAAAGCAGTCTTTGCTTGCAGAAGGACCAGGTGGTGACGCGGTGGTGGGCTCGGTAGTGACATCCTCCCTGTCGTCCTTGCGGTCTTCGGTCCTGTTGCACCAATGGGGAAACCTTTGTCCCGCTCCTCAGGAACCTGCGCCTGCGCTACCTCCTTTGCACCGAAACGGCAACTGCACCCTGGCGGGCGCTGGCACCCACTAGCGTGGTGCATCACTGCTTACGTCGCTGCCTCCTCCTGAGGCAGGCTTGGCCTTGGATTCTCCACCCCTCCGGAGCACCCTGCTGAGGCCGCTCCTGAGGGGGTCTTGACGTTGTTCTCCTCGCGAGGCTTAGCCCCCTCGCGAGGGTGTTGGGCAGCTGGTCGATCAGCTGGGCCGTACCAGGCCGTGGTAGGAGCGCGTCGCGGCCAGCAGACAGGCAAGTCTAGGTACCCTGGTTTGTAGGATGCCGACAGTAGCCCCCGGGCCCAAGGTGCGCGCGAAGTTGGCTTCGGGGCATAGCCTTAGTCGAGGACGAAGCGCCGCGGGCCCTAAGAGGCTGCGGGCCATGCCGGCGCGTGATGGTTGGATGGGACATGGCGGCTCCGCTCCCCACGCAGTCTTGCTAATCGTGTGACTTGACAACTCCTCGGTGCAGATGACGGGGCTGTTATGGCTGTGACGCTAGTGGCTGGCGGTTGGGCTCCCCTGCCCTATAAATGGGACTAGGGGGAGCTCCCCAAGCCATTTTCAAGCTAGCGCCGTCTTCCTCCTTGCTTGTTCCTCGCTCTCCCTCTTGCTGCGAGATCTCCATGGCACCGCCGAGGAAGCCATCTACCACGAAGAAGGGGAAGGCCCCGAAGGATCTGGCCCTGCTGCCGTCGAAGAGGGGCCGCGGGCGTCCCCGCAAGCATGCCGCTGCGCCCGCAGCGACTCCTCGGGGAAGCAGGCGCGGCCTTCCGGTTTCTGTCGCGGCCGTTGGTGAGAGGCACCGTACATCCTCCCGTGGTGAATGCGGTCGCAGCATCCTGGCATTCCTCATTGAAGGCCAAGACCCGTGGGGAGTGATGCTTGACCTTGTGAGGGAGGACCGCCTCCTCCCCATAGACGAGAAAGAAAGGAGTTTCCCCCATGGGTTTGGTGGCAGTGGTTCGGATTGACCACATCACGAACTGGAGCTCGTCGATCCAGCCCCTGCCGCAAGCCTCAAGCTTCTACTTAAAGTTGCGCGTCTTGAGGCCACGCAAGACTTCCGCGTTGGCGCGCTCGGCCTGACCGTTGCTCCTGGGGTGAGCCACCGAAGTGTAGCAGATCTGTGTTCCAAGGTTAGCACAATATGACCTGAAGAGATTGCCTGTGAACTGCGAACCATTATCCGTGATGATGTGGCTGGGGACCCCGAATCGCCTCACGAGGCCCTGGATGAACTTGATAGCCGACCCGGCTGGGATCGCGCGAACGGGCTCCACCTCCGCCCACTTGGTGAATTTGTCGATGGCGACGTATAGGAAGCGATAGCCCCCCGCTGCCCGGGGAAATGCACCCAGGATGTCCAATCCCCAGATCGCGAAGGGCCGGGAGAGCGGAATCGTCTCGAGGCTCTGCACCGGTTGGTGGATCTGCTTCGCGTGAAACTGGCACGCCTCGCAAGCCTGCACAAGCTCCGTGGCGTCGTTGAGCGCCGTGGGCCAGTAGAAGCCGTTGCGGAAGGCCTTGCCTACAAGGGTACGGGACGACGAGTGATGACCGTAGTCTCCACCGTCAATGTCAGCCAACAGCTCGCGCCCTTGCTTCCTCGAGATGCATTTTAGCGAGACGTAGTTGGGGCGCCTCCTGTAGAGTTCACTGTCTTGGATGTAGTAAGCTGAGGCCTGTTGGACCACGCGCTCTGCATCTTCTTCCTTGTCCGGCAGGGTGTCGTGTTGCAGGTACATCTTGAGTTCTTGGGTCCAGCAACCCTCCTCGGGCTCCGCGGCGAGCAGCAGGCGGGCTTCGGAGGGCGGTCCGTAGGAAGGGGCGCCGTCTGGATGAGCCGCAGGTAACCCCTGTTGAGGGGATGCCGGCTCACGAGCTGGCGGTGATGTTGATGGTTTGAGTAGTCCCTCCTCGAAGACGCCCGTCCTCTGAGGCTCTCGCCTGGAGGCTCGTTTGGCGATGTCATCCGCTTCCTTGTTTGTGCCTCTCGGTATGTGTTGCACCTTTATCCCTTGGAATCGCTTCTCCATCTTGCGCACCTCCTCCAGATATGCCTCCATGTGCTCGTCCTTGGGCTTGTTTTTCTTGTTGGAGAAGTCGACGAGGAGTTGCGAATCACCCCTGATGGTGAGACGCTTGACCCCCAGCGCAGCGACGGCCTTGAGCCCAGCAATTAGGCCCTCGTACTCTGCGATGTAGTTGGAGACCTTCTCGCCTTGCTGGAAGCAAAGCTGCACAGCGTAGTACAACATATCCTGAGTGGGAGATACTAACACGGCGCCAGCCCCCGCGCCAAAGTGTCGGGGGAAACTGTCCACCACGAGCACCTATGGGACCGGAGCCCCTTGTTCGTGCGGTAAGGGAGCGGAGGGAGCACAAAGAGCAGATCGTGGTGAGCACGCGGGCAGTTTTACCCAGGTTCGGGCCGCGACGGACGCGTAAAACCCTACTCCTGCTTAGATTGTATTGAGTTGGGGAGCTCGGGAGCTTGAAGAACTAGCTACGCCGAGCGAATGAGCGATCTAGGTTCCGAACCCTTTCTACGTTGTGCATGGGCCTCCTTTTATAGCTCAAGGGGTCACCAACAGGTGTCAACGTAGAAGAAGGGGTAAAAATGTAACTTTGGTGGTAGTTGTAACAGTGCGGGAACAGTGGATGAACAGTGGATGAACAGTGGTCATCACCTACTTTGACAGTGGGGGACAAGAGCATTAAATGCCCGTCACCGTCGACCCCAAAAGCGCCCGCCCTTGCGTCTCCGTTTGCCACGGTGATAGCTTCGTCACCGTGGAGTGCCACCGTGTCCCCCAGGCTGCACAGCCATCCGCCACGCGTCCCTGGAATGGCCCCAGGGCGACACGTGGTTCGATGAGCTGGAGCGCGGGCACACAGCGTAACTCTCCCCGGCAAGCACCTTGCCGGGGCCTTGACCTTGCCGGGCCCGGAAGCTTGTCGGGCTCTGAAGCTTGTCGCTCCCCGGGCCCTGCCGGGGCGCATGCTGCGCAGAGGCATGTCCTCTGAAATGTAATCCTCTAGTCTTCCTGGCAAGCTCCTCTTGCCAGGGTCTTGTGCTAGTGAGGTAATCTTGAGCCTGGGACGGCCTTCCCGGCAAGCTCCACTTGCCGGGGCCTCGATCTTCTGTCTTGTATACTTTGTTTTTAAATGGCTTTATATGGAGCAAAAAGGTCTCTGGCAAGCACGTGGTAGGCCCTGCCGCGGGAAGCTGCTACTGCCCGTGCACAAGTTGGGGTACTGAGGTACCCCTACCTTAGTACACCGACAGGAGCCCCTGGGCCTGGGCCACACACGGTGCCGAGCGCTGTTGGGCCAGGCCCAAAACAGTGCACGGGCACGCGCGGCCCACGGCACGCCGAATCCACTTCCGCATCCGCCGCGTCCCTCCGTAACGGCACGCGTCGATTGCGGCGTCGTGGGAGGGAACGTGGCCACTTTCTTTAATGGGAAATGCGGAGCGTCCCCCACTTCCCCCTTCAAAGCAGAGGAAGCAGGGGCTGTTACCTTACTTCGCCTTCATTGCTTCTTCCATCTCCAGAAATCCCCCTCTGCGCTCCGCCTCCACACCTCCTCCGCCGTCTCTTGCATCTGCGGCGCCGCCGGACTCCTCGCTCCCCTTCCCTCGCCGCCTCCGCCATGGCCCCGAAGACCGAGAAGGCGAAGGCGGAGAAGACCAAGAAGGAGAAGTCCGAGCAGGCGGCGAGGCTTGCTCTCTTGCCGAAGAGGAATGTCGTCTTCGCGCCGAGGCTCAGCGCGCGGGAGCTCAGGAACAAGTACTACTTGTTCTGGGCCAAGAAGACCAAGGCGCATCCTCGGACCAGAGTCTATCCCGCCGCCGCCAAGGATCTGTACCCCGGCGGGTATTTCTTCTTCGCTGTTTTCTTCCACTGCGGCCTTTGTCCCCCATTCTCTGAATTTTTTGTGATATCATGAACACCTACAACCTCCACCTTCTAGACTTCACCCCCAACGCCATCCTCACGATGGCGGTTTTCGCACATCTGTGCGAAAACTATATTGGGATCTATCCAAATGTAGCGCTTTTTAGGCACTTCTTTACGCCTAGAGTAGAGGCCGGCGCTCCCCTCTCCGGGGGTATCTCTTGGGTCTTCTGCTTGAACAAGAAGGAGTCCTATCTGCAAGGGGAGCTCCGCGGCAAGTGGGAGGAGTGGCGCGCGGACTGGTGCTGGGTAGTTGAGGACGAGCCGCAACCTTTCACTGCGCCGCGCACCACAGCTATCGTGCGCGGCAGGGACTGGAGCGAGCTGGATTCGGACGACGTCAAGCTCAACGTCGCCCTTGTCAGAATTCTTCGTCTCCGGGTAGCCAAGCTGACCATCGGAGAGGTAGGAGCAGACTTCCTCCGCCGCCGCATTGCCCCTCTACAGGAGAGGAAAAGGCCAGCATGGGAGTTCGGCAACGCGGCGGACATTATGAGACTACGCCCAGGGCTAAACTTCAACTTCACGTCGCTGGAGCTGAAGGGGATGGTCCGGGAGCTTTTTAAGCACGACCCGGCCCACCCGGAATGGTTTAGAGCTCCCCGGGGAGTGGTGCCCCTTTGCAACAGCACGGCCCGGGACCCCTTACGCGCAATGATGCCCGCATGCGACTCGCACGGCGTCGATCCCACATGGATTGCGCCCAAGCCGGATGCCATCATGAGCTTCTTCGACAACCTGGTGGAGGTGCCGAAGAACAAGGAGGAGATCAAGGGTCTCACCCGGGCCACCACTGATCGGGAGATTGCCTATATAGCTTCTCGGGTAGAAGAGGCCGCCGCAGCCGCAGCGGCAGGAGAGTTCGGATTCACAGTTGAAGAGGCAGAGGCTGCGGAAGCGTCCTGCCAAGCAGAGGAGGCGGAGATCCGCAAGCTGCTTAAACTTCCGCCCGACGAGCTCGCCGGGGTCCCCTCTCTGAGGCATGCTGGGATCCCCGGGATCGTGACCGAGGCCGCCGCGAGGGGCGACGTTGCCGGAGGAAGCAGAGGCGCCGGAGGGAGCGGAGGCGCCGGAGGGAGCGGAGGTGCCGGAGGGAGCACGGCCGCAGGGCAGGGCGCTGGGCCCAGCGAGCCGGCCGAGGAGGAGGAGGAGGAGGACGCCGGGGCCGGCGAGGACTCCGGTGGGTCCCTGGGGCTCAACGACGACGCCTCTTCGTCATCGGAGACCTCCTCGCCTCGGGCAAGTCCCAGGCGGTCTCCGCTGAAGCGCCTCCGCAAGGCGACGACGGTGACGAGGGCGCAGGCGCCCCGACAACAACCAGCTCGCCGGGCGGCGCGAGCTACCCGGGGGAGCCAAGCCGCGACGGGAGCGCCCGGCGCACCAACCGCGGCGGAGGCGCCCCGCACACAGGTTACGGCGGAGGCGCCCCGTACGTCAGCGCCAAGTGGAGGAGGGTCTTCTCAGTGCGGAGCAGCTGCTGCGCCCGCTCCCCGGGCCTCGGCGTCCACAGGGGCCGGGTCTTCGCAGCCCCCAGCCCCGGGGACCGCCAAGCGCCCGAGGGAGCCTTCTCCTCCCCCTCCTCGCGCGGACGCGCCCCAGGTGGAGTTCGACTTCTCCGCCCTGAGCGACGACGACGACGAGGAACAGGAGTAAGGACTTGAAGTTTTGTATCTTCTTTAATTTTGTCTTGATTCTTTCTTGAATGATTCTGATCTTGCTTCTTGTTTTGATTTCAGGACCCTGGCCCAACGAGCGGCGAAGAAGGCCAAGGTTCCCGTAGTCGAGGTCGAGGACGACTCGCCCGTCGCGGCGACAGGAGACGCGCCGGCGACGAGCTTGCCGGACCCAGGCGCTGCTCCGAGGAGCAGCCCCCAGCGCAGCCCCCAGCGTAAGTCTGGTTTTGAACTTTCCGCTCGTCGGGCACGCTTGAAGATTTTGTCTTGTACTAACATCTTGTGGTTTTGTTTTGCCTTGATTGTCTTGTGCAGAGGTGGAGCCGCAGCCACGGGGGCGCCCGGAGACCACTCCCGAGGAGCCGCAGGCCCCGCCGTCCCCGCCAAGGACGAACTCTCCGGCGAGGGAGAGCGCTCCGCCAAGGGCGGGTACTCCGCCGAGGGCGAGTACCCCGCCAAGGGCGAGCAGCCCGGCTAGGGCGGCCACCCCGCCGAGGGAGAGCTCCCCGGCGAGGGAGCCTGTCGTAGACGAAGTCCGCCAAGGTAAGTCTTGCAACCTCGTCTTCTTGGACTTGTCTTTTTTGGATATTTGCTTGAACTTCTTCTTTTTCTTCTTCTTCTAGATCCTCCTCCCCCAGAGCAGATGGAGACGGAAATCGTCGTCGAGGAGGAGGGCACGCAGGGCGACGGCGGCAACGCCCCTGTCGTCGAAGACACGGCGGGAGCCGCCGAGCCTGCCGCGGAGGAGACTGCTCCGACCGCAGACGCAGCGGCCGGGGAGGGGGACGGCGGCCATACTGCCGGCCCGGAGGCGGCAGGAGCGTCAAGAGCTGCGCCGGCCGCCGACCCCTCCACCGAGAAGGAGCAGTCCGCCTACTATCTTGAGGCTCCCAACGGCGTCTTCATCCAAGTGCCGTGGGGATCCTCGTCGCGAGCCCCCGAGGAGGGAGAGACCTTCGATGGGGAGGTTCTCGCCTCCGTGGGGCTAAAGATCGTCGAGGCGCCTGGCGGGAGCGACGAGCCCGAGGAGGAGAAGTTGCTCCACCGGCTCCTGGCCCTTTACCGGGCCAGGCAGGCGAAGCTTGAGTCTCGAGAAGCCCTCACCGCCAAGGCCGCAGCTGACATGGAGAAACGCGCGGCGGAGCTCCACGCCGCCAACCAGGCGGCCCTCCGCGACTTGGCGGAGGAGCGCGAGAGGCTCGCCGGGGAGTACCAGGAGTGGCTCTTGGAGAAGGCCGAGGCCGAGGAGCAGCAGCGACTCGCCGGAGAAGCGCTGTCCCGGCGAGAAGGAGAGCTCACCCAACGGAAGATCAACCTCGACGCTCACGAGGAAGACCTTACCGCCCGGGAGCAGGCCCTTGGTGGGGAACTGAAAGAAGCGAAAGCTGTCGCAGCCACCGCGGAGACCGCCAAGAAAGACCTCGAGGCCAAGGTGGCGCAGCTGGAGGAGTACCTAAAGGCGAGCACGGATAGGGTCACCGCGCTCAACATAGAGCGCGAGAAGGATGCCCACACTAACTCTGAACTCCAGGTGCGCCTTTCCAAGCAAGGCGACGAGCTGAAGGCCGCCAGGACTCGATTGCAGATCTGGAGCTGAAGGTTTCCACGCTGAAGGACTCTCTTGACGCTGTCCGGGACCGCGAAACCAAGCTGAAGGACGAGCTCCGCAAGGAGCGAGGCTTGGTGGAGAGCGCCACCACTGCGGCCAACAACTTCCGCCAGACCGTCGAGGTATGGACTGAAGACCTGGTGGCTTCTGCAGCTAGCATCGACAAGGAGCTGATGGCGCTGAGGGTTGAGCATCTCATATACTCTCCGGATCCAAACCTCCCCCACAGCGCCAAGCTCAGTCTCTTCTTCAGAGGGATCGCGCCGGCACTTGCAAATCTTCAGAAGAAGCTCCCCGCGCAACTGGCCGAGGAGTCACGCCAGCTCTGCGCGGGAACCTTGGAGCGCGTCCTGACGAAGATAGTGTACCGCAATCCGGGCATAAACCTCGTCAACGTTCTCCGCAGCTTGCCGGCCGACGCGGATATGGAGGCGCTGAAGGCGCAGGTCGCCCACATTATCGCCAAGGTGAACAAGATCTCTAGGGTTGAAGGCGACCGCGTGGATTACGCCTCCTTTTCTTTATCTCTTTTGTTGCTGCATAGTGTGTCACAAACATGAACTTATTAGTCATTGCGACAAGTTATCCCTTGTAAGATATTATCTTATTTTGAGCAATCGATGCAGTGTTATTTCCCTTGCTTTAGCCCTTTACTTTGTATGCTTTTTACCCTACGCTTTTAGGGGACTTGCCGACAAGGGACCCTTGCCGCGAGCGCTGAGTACTGGACTCCGAGCAGCCTGCTGGTCAAGGTCTTACCGGCAAGCAACCTTGCCGCAGCTAGTCGCAACGCACTTAGCTTGCTGAGCGAACTCGAAAACGAAACAAGGGCGCGACACTTGTCGCAGCTCTCTTAAGTCGTTGAGCGTGCTCGAAACAAGATAAGGGTGCGGCTAGCCACGGGTAGGTTCCTCCGCGCACAGGTTTTTCCATACAAAGTGTGGTTGTTCAAGGAAGATGACTAAAATTTAAAATTTAAAAATTTGAATTGCTCAAATTCTAGTAACTTAGCTTTCATATATTGCTTGCTTCCCGGTAAGGCTTCTCTTTCTTGAACAGCACTTGGTTCATCTTCCATCTCCTTCCCCCCGGCAAACTTGTGCGCGAGGAATATTCCTTCTGCTTAAGAGGGAAAGAAAAAGAAGAGGGGAACAAGTATATGGCCTTTCGGCGTGCTAATGGTTACCGGGTACGTGTGTTGCACAAGATGCCAAATAATGCATGCAAATATCGAAGAAAAGCATGGAAAAGGCAAATAGTGCGAAAACACAAAGCTTTACTGATGCACGGGGTCTGCGCCCGGCTTTGTACAAAGGTTTACATGCAACAGCGGCAAGACTCGTACAAAAGGTGGTTGCCGGAGCGGATCACGGCAACCACGCCTTATGGGTGAAACTTGCGAAGATGCTCTATGTTCCAGGAGTTGCTCACCGGTAAGCCTTCTTCGGTCTCAAGGCGGACAGCGCCGGGCCTTGTGACTTGTCTCACCCGATAAGGGCCTTCCCACTTCGGCGTCAACTTTCTTGGCGGACTGAACACGCCGAAGAACAAGGTCGCCTTCCTCGAGACTCCTGGCCTTAACCTTGCGGCTATGATAGCGGCGCAAGGCTTGCTGGTATCGAGCAGCTCGTACAGCAGCCTGGAGACGTTCCTCCTCGAGGAGCAATGCATCATCTTGTCGCAATTGCTCTTGCTCGAGCTCATCATAAGCGAGCACTCGAGGAGATCCGTATACGAGTTCCGTGAGGAGAACTGCCTCTGCTCCATAGACTAGAGCAAAGGGTGTCTGTCCGGTGGCTTAACTTGGTGTCGTTCTGATTGACCAAAGAGTCGCCGGTAACTCCTCTATCCAGTTTCTTCCGCACTTGCGCAGCCTGTCAAAGGTCCTTGTCTTGAGTCCGCGCAACACTTCAGCATTTGCCCTCTCCGCTTGACCGTTGCTCCTCGGGTGGGCAACAGAAGCGAAGCAGACCTTGGCGCCAAGGTCTTGGACGTATTGCATGAAGGTGCGACTAGTAAATTGTGTACCGTTGTCGGTGATGATTCTGTTAGGGATCCCGAAACGGCAAACAATCGACCTGAAGAACCTGACCGCTGACTGTGCTGTCACCTTTCTCACTGGTTCCACTTCTGGCCACTTTGTGAACTTGTCGATTGCAATGTACAAGTACTCAAAGCCCCCGACAGCATGAGGGAAAGGGCCGAGGATATCGAGCCCCCAGACCGAGAAGGGCCAGGACAAAGGGATCGTCTGGAGAGCTTGAGCTGGCTGAAGAATTTGTTTGGCATGGAACTGGCATGCTTCACACTTGGTTACTTGTGCAGTTGCATCTTGGAGGGCTTCTGGCCAAAAAAACCCTTGCCGGAACGCCTTCCCGGCAAGTGCCCTTGCGCCAGTGTGGTGGCCGCATATGCCTCCGTGTATCTCTGCCAGCAGCTTCTGTCCATCTTCCCTGGAGATGCACTTCAACCTGACACCATTGAGTCTTCTTCTGTACAGCTCGTTATCCACGAACTGGTACATACTTGACTGCCTGGTTATCTTCTCTATTTCTTCTGGGTCGTCGGGAAGTTCTCCAGTTTGCAGAAAACGGACGATCTGCTGCGCCCATGCCGGAGCCCGAGGCTCAACGACAAGGACTAAAGGCTCGAGGGCTGCTGCGGGAACCCCAGCTTCCACGGCAAGAACCTCTGGTTCTGCCGGAGCGGACGGTCCCCCGGCAAGCTCACCGGGGCGAGGCTTGTCGGGAGCGCTTGCTTCAACTTTACAAATCCGAGGATCTGCAGGAGCAAACTGTTCCTCAGCATTCTGATTGTTGATCTTGGGGACCTTGGCGGCGGCCTCGGGAAGATCCGCCGGCAAGTAGTCGCCGGAGATCAACTTTCTCTTCTTGGGCTGCCCAATTGATGGTGTAACGGATGGCTGAGTCAGCTTGAGCAGGAAGGTCCCTGGTTCCACAGGTAACTTCATTGCAGCACACTTTGAAAGGCCATCTGCAATGTCATTCTGAGCTCTTGGAACGTGCTCCATTTGCAGACCTTCAAAGTGTTCTTCAAGCTTCCTCACTTCATCTACATAAGCTTCCATCAAAGGGCTCTGGTAACTCTTGTTGACTTGCCGGACCACCAACTGAGAATCTCCCCGCACAATTAGCTTCCTGATCCCAAGTTCGGCCGCAATCCTGAGGCCGGCAAGCAGACCTTCATACTCAGCAGTATTGTTTGTCGCTTGTTCCCTGGGAAATTGCATCTGGATAACATACTTGAGGTGTTCTCCGGTGGGTGCTATGAGCACCACACCGGCTCCAGCGCCTTGCAGCGAGAAGGCACCATCAAAGTACATTATCCATTGACTTGTCGCTTCTTGTACGGGTACACTTGTCTCTGGAACTTCTTCATCGGGCGTTGGGGTCCATTCAGCTATGAATTCTGCCAAAGCTCGGCTCTGGATAGTTGAAGTACTTTCAAACTTGAGTCCGAAGCTCGACAGCTCCAGTGCCCACTCAACGATCCTGCCTGTTGCTTCTGGGTTGTGCAATATCCTCTTCAGCGGAAAGCGAGTGACCACTGTTATCTCATGTGCTTGGAAGTAATGGCGCAGCTTTCTCGAGGCCATGAGGAGGCCGAAAAGCAACTTTTGCACCCCGGAGTATCTTGATCTAGCCCCCTGTAAGAGGGAACTCACAAAATACACCGGGCGCTGTACCATCTTTCTTCGCACTTCTCCTTGTTCCTGCACAGAGTTGTCCTTGTCGGGGCCAGAGCTTGTCGGAGCAGCCCCCTGCTTGTCGCTGGATTCGCTTGCCGGTGGTGTAGACTCCTCGTCGGCCTCCCTCTCCGCTACTAACGCAGCACTAACCACTTGATTGGTTGCCGCTAAGTATAGCAGCAACTTCTCTTGTGGCTTAGGTGCGACAAGTATTGGAGTGGAGGATAGGTACCGTTTCAAGTCTTGCAGCGCCGCCTCCGCTTCCGGAGTCCATTTCATAGGACCTGCCTTCTTCAAGATTTTGAAGAAAGGTAGGGCGCGTTCTGCAGACTTTGAAATGAACCTACTGAGGGCAGCTACACAACCTGCAAGTCTCCTAACATCCTTGACGCGCTTCGGGGCTTCTATCTGCTCGATGGCTTTAATCTTGTCGGGATTGGCTTCAATCCCCCTCTGTGACACAAAGAACCCGAGAAGCTTGCCGGAGGGGACCCCAAAGACGCACTTCTCGGGGTTCAACTTAAGCTGGATCTTGCGCAGATTCTCAAATGTCTCTTCCAAATCTTGGATCAGTGTATCCTTGCTCTTGCTCTTGACCACGATATCATCCATGTAAGCCTCTACATTTCTGTGGATCTGTGGCTCAAAAGCAGTGTATACTACCCTTGCAAAGGTTGAGCCTACATTCTTCAATCCGAAGGGCATGCGTATGAAGCAATATGTGCCACATGGAGTGATAAATGCAGTCTTCTCTTCATCTTCTTTGGCCATGAAAATCTGGTGGTAGCCTGAATACGCATCAAGAAAAGAGAGCAGCTCACATCCGGCAGTGGAGTCAACAATCTGATCAATGCGCGGCAAGGGAAATGGATCCTTGGGACATGCTTTATTCACATCGGTGAAGTCTATACACAGTCTCCACTTCCCGTTGGCCTTACGCACGACGACCGGGTTTGCTAACCACGTCGGATGGATCACGCCTCTAACTAGGCCTGCTGCTTCTAGCTTCTTGATCTCTTCGGCAATGAATTCTTGGCGCTCCACGGCTTGCTTCCTGACCTTCTGCTTGACGGGCCGCGCATGAGGACAAACAGCAAGCTTGTGCTCAATTACCTTCCTGGGAACACCAGGGATGTCAGATGGTTGCCAGGCAAACACATCGACATTCGCCCGCAGGAAGGCAACGAGCGCGCTTTCCTATTTGCTGTCAAGTGTGGCACTGATGGTGAAGGTACCACCAGTGCCGTCCTCCTTGGCGGACACCTTCTTGGTTGCCGGAGGAGCGGCCATCCCCTTTTTGCACTTGCCGGTGGAGCTCGATGGAACGTCCTCGACGGCAGCGCAGCACTCCGAGGAGGTGCGGTTGCCGGAGTGGGTCCCAGAGCACTTGCCGGACTTGGTCTTGGTCTTCTTCCCCCCGGGAGCTTCAGCGGCAAGTGTGTCCTTCTCCGCTGCGGCTGCTGCGTTCCGGTATATCTTGTCGGCGCAGATAAGCGCGTCCTTCTTGTCGCCATGGACAGAGATGACGCTTATCGGCCCCGGCATCTTGAGTACATTGTAGGCGTAGTGGGAAGCTGCCATGAACTTGGCGAGGGCAGGACGTCCAAGTATCCCATTGTATGGCAATGGGATATCGGCAACATCAAAGGTTATCCTCTCCATCCTGAAGTTCAGCTCCCCGCCAAAGGTCACTAGCAGAGTAATCTTCCCCTTGGGCTTGCTCCTCCCCGGGTTTATTCCTTGGAACGAACAGGTCTCTTCGAGCTCGCCGTCTGGGATTTGTAGTTTCTTGATCACAGCTGAGGAGATCAAGTTCAGCCCGGCCCCGCCGTCAACCAACATTTTGGTGACCTTGAGGTTGCGGATGGTGGGTGAGACCAGCATCGGCAAGCACCCGACCGCAGTGGTGCGGTCAGGGTGATCCTCAAGATCAAAAATGATGGGCGTGCTGGACCATTTGAGGAGCCTGCGCGACTCCACGGGCGGCTCTGCTGCATTCACTTCCCGCACCCACTGCTTGAGCTGGCGGTGGGAAGTATGCAGAGAGGCGCCGCCGTCGACGCACAGGACCTCCGTGGCCTTCTGGAACTCCTGCTCGCTGTTATCTTCTTCCTCCATATCATCGTCGTCGTCTTCTTCATCCTTGTCGCGGCCCCGGGGAGGTCGGTCACCTTGCCGCTGCTTGGCCTTGCCGCGGCGTCCTCCCCGGCCGTTGAACGGCCGCTTCTTGCTTGGCTCTCCCCCGCCACCTTGGGCCTTCTCCTTGTCGCGCCGTTCGTACTCAGCTTTCTGCTGCTCGACGAGGTACTCGACGCGTTTGCAGTTGGAGAGGTCGTGGCCCTTGGTGCGGTGGATTTTGCAGTATTGCTTGTCGGAGCCGTCCTGCTTGTCGGCTGCCGCTACAGGGGCAGGCCCCTTGCCGGAGCCGCCAGCCTGTGCTTGCTTGGCGGGAGCCTCCTTGCCGGACTTCTCGACGGCAAGCACCTCCTTCTTGTTCTTTCTTCTATTGTTCCGCCGCCGGCTCTTCTTTGCCGGGGCGGCATCCTCGCTGTCGCTTCCCCCTGCGCCAGCATCCTCTCCGGGGAGTCTCCTCCCCTCTTCGGCGCGCGCGCACTTATCAGCTAGAGCATAGAGCTCGCTGACATCCCGTATCTTGGTCATGGCCATCTCCTCACGCATGCGGCGGTCACGTACGTTCTGGTGGAACGCACTGATAACCGCAGCAGGGTGGATGTCGGGGATGTTGTGCTGCACGCGGCTGAAGCGCTGGATGTACTTGCGCAAAGGTTCTCCTTCCTTCTAGGCCAAGATGTGGAGATCACTCTCCTGGCCGTGGGGTTTGTGGCCACCCGTGAAGGCGCCGACAAACTGGTGGCAAAGATCTGCCCAAGAAGAAATGGAGCCTTCCGGCAAGTGCATAAGCCAAGAACGTACGTTCGGCTTAAGCACCAGCGGGAAGTAGTTCGCCAATATCTTCTCGTCGCGCCCCCCGGCAGCCTGCACCGCGATGGTGTAAATGCTGAGGAATTCCGAGGGGTGCGTCTTGCCGTCGTACTTCTCCGGTACGTCGGGCTTGAAGTTCTTCATGCTGGGCCACTGGACACGCCGCAGCTCACGGGTAAACGCAGGGCAACCTGCCGCGTACGGCAAGTCGCCTGGCTCACCGGGCGCGTGTGTGTCAACAGCGGCTCCAGCTCGCTGATCTGATTGTCGCCGAGCTTCTCGGCGGCGCTCGATTGTCGTTCGAGCGTCTTCTTGTCGCCGATCGTCAAGGACCTGGCGCTGGTCCCGACGAGCCCGCGGATCCGACGACGCCGTAGAGTCGTCGTCGACGTTGATCCGGCGGGGAGGCGTCTTCTGTTTCCGCGGCGGGGAGTGCATCGTAGTTGCACCCCCGGCGGTCTTGTCGCCGTCGGCCTTCGTCTTCTCGACTTGCCGCGGCCGCGACGTCGCCGGCTGCTGCGGCGTGTCGTTATTGGCGAAGGCGATCAGGCTTTGGATGGTTGCCCTCCAGTCTTCAGCCTTGTCTGCCGCTGGAGGGAAGTCGAGGAGCAGTTGCGCTCTTGCGAGCACTTCTGCTGGAGAGGAGGGGAGCGGGGGCGAGCGGTGCGAGGAGCGGGATATGCTCGGACTCCTAACGGGGTTAGAAGGAGCAGCTTCCCGCCCCGGTGACCGCACCTTGCTCGTGCCCGGGCGGTGGTCCGGAGCGTCCCGCGAGCCTCCGGTTTGGCCTTGCCCCAGCAAGCGGATGGTACCTCCTGTACCACGGCGCTGCTGGGTTGTCGTCTGCTAAGATGGACATGGCGCATCTACGGAGACCGAGGCTCGGTCGTCCGCCTTGTCCTTAGATTTGGTGGTGCCACGAGTTTCCTCGCCGGCGACCACCCTTCCGACGGCGTCTCCTCCACCCACCGTTGGCTCCGGTGGTGGCGGATGAGACGCAGATGGGCCTGCGACCTCCGAAGCCTTCTTCTTCGGGGCCATACTGCTGTTGCTGATGAAGCCGATGAAGTTGGAGAGGTTGATGGAGAATGCGCCCGCGTGAACGCCGGATCAGGTTCGCACAACCTCGACGCCCCCTACCTGGCGCGCCAAAGATGTCGGGGGAAACTGTCCACCACGAGCACCTATGGGACCGGAGCCCCTTGTTCGTGCGGTAAGGGAGCGGAGGGAGCACAAAGAGCAGATCGTGGTGAGCACGCGGGCAGTTTTACCCAGGTTCGGGCCGCGACGGACGCGTAAAACCCTACTCCTGCTTAGATTGTATTGAGTTGGGGAGCTCGGGAGCTTGAAGAACTAGCTACGCCGAGCGAATGAGCGATCTAGGTTCCGAACCCTTTCTACGTTGTGCATGGGCCTCCTTTTATAGCTCAAGGGGTCACCGACAGGTGTCAACGTAGAAGAAGGGGTAAAAATGTAACTTTGGTGGTAGTTGTAACAGTGCGGGAACAGTGGATGAACAGTGGATGAACAGTGGTCATCACCTACTTTGACAGTGGGGGACAAGAGCATTAAATGCCCGTCACCGTCGACCCCAAAAGCGCCCGCCCTTGCGTCTCCGTTTGCCACGGTGATAGCTTCGTCACCGTGGAGTGCCACCGTGTCCCCCAGGCTGCACAGCCATCCGCCACGCGTCCCTGGAATGGCCCCAGGGCGATGCGTGGTTCGATGAGCTGGAGCGCGGGCACACAGCGTAACTCTCCCCGGCAAGCACCTTGCCGGGGCCTTGACCTTGCCGGGCCCGGAAGCTTGTCGGGCTCTGAAGCTTGTCGCTCCCCGGGCCCTGCCGGGGCGCATGCTGCGCCGAGGCATGTCCTCTGAAATGTAATCCTCTAGTCTTCCTGGCAAGCTCCTCTTGCCAGGGTCTTGTGCTAGTGAGGTAATCTTGAGCCTGGGACGGCCTTCCCGGCAAGCTCCACTTGCCGGGGCCTCGATCTTCTGTCTTGTATACTTTGTTTTTGAATGGCTTTATATGGAGCAAAAAGGTCTCCGGCAAGCACGTGGTAGGCCCTGCCGCGGGAAGCTGCTACTGCCCGTGCACAAGTTGGGGTACTGAGGTACCCCTACCTTAGTACACCGACACAAAGCCCGAGAAGGTGCCGTCGAAGCATACCACCCATCCGTCTCGGGCTTCATCGCCGGGGGCCAGCGAGCGGTCCTCGCTAGCCCCCCGCTCCGGCGCGTCAGTCCATTCCGCCACAAAGTCTGCCAGAGCCGCTCCCTTGATCACTCGCATGGTGCTGAACTCCAACTGGAACGCTTGAAGCTCGATGTTCCATTCGGCGACCCTTTCGACGCCATTCGGGTCCCGCAGTACCTTCTCGAGAGGATATGACGAAACAACCTTGATAGGATGGCCTTGGAAGTAGTGGCGCAGTTTCCTGGAGGCGACGAGGAGCGCCAGGAGCAGCTTCTGAGGCATCGGGTAGCGCGGGCGTGCGTCGCGCAGTACAGTGCTGACGAAGTACACCAGGTGCTCCACGAGGGTCAGCGCAGCAGGGTCCATGGGCGCTTCAGGAACCTTGGGTGCCTCTTGCTGAGTGGCGGGGCCGTCAGTGTCCGTGGTTGAATCTACCTCTGGAACTGCGTCAGGGGGTGGCGTGGGCCCTGAAAATGCCGAGCCGCCCGGTGTCCTTGGGCTTCGGGGCCTCTCCTCGCGCTCCACGACTAGTGCCGCACTGGCGGACTGAGGCGTTGCGGCGAGGTAGAGAGTCATGGGCTCCAGGGGTCGCGGAACTACCATAACCGGCGAGCTGGTGAGGTATTCATTGAGGTCCCGGAAGGAGGCATCGGCCTCCGGAGTCCACTCAAAGGGCCCCTTCTTCTTCATGAGCTTGAAGAACGGGAGGGCGCGTTCCCAAACTTAGAGATGTGGCGCCCTAGGGACGTTACACATCCCGCGAGCTTCTGCATCTCCTTCAGGTTCGTGGGTGGCTTCATTCTTTCGATGGCCTTGATCTTCTCCGGATTAGGTTCAATGCCCTAGTGCAAAACCAGGAACCCTAGCAACTTGCAGGAGGGTACCCCGAACACGCACTTCTCCGGGTTGAGGCACAGCTTCACCTTGCGTAGGTTGGCGAACGTTTCTTCTAGGTCCTGGTCGAGAGTTCTGGCCTCCCTGGTTTTAACCACGATGTCATCGACGTAGGCCTCCGCATTCCTCCTGAGCTGAGGGCCGAGGGTGATGTGCATCAGGCGCTGGAAGGTGGCGCCCGCGTTCCTCAGCCCAAAAGGCATGCAAGTGTAGCAGTAGACCCCGCATGGGGTCAGGAACGCCGTCTTCTCCACGTCTTCCATCGCCATCTTGATTTGGTGGTAGCCCGAGAAAGCATCGAGGAAGCAGAGCAGGTCGCACTCAGCCGTTGAATCCAAGATTTGGTCGATGCACGGAAGAGGGAAGGGGTCCTGAGGGCAGAACTTGTTGAGGCTCGTGAAGTCAACGCACATGCACTCCTTGCCTCCTTTCTTCGGGACTATGACGGGGTTGGCCAACCACTCCGGGTGCCGTACTTCCCGTTCAACACCTACTTCCTCAAGCTTCCTAACGTCTTGAACGATGAAGGCCTGCTTCTCCGAGGCTTGTCTGCGCGCTTTTTGCTTGATAGGGCGCGCATTGGGGCACACCGTGAGGTGATGCTCGATGACGTGCCTAGGCACCCCGACCAAGTCTGCGGCTTTCCAGGCGAACACATCCTTGTTGGCCCTGAGGTAGCTGACCAGCACTGCCTCTTGCTCAGGATCCATGCCCGTACCGATGGTGAAGGTGGCTCCTGAGCCTTCTTCATCAGCGGGCACCTGCTTCGTCTCGGCGGGGTCCTGAGAGAAGAGCTGCTTCTTCTTGGCAGGCGCGGCCTCCGGCGCCTCCGGAGCCCCCTTTGCTCCAGGGTGAGCCGCGGCAACAGTCCTATAAGCGCGCTCGAGGACCTGAAGGGCGGCCTTGGGGTCCCCTTTGACGGTGATGACGCCGCTGCTCCTGGGTATCTTGATGGTGTTGTAGCCCGGGTGAGTCGCCACCATGAACTTCGCCAAGGCTGGGAAGCCGAGGACGGCGTTGTAGGGCAGGTGGATGGGTGTGACGTCGAAGTCGATGAGCTCAGTCCGGTAGTTAGCCGGTGTACCGAAGGTGACCGGGAGGCGGATCTGGAAGAGCGGAACGACCGAGCCCGCGACCCCTGAGAAGGGCTTGGTGGGGAGGAGCTGCCTGTAGGACACGGGCAGATGACCGAAGGCCTTGGGGGAGAGGATGTTGAGCCCGGCGCCGCCGTCGATGAGGGTCCTCGTCACGGCCACCCCGCAGATGGTGGGCGTGCAGACCGTGGGGAGAACGCTCGTGCCGGCCGCTTCTGACGCGAGGTCGCTAGGGCCGAAGGTGAAGGTGTGCCCCTGCGCACTCTGTGCCCGCGAGGCCTCCTGCAGCTGGGCGGTGGCCCCGACCTGCTGAAAGTGCGACTTGACGTGCCGAGCCGACGCTGGCGCTTGGGACCCTCCGAGGATGCAGGCGACCCCACGGCAGGGCAGCTCCCCGTCGGCAACGCTCCGCAGCCTGCTGTTGCGGGCCGTTCGGACGCCGTGCTCTCCCGCATATGGCCGGTGCCGGGGCAGACGTCGAGCCACCAAGAGCGCGACTGGCATGGCCACAGGAGGCGAGAGTGGCGGAGCAGGCCGCTCTCCGGTGGCCCGACCGGCAAAAGCGTCGTCGGGGAAGGAGGATGAGCGCCCATGGGTGGCGCTTCGCCGATACCGCTCGGACGTCGGGGAGGTTGCCAGCCACCACGCGGATGTGGCTGGCCACGGTCATCGTGGCGGCGCGGAACAGGAGAGGGGAGGTGAGGTCGTTGAAGAGGCAAGATTTCGACACGCCCCCTACCTGGCGCGCCAAATGTCGGATTAGGGGCTCTACAAAACCCAAGAAGTTCGAACACAGGGCCGTGAACGAAGATCTCTCCCACTCACATCTACCTAGCGTCTCGCCCTCGCCCATTGAAGAGATTCAAGCAAACAACAAGTGAAGCACACAAGAGTTTACCCAGGTTTAGGCCACCTTGTGGTGTAAAACCCTACTTCCTACTTTGGTGGATTAGCCTCAGGAGGGCTGGAATATGAACTAGTACAATGATTCCTCAGCTCAGAAGGTGAGCTCAAGAGGGTCAGGAGGCAAGTGTTCTTGCTCCTTTGCGTGGTGGTAGAGTTTATGGATCTGCCTATCTCTCTCCCTTTCATAGTGGGGATCCTAGTTACTTATATAGGAGGCCAGGGTCCTCTTCCCCTGAAATGTTTAGGCGGGATGGGATCCCACAACGGCCATTTTGAGTGGGAACACAAGGACGTTCCTACCCTGACAAAAGCAGTCTTCGCGTGCAAAAGGACCAGGTGGTGACGCGGTGGTGGGCTCGGTGGTGACATCCTCCCTGTCGTCCTTGCGGTCTTCGGTCCTGTTGCACCAATGGGGAAACCTTTGTCCCGCTCCTCGGGAACCTGCACCTGCGCTACCTCGTTTGCACTGAAACGGCAACTGTGCCGCTGGCGGGCGCTGGCACCCGCTAGCGCGGTGCGTCACTGCTTACGTCGCTGCCTCCTCCTGAGGCAGGCTTGGCCTTGGATTCTCCGCCCCTCCGTAGCACCCTGATGAAGCCGCTCCTGAGGGGGTCTTGACGTTGTTCTCCTCGCGAGGGTCTTGGGCAGCTGGTCGATCAGCTGGGCCGTACCAGGCCGTGGTAGGAGCGCGTCGCGGCCCGCAGACAGGCAAGTCTGGGTACCCTGGTTCCCAGGACGCCAACAATTGCCATGCAACGGATGCACTAGAGCTATTAGTGTATGAAAGCTCAACTACATAAACTATGTGGGTGTGCATCCAACTTGCTCGCTCATGAAGACCTAGGGCATTTTGAGGAAGCCCATCATTGGAATATACAAGCAAAGTTCTATAATGAAAATTCCCAGTAGTATATGAAAGTGACAACATAGGAGACTCTCTATCATGAAGATCATGGTGCTACTTTGAAGCACAAGTGTGGAAAAAGGATAGTAGCATTGCCCCTTCTCTCTTTTTCTATCATTTTTTCTTTTTTTCTCTTTTCTCTTTTTGGGCATTTTCTCCTCTTTTTTATGGCCTCCTTTTTCTTTCTTTTTCTTTCCTTTTCTCTTTTTTTTCGTCTGGAGTCTCATCCCGACTTGTGGGGGAATCATAGTCTCCATCATCTTTTCCTCACTCGGACAATGCTCTAGTAATGAAGATCATCACACTTTTATTTACTTACAACTCAAATATTACAACTCGAAGCTAGAACAAAATATGACTATATATGAATGCCTCCGGCGATGTACCGTGATGTGCAATGAATCAAGAGTGACATGTATGAAAAATTGTGCATGGTGGCCTAGCCACAAATACGATGTCAACTACATGATCATGCATGGCAATATGACAATGATGAAGCGTGTCATAATAAACGGAACGGTCGAAAGTTGCATGGCAATATATCTCGGAATGGCTATGGAAATGCCATAATAGGTAGGTATGGTGGCTGTTTTGAGGAAGGTATATGTCGGTGTACAAAAAGAGGGGTACACTTTTTGTACCCCTATGACTGTGCACTGGCAGTCTGAGCCACGGGCACCACCACACCAAGCATGGCAGGGGAGGTGAGCCAGGGTAAGACCGAAGCTCGATGGAATTGGAGCAACACCAAGAACAAGACCACAAAGAGCAAAGGGACGAAGCGGCTTCCCTCGGCGAGATCCTTGCCGGGAGCCAGTTTCAGCAGCCCCGGCAAGATCCTTGCCGGGGCCGGCTCTAGCAACCCCGGCAAGACCCTTGCCGCGGCAACTCGCCCCACGCCTACGGAGCGGATCACCCTTGAGTCCACTGCCCCCATGGGGCAAGGATTCGAGAGGCATCCCCGTAGTGGCATGCAGATCTTTGTGAAGACATTCAAGATCAGATACACGCTAAGAAGACGATGACCCATGGAGGGATCCCAGCCAAGGAGGACCACAAGGCCTCTGGCAAGCACCTTGCCGGGGATGACAACAGGCGCTGCGGCAAGACCCTTGCCGGGGCCCCGGCAAGGCCCTTTCCAAGGACACCCGCAGGGCCACCATCAGGCCCGCACCAACTGCGCATCCACTGCCCCATGCAGCTGCCAACCCAACCAGATGGACAGGCACCTGCGTGGCGGCATGCAGATCTTCGTGGAAGACCCACCATTGCGCCACCTCAGCTTCCTGCCTGCCTACATGGCATCTCAGGAATCGCTGGCCAGGGCGCGTGTCGACACAAGGAGGAGCGGCGACGGACAAGACGGACGTCTCCCCTCGTCCCTGATAAAGCAAGGACACCTAATTAAGCAAGATGCATTAAATGCGCCTTGTCATGTAATGCGGGGGATAACCTCGCATCACTGTACCCTTTCCACCTCATGTGTGCCACTGTGGCAACCCCTTTTCCCTATAAAAGGAGGCCCGAGGCGACCAGGAGAAGGATTCGGCTTTTTAGAACTCCTCACAACTCGGCTCTTTGGATCTTCTCACGCCCCATGGCTAGCTGAAGAACACAAACATATAATCCACCAAAGCAGGAGTAGGGTTTTACGCATCTTTGCGGCCCGAACCTGGGTAAAGGAACCGTGTGCTAACTATTGGATCCGCTCTTCTCTCAACCCCGCGCCCCACAACCGTAGTAGGGATTCTTGTGATCCCATAGTTGTCGATCCAAATACACCGACACTATATGGTGGGTGTATGGTACCGGCGAAAGTTGTGCGGTACTAGAGAGGCTAGCAATGGTGGAAGGGTGAGAGTGCGTATAATCCATGGACTCAACATTAATCATAAAGAACTCATATACTTATTGCAGAAATCTATGAGTCATCAAAACAAAGTACTCAATGCATGCTCCTAGGGGAAGGGTTGGTAGGAGTTAACCATCGCGCGATCCCGACCTCCACACAAAGGATGACAATCAATACATAAATCATGCTCCAACTCCATCACATAACGGTTCACCATACGTGCATGCTACGGGAATCACAAACTTTAACACAAGTGTTTCTTGAATTCGCAGTTACTCCACTAGCATGACTCTAATATCACCATCCTCATATCTCAAAACAATCATCAAGTATCAAACTTCTCATAGTATTCAATGCACTTTTATGGAAGTTTTCATTATATCCATCTTGGATGCCTATCATATTAGGACTAATTTTATAACCAAAGCAAATTACCATGCTATTCTAAAAGACTCTCAAAATAATATAAGTGAAGCATGAGAGATCAATAATTTCTATAAATAAAGCCACTGCCATGCTCTAAAATATATAAGTGAAGCACTAGAGCAAAACTATCTAGCTCAAAAGATATAAGTGAAGCACATAGAGTATTCTAATAAATTCCGATTCATGTGTATCTCTCTCAAAAGGTGTGTACAGCAAGGATGATTGTGGTAAACTAAAAGCAAAGACTCAAATCATACACGACGCTCCAAGCAAAACACACATCATGTGGTGAATAAAAATATAGTCTCAAGTAAAGTCACCGATAGACGAAGACGAAAGAGGGGATGCCTTCCCGGGGCATCCCCAAGCTTAGACTTTTGGTTGTCCTTGAATTTTACCTTGGGGTGCCTTGGGCATCCCCAAGCTTAGGCTCTTGCCACTCTTTGTTCCATAGTTCATCAAATCCTTACCCAAAACTTGAAAACTTCACAACACAAAACTTAATAGAAAATCTTGTGAGCTCCGTTAGTATAAGAAAACAAACCACCAGTCAAAGGTACTGTAATGAACTCATTCTTTATTTATATTGGTGTTAGACCTAATGTATTCCAACTTCTCTATGATTCATACCCCCCGATACTACTCATAGATTCATCAAAATAAGCAAACAACACACGAAAAACAAAATCTGTCAAAAACAGAACAGTCTGTAGCAATCTGTAACTTTAGAATACTTCTGTAACTCAAAAATTCCGAAATAAATTTGTGGACGTGAGGAATTTGTCTATTAATCATCTGCAAAAAGAAACAACTTAAAATCTCTCTCCAGTAAAAAATGGTAGCTAATCTCGTGAGCGCAAAAGTTTCTATTTTTTACACCATGATCGCAAAGACTTCACCCAAGTCTTCCCATAGGTTCTACTTGGCACAATCGCTAATTAAAACACAAAACCACATCTAAACAGAAGCTAGATGCATTATTTTTTACTAAACAGAAGCAAAAGCAAAGAAAATAAAATTGGGTTACCTCCCAACAAGCGCTATCGTTTAACGCACCTATCTAGGCATGATACAAGAATAGATTTAGGTATTGCCATCTTTGGTAGGCAATCCATAAGTGGCTCTCATAATAGATTCATAATGTAATTTGATTTTCTTTCTAGGAAAGTGATCCATGCCTTTCCTTAATGGAAATTGGAATCTAATATTTCCTTCCTTCATATCAATAATTGCACCAATCGTTCTAAGGAAAGGTCTACCAAGAATAATAGGACATGTAGGATTGCAATCTATATCAAGAACGATGAAATCTACGGGCACATAATTCCTATTTGCAACAATAAGAACATCATTAATCCTTCCCATAGGTTTCTTAAAGGTAGAATACGCGAGATGCAAATTTAAAGAACAATCATCAAGTTCATGGAAACCTAACACATCACACAAAGTTTTAGGAATTGTGGAAACGCTAGCACCCAAATCACACAAAGCATAGCATTCATGATCTTTAATCTTAATTTTAATAGTAGGTTTCCACTCATCATAAAGTTTTCTAGGGATAGAAACTTCTAATTCAAGTTTTTCTTCATAAGACTGCACTAAAGCATCAACTATGTGTTTGGTAAAGGCTTTATTTTGACTATAAGCATGAGGAGAATTTAGCACGGATTGCAACAAGGAAATACAATCTATCAAAGAGCAATTATAATAACTAACTCCCTTGAAATCCAAAATAGTGGGTTCATTGCTATGTAAAGTTTTGACCTCTTCAATCCCACTTTTTAACACTTTTGGCATCAAGATCTAAAAACTCCGAATCATTGGGACGCCTTTTAACTAAAGTAGACTCATCTCCAGTCCCATCCTTATCAAGATTCATATTAGAAAACAAGGATTTAATATGGGACACATCAGTCACTTTTAGATCTTCATCTTTATTATCATGAAAACTAGAAGAACACGCCTTCACAAAGCAATCTCTTTTAGCACGCATCCTAGCGGTTCTTTCTTTGCACTCATCAATGGTAATTATCATGGCTTTGTGAGACTCATTGATATCATGCTTAGGTGGGATAGATCTAAGTTTCAAAGAATCAACATCAAGCGAAATTCTGTCCATGTTCCTAGCCAACTCATCAATCTTAAGCAATTTTTCTTCAAGCAAAGCATTGAAATTCTTTTGCGAATTCATAAATTCTTTAACACTAGTCTCAAAATCAGAGGGAATCTTTTTAAAATTTCCATAAGAGTTGTTGTAGGAATTACCATAATTATTAGAGGAATTACTAGGGAAAGGCCTAGAATTAAAGTTTCCTCTATACGCATTGTTACCAAAATTATTCCTACCAACAAAATTCACGTCCAAAGATTCATTATTATTCTCAATCAACATGGACAAAGGCATATCATTAGGATCAGAAGACACACTCTTAGTAGCAATTAATTTCATAAGTCCATCCATCTTTCCACTCAAAACACTAATATCTTCAATAGCATGTACTTTTTACTAGTAGATCTTTCTGTGTGCCATTGAGAGTAGTTAACCATAATATTATCTAGGATTTTAGTAGCTTCTCCTAAAGTGATTTCCATGAAAGTGCCCCCCGCGGCCGAATCTAAAAGTTTTCTAGAAGCAAAATTCAAGCCAGCATAAAATTTTTGTATAATCATCCATAAGTTCAAACCATGCGTAGGGCAATTATGTATCATTAATTTCATCCTCTCCCAAGCTTGTGCAACATGCTCATGATCAAGTTGCTTAAAATTCATAATATCGTTCCTAAGAGAGATAATATTAGCGGGAGGAAAATACTTAGAGATAAAGGCATCTTTGCACTTATTCCATGAATCAATACTATTTCTAGGCAAAGACGAGAACCTAGTTTTAGCACGATCTCTAAGCGAAAATGGAAATAGCTTCAATTTAACAATATAATTATCCATATCCCTCTTCTTTTGCATATCGCACAAATCAACAAAGTTGTTTAGATGGGTAGCGGCATCTTCACTAGGAAGGCCGGAAAATTGATTTTTCATAACAAGGTTTAACAGAGCAGCATTGATTTCACAAGATTCAGCATCGGTAATAGGAGCAATCGGAGTGCTAATAAGATCATTATTGTTGGTATTGGAGAAGTCACACAATTTGGTATTGTCTTGAGCCATAGTGACGAATAAGCAATCCAACACACAAGCAAACAAGAACCAAGCGAAAAGAGGCAAACAAAAAAAGGGCGAATAAAATGGCAAAGGTGAAGTGGGGGAGAGGAAAACAAGAGGGAAATGGCAAATAATGTACTGCGAGGGATAAGTGTTTGTGATGGGTACTTGGTATATGAATTTTGCGTAGATCTCCCCGGCAACGGTGCCAGAAATCCTTCTTCATACCTCTTGAGCATGCGTTGGTTTTCCCTTGGAGAGGAAAGGGTGATGCAGTAAAGTAGCGTAAGTATTTCCCTCAGTTTTTGAGAACCAAGCTATCAATCCAGTAGGATACTACACGCAAGTTCCTCGTACCTGCACAAACAAATAAGAACCTTGCAACCAACACAATAAAGGGGATGTCAATCCCTTCTCGGCCACTTGCAAAAGTGAGATATGATAGAGATGATAATATAATATTTTTGGTATTTTTGTTATAGATTGAAAGTAAAGATTGCAAGGTAAAAGTAAAGTAAAGGTAAATAGTTGATGGAAGATTAATATGATGGAAGATAGACCCGCGGGCCATAGGTTTCACTAGTGGCTTCTCTTATGATAGCAGATTTCTACGATGGGTGAACAAATTACTGTCGAGCAATTGATAGAAGAGCGCATAGTTATGAAAATATCTAGGCATGATCATTGTATATAGGCATCATGTCCGTGACAAGTAGACCAAAATGATTCTGCATCTACTACTATTACTCCACACATCGACTATCCAGCATGCATCCAGAGTATTAAGTTCATAAGAACAGAGTAACGCCTTAAGCAAGATGACATGATGTAGAGGGATAAACTCGTGCAATATGATGTAAACCCCATTTTTTATCCTCGATGGCAACAATACAATACATGCCTTGCTGCCCCTACCGTCACTGGGAAAGGACACCGCAAGATTGAACCCAGAGCTAAGCACTTATCCCATGGCAAGAACTACCAATCTAGTAGGCCAAACCAAACTGATAATTCGAAGAGACTTGCAAAGATATTTAAATCATGCATAAGAGATTTTAGAGACGAATCAAATATTTTTCATAGATAATCTTGATCATAAACTCACAATTCATCGAATCTCGACAAACACACCGCAAAAAGAATTACATCGAATAGATCTCCAAGAAGATCGAGGAGAACTTTGTATTGAGATCCAAAGAGAGAGAAGAAGCCATCTAGCTAATAACTATGGACCCGAAGGTTTGTGGTAAACTACTGACAACTCATCAGAGAGGCTATGGTGTTGATGTAGAAGCCCTCCATGATTGATGCCTCCTCCGGTGGAGCTCCGGAACAGGCCTCGAGATGGGATCTCACGGGTACAGAAGGTTGCGGTGGTGGAATTAGGGTTTCGTGGTGCTCCTCGATGTTTTTAGGGTACGTCAGGGGAGCCAAGAGGGGCCCACAAGGGTGGGGGCGCGCCTACCCCCTGGGAGTGCCCCTGCCCTTATGGCCACCTCGTTCCTTCCCTGGCGTGTACTCCAAGTCTTCTGTGTTGTATTTGTTCCAAAAATGACTCTCCCGAAGGTTTCATTTTGTTTGGACTCCGTTTGATATTCCTTTACTACGAAACACTGAAATAAGCAAAAAACAACAATTTGCACTGGGCCTTGGGTTAATAGGTTAGTCCCAAATATAATAAAGCTCATTAAACATTCAAAACAGATAATATAATAGCACGGAACAATAAAAAATTATAGATACGTTGGAGACGTATCAAACGTGTCCTCGTGGACCTACAAAGTTCAGTAGCAACTTGATCCGAGATTTCATGATCATTATCATTAACTTCCTCTCTAGTCGGTGCAGGCACCACATAAACATCTTCGTGCGCTGCGCTACTTTCCGGTTCAAGAGGGGGATCTAACTCCTCATCAAGTTCTACTTTCCCTCCACTTACTTCTTTTGAGAGAAACACTTTCTCCAGAAAGGATCCATTCTTGGCAACAAAGATTTTTTCCTTTGGATCTGAGGTAGAAGGTATACCCAATAGTTTCCTTAGGGTATCCTATGAAGACGCATTTTCCGATTTGGGTTCGAGCTTTTCAGGTTGAAGTTTCTTGATATAAGTATCGCATCCCCAAACTTTCAGAAACGACAACTTAGGTTTCTTCCCAAACCATAATTCATACGATGTCGTCTCAACGGATTTAGATGGTGCCCTATTTAAAGTGAATGCGGTTGTCTCTAAAGCATAACCCCAAAATGATAGCGGTAGATCGGTAAGAGACATCATAGATCGCACCATGTCCAATAGAGTGCGATTATGATGTTCAGACACACCATTATGCTGAGGTGTTCCAGGATGCGTCATTTGTGAAACAATTCCACATTTCCTTAGGTGCGTACCAAACTCGTGACTCAAATATTCTCCTCCACGATCTGATCGTAAAAACTTTATTTTCCTGTCACGTTGATTCTCTACCTCATTCCAAAATTCCTTGAACTTTTCAAAGGTCTCAGACATGTGTTTCATTAAGTAGACATATCCATATCTACTTAAGTCATCAGTGAGGGTGAGAACATAATGATAGCCACCGCGAGCCTCAACGCTCATTGGACCGCACACATCAGTATGTATGATTTCCAACAAGTTGGTTGCTCGCTCCATTGTTCCGAAGAACGGAGTCTTGGTCATCTTGCCCAAGAGGCATGGTTCGCACGTGTCAAATGATTCATAATCAAGAGACTCTAAAAGTCCATCTGCATGGAGTTTCTTCATGTGTTTGACACCAATATGACCAAGGCGGCAGTGCCACAAGTATGTGGGACTATCATTATTAACCTTACATCTTTTGGCATTCACAGTATGAATATGTGTAACATCATGTTCGAGATTCAATAAAAATAAACCATTGACCAGTGAGGCATTACCATAAAACTTATCTCGCATATAAATCGAACGACCATTATTCTCGGATTTAAATGAGTAGCCATTCCGCATCAAATGAGATCCAGATACAATGTTCATGCTCAAAGATGGTACTAAATATCAATTATTGAGGTTTAAAACTAATCCCGAAGGTATATGTAGAGGTAGCGTGTGGACGGCGATCACATCGACCTTGGAACCATTCCCGACGCGCATCATCACCTTGTCCTTCTCCAATCTCCGCTTATTCCGTAGGTCCTGCTTAGAGTTACAAATGTGAGCAACTGCACCGGTATCAAATACCCAGGAGCTACTACGAGCACTGGTAAGGTACACATCAATAACATGTATATCATATATACCTTTGACGTTGCCGGCCTTCTTATCCGCTAAGTACTTGGGGCAGTTCCGCTTCCAGTGACCTGTTCCCTTGCAATAAAAGCACTCAGTCTCAGGCTTGGGTCCATTCTTTGGCTTCTTCCTAGCAACTGGCTTACCGGGCGCGGCAATTCCCTTGCCGTCCTTCTGTAAGTTCTTCTTACCCTTGCCTTTCTTGAACTTAGTGGTCTTATTCACCATCAACACTTGATGTTCCTTTTTGATCTCCACCTCTGCTGATTTCAGCATTGAATACAACTCGAGAATGGACTTTTCCATCCCTTGCATATTGTAGTTCATCACAAAGCTCTTGCAGCTAGGTGGGAGCGACTGGAGGATTCTGTCAATGACCGAGTCATCTGGAAGATTAACTCCTAGATGAGACAAGCGGTTGTGCAACCCAGACATTTTGAGTATATGCTTGCTGACAGAACTGTTTTCCTCCATCTTACAAGTGTAGAACTTGTCGGAGACTTCATATATCTCAACCCGGGCATGAGCTTGGAAAACCATTTTCAGCTCTTGGAACATCTCATATGCTTCGTGTTGCTCAAAACACTTTTGGAGCCCCGATTCTAAGCTGTAAAGCATGCCACACTGAACCAAGGAGTAATCATCACTATGCAACTGCCAGCCGTTCACAACATCTTGAGTTGCTGGGAAACTAGGTGCGTCACCTAGTGGTGCTTCAAGGACATATGCTTTCTTTGTAGCTATGAGGATGATCCTCAAGTTACGGACACAATCCGTATAGTTGCTACCATTGTATTTCAGCTAGGTTTTCTCTAGGAACGCGCTGAAGTTGAGGGCAACATTAGCGTGGTCCATTTGATCTACAAGACATATTGTAAAGATATTTAGACTATGTTCATGACAATTAAGTTCATCTAATCAAATTATTTAATGAACTCCCACTCAGATAGACATCCGTCCAGTCATCTAAGTGATACATGATCCGAATCGACTAGGCCGTGCCCGATCATCACGTGCGACGGACTAGTCATCAACGGTGAACATCTCCATGTTGATCGTATCCACTATACAACTCATGTTCAACCTTTCGGTCTCTTGTGTTCTGAGGCCATGTATGTACATGCTAGGCTCGTCAAGTCAACCTAAGTGTTTCGCATGTGTAAATCTGGCTTACACCCATTGTATGTCAACGTTTGAATCTATCACACCCGATCATCACATGGTTCTTCGAAACAACGAAACTTTGCAACGATGCACAGTTAGGGGGAACGCCTTTCTTGAAATTTTAGTGAGGGATGATCTTATTTAAGCTACCGTCGTTCTAATCAAATCTTTCCCTAATAATAAAGTGATTAGTGCTTCTGCCCGTCCGCTCACCGTCATTATTTATTTATATTTTTACGGAAAAAATTATTTTTGTATCGTGCTTATCCGAGGTGGTACTAAAAAAGTTGTCAGCATGTGCATCGATAATTCTGGCCCGTTCTGCGGTCATGCATGCGGTGCCAGCCCAAAACCAATTGCGAGCGGGTCGGATCGACCTCCGGACCTAACAAACTCCCGCAACCACTTCACTCCAGATCGAGAGGAGTTCGATCCTGAGCGCCTCGTCACCTCGAGAAGGAGCTCCCGGGCCCGAGCCACCGCCACCCCCCACAGCAACCATCGCACCTAAGCTTCCAGATGAGGAGGGGGCTCCCGATCCAGAGCCCCTCACCGCCTTTGCGCTCGGCCTCGCCACCGGCGACCAGCGCCATCGCCGGACCTCCACGCCTCGCACCCCTCTCCCTGCCTCTCCCTTTCCCCTCTGTTTCTCTCTCACACAAGGACTACCTCTCCCATTCTTCTATAGGAGTAGCCATGGCCACCGATGACCGCCGCCTCACCCAGATCCGGCCAAATTCGACCCACTGCGGCCGGATCCGCCCCATCCTGACCTTGTCGGCCTTCCTCCCTGTCTTCGTCACTATCCATCGCCGGGCTAGAAGACCAGCGCCGCCACCTCTCTTCGCGAAGAAGCACGAACGAGACGAGCCCAACCTCGACCTTGCCCTGCAGCTGCATGTGGGCCAATAGAGCAAATAAAATTTGTTGTGCCATTACTTGCATGAGCATATGTATGGTGTATTAGATTAGATTCATCAAAAAAAAGACCTGGCTCATGAGGGAGCCTTTGAATCTCCTCATAATGTTTTTTTGTTGAATCTCATGTGAGGTATTATAATTTGTAATGAGTTATTATTTACGCAGAACACGTTCAAACAATGAATTGGACCCCCCCCCCTCCAAGATTTCGCGCTTGAATACATACATCCAAATGAAAAAACTGAAACCTACGCCCTGCCTGTTATTTATAATGGGGAAAACGTTCGTAAAATAGTGCATCAACTTGGGATCGATCAGTTAACCTTGAGCCGATGAACGCCAAATGACCAACAACCATCTAGGGTACCAACGCTTTGTGTTTTTTTAATGGATTAAATCCAAAATTATGCGTACTCATTTGATATATGGTAAATTTTTTTAATAACTTCAATATTCCCCTTTTTGACAATAATAAGATGAATCGACGGGTCAACCAGTGAGAATCTTAATAGGTAGCCTCACCAGCTTGGCTCCCTATTCATTTTTTTAACTATGGTTCAATAGTTATCTGCCGGAAAGATGCCCAAGTTCATGTTAGAAATGACGTAGGTGGACGGTGGCGACAGTGAAGTGTATTCGGTTTATATTGAGTCGAGAAGTTGATGGCCTCACACCTTAATTTAATTTGAACTAATAATTATTATTGTGGACGCTCAATAAGAAAATGGGAACACAAGAGGAATTACAAGCTAGTGCGGCTAGGGGCTAGCGAAATCAGCATGGTGAGTGTAATAAGCTGGTGCGAGTAGGGGTTCGTGAAATCGGCATGGTGAGTTTGATTACCAATATCACTACCTTGGGACAGACTGATCACATTTTGTTGTAATAGGTGGCAAGTGACTATCATCGACATCAATGATGAAGAGGACAATTGGAAACACAAATGACTCGCTAGGGGTGTACGAGAGGTTGTTTCTCCCATTGCAACGCACGTGCACGTTTGCTAGTAAGATGTAAACATGATAAACATCACATGCAAATCATAAAGTGACATGATATGGCCAATATCATCTTGCGCCTTTGATCTCCATCTTTGAGGCACAGCATGACCACCTTCATCCCCAGCATGACACCATGATCTCTATCATCGTGTCTTCATGAAGTTGTCTCGCCAACTATTACTTCTACTACTATGGCTAACAGTTAGCAATAAGGTAAAGTAATTACATGACATTTTCATTTACACGCAGGTCATACACTAAATTAAGACAACTCCTATGGCTCCTGCCGGTTGTCATACTCATTGACATGCAAGTCGCGATTCCTATTACAAGAACATGATCAATCTCATACATCGCATATATCATTCATCACATCGTTTTGGCCATATCACATCACATAGCATACCCTGCAAAAACAAGTTAGACGTCCTCTAATTGTTGTTGCGTGTTTTACGTTGTTGTTGTGGGTTTCTAGAAAGAACGTTTCTTACCTACGCAAAAGCCACAACGGTGATTTGTCAATTGCTATTTACCCTTCATAAGAATCCTATTCATCGTATCCGATCCAACTAAAGTGGGAGAGACAGACACCCGCTAGCCACCTTATACAACTAGTGCATGTCAGTCGGTGGAACCTGTCTCACGTAAGCGTACATGTAAGGTCAGTCTGGGCCACTTCATCCCATGATGCCGCTTAATCAGGATAATACTAGTAAAGGTAAGCAAATTGACCAAATCATCGCCCACAACTACTTGTGTTCTACTCATGCATAGAATCTACGCATAGACCTGATGCCACTGTTGGGGAACGTAGGAATAATTCAAAAAAATTCCTACGTCTGACCAAGATCAATCTATGGAGAAACCAGCAACAAGAGGGGGGAGTGCATCTTCAAACCTTTGAAGATCGCTAAGTGGAAGCGTTACAAGAATGCGGTTGGTGGAGTCGTACTTGCAGCGATTCAGATTGCGGTCGATTCCGATCTAAGCGTCGAACAACGGCGCCTCCACGTTCAACACACGTGCATCCCTGTGACGTATCCCACGCCTTGATCCAGCAAGGAGGAGGGAGAGGTTGGGGAAAAAAACTCCAACAGCAGCACGACGGCATGGTGGTGGTGGAGCAGCGTGGTTCTCCGGCAGGGCACTACGGAGGACGACGAGGAGGAGAAGTAGGGCTGCGCCGAGAGAGAGAGGGACTCGTGTCTTTGGCAGCCCCAACCCCCCCCCCACTATATATAGGAGGAGGGGAGGTGGCTGCGCCCCCTCTAGGGTTCCCACCCTAGGGGGTGCGGCAGCCCTAGATGGGGTGGAGGCCGGCGACCAAGAGGGGGCGAGAGGGGGGCGCACCCTAGGGTGGGCCTTAGGCCCATCTGTGCCTAGGGTATCCTCCCTCTCCTCCTTGCTGCGCCTTCGGCCTTGGTGGGAGGTGCACCAGCCCGGTCAGGGGCTGGCCCCTTCCCACTCTTGACCCATGCAGGCCTCCCGGGCCGAAGGCCCCTCCCGGTGGACCTCCGGAACCCTTCCGGTGGTCCCGGTACATTACCGGTGATGCCCGGAACACTTTGGGTGGCCAAATCCTCACTTCCTATATATCATTCTTCACCTCTGGACCATTTCGGAAATCCTCGTGAAGTCCGGGATCTCATCAGGGACTCCGAACAAAATTCGGTAACCACGTACATATTTCCCCTATAACCCTAGCGTCATCGAACCTTATGGGTGTAGACCCTACGGGTTAGGGAGGCATGTAGACATGGCCGAGACATCTCTCCGGTCAATAACCAACATCGGGATATGGATACCCATGTTGGCTCCCACATGTCCCACGATGATCTCATCGGATGAACCACGATGTCGGGGATTCAATCAATCCTGTATACAATTCCCTTTGCCTACCGGTATGATACTTGCCCGAGATTCGATCGTCGGTATGCCTATACCTTGTTCAATCTCGTTACCGACAAGTCTGTTTACTCGTTCCCTAACACATCATCCCGTGGCTAACTCCTTAGTCACATTGAGCGCATTATGATGATGTCTTACCGAGTGGGCCCAGAGACACCTCTCCGTCACACGGAGTGACAAATCCCAGTCTCGATTCGTGCCAACCTAACAGATACTTTCGGGGATACCCGTAGTGCACCTTTATAGCCACTCAGTTACGTTGTGACGTTTGGCACACCCAAATCATTCCTACGGTATCCGGGAGTTGCACAATCTCATGGTCTAAGGAAATGATACTTGACATTAGAAAAAGCTTTAGCAGACGAACTACACGATCTTGTGCTATGCTTAGGATTGGGTCTTTTCCATCACATCATTCTCCTAATGATGTGATACCGTTATCAATGACATCTAATGTCCATGGCCATGAAACCGTGACCATCTATTGATCAATGAGCTAGCCAACTAGAGGCTCACCACGGACATGTTATGGTCTATGTATTCACACATGTATTACGGTTTCCGGTTAATACAATTATAGCATGAATGATAGACAATTATCATGAACAAGGAAATATATAATAATAACCATTTTATTATTGCCTCTAGGGCATATTTCCAACACATAGTGCCCACAACCCACCAGGGCGCGCCACCAGGCCCAGGCGCGCCCTGGTGTCTTATGCCCTCCTCGAACGTCGGTTGGATCCGTACTTAGGGCGCAAGGAAGCTTATATCCGGAAAAAAAATTGTGTAAAAATCTCAGCGCAATCAGAGTTACGGATCTCCGGGAATATAAGAAACGGTTTTCGGCCAGATCTGGGGGACACGAAACAGAGAGAGAGAGAGAGAGAGAGAGAGAGAGAGAGAGAGAGAGAGAGAGAGAGAGAGAGAGAGAGAGAGAGATATCCAATCTCGGAGGGGCTCTCGCCCCTCCCATGCCATGGAGACCATGGACCAGAGGGGATCCCTCCTCCCACCTAGGTAGGAGTCCAAGGAAGAAGAAGGATGAGGGGGTCTCTCTCCCCCTCGCTTCCGGTGGCGCCGGAGTGCCACCGAGGCAACGATCGGGATGGCGATCTACATCAACAATCTTGCTACCGTCAACACCAACTCTCTCCCCCTCTATGCAGTGGTGTAACCTCTCTATTCTCGCTGTAATTCTCTACTTAACATGGTGCTCAACTCCATATATTATTTCCCAATGATAGGCTATCCTATGATGTTTGAGTAGATTGGTTTTGTCCTACAGGCTTATCGGTAAAATTGCTATGGTTGGTTTAATTTGCGTGTGGTTATGTTGCTGTCCTTTGGTGCCCATCATATGAGCGCGCGTGTGGATCACACCATAGGGTTAGTTATATGCTGGTATGACTACGTATTGGAGGGCAAGGGTGACAGCAGCTTTAGCCTGGCATAGAAATTGATGCATATGGGATTGAAGGGGGGCCAATATATCTTAAGGCTATGGTTGGGTTTTACCTTAATGAATGATAGTAGTTGCGGATGCTTGCTAGAGTTCGAATCATAAGTGCGTAGAATTCCAAGTAAGGTACGATATGCTAGCAGTGGCCTCTCCCACATATAAACTTGGTATCAATCTAGTAACATAGTTGATGGACTATGGACAAATCATTCTCTTGTGATACAAAAAGCTTGCTACTACACTACTTTTATTGTCTTGCAACCTATTTCAAGTTCCCACAAAGTACTCCTAGTTTAATTTTTGTTCTAGGTAAAGCAAATGTTAAGTATGCGTAGAGTTGTATCGGTGGTCGATAGAACTTGCGGGAATATTTGTTCTACCTTTAGCTCCTTGTTGGGTTTGACACTCTTACTTATCGAAAAAGTCTACAAACGATCCCCTACACTTGTGGGTTATCACCCATCAAGGTGCATGTTCTAATTTGGCAAGGTTTTATTGATTGAATGTATCATGCATAAGGTGTCTTGCATTTCTTCTACTTCGTTGCACCGCCATATGCTTAGTTTACTCATCATATATGTCAAGATGCCATACCCATCCATTATCAATATGTATTCCATCTGTCATCATACCATGTTTTCCCATGCAAATGATGTTCTTGTGCATCAGACATCAAAAAGGGAGAGGGTGTTTGCCGAACCCGAAGGAGGACCAGCAAAGTCCTTGAAAAATGTGGTGGTGCGTGAGAAATCAGATAGCACCCCACTTATATTGGCTCTCCAACCAGTGACACAAAACATAGGACCGAGTCCAGCAGACTGTACCTGTAATTCACTGGCCACACCACTAGCCGCACCACACATGACCTGCACTCCAGCAAAAGGCATGCCGATTTATGTTGCCATAGCACCAGCTGTACCACAGAAAAATCCCACTCCAGCAAAAAGTACAGCAAGTCAACCGGCCGAAGACCTATCCCAACTGCAGAGACGACCAATTTATGTAGATTGGAAACCTATTCCGTTTATTCCTAGTTTAAAAGACAATGCTTTGAATGTTGTTAGGAACTACATGCATATATTCCCATCATGGCAAGATTATAGTGAAGACGAACACCATTTTCACATATTCCTGTCCCACTTACGTGTAAGTGCTATTATTCATGGTGATTATTTTCCTGTTTTCTGCTGATTGAACACATCGATGATTTATATTACATTGTTGTAAGTAGGCGAGGGTCAATCTGCATAGTCATCACAAGCAAAGCTTGCTTGCACTTTTCAAGGAAGCATTGCAGCAGTATCGGTGTTACCTGAGGAAAACACACTTTGATGGCAAGTCTATAAATGAATTTCCGGTGAAGTCTCCTGTGCTAACTTAAGAAGACATTGAATGGAAAAACCTTGTTATGCACTGGTCTCGTTCCCAGGATGAGGTACTGTCTATGATATCACATGACAATTTGTAGCATAATTGGTTTGGTGTCGAAAATTGGCATGCCAATGTTTGGCACTGTGCCAAATATTGGCTACTACTTGGTTGGTTACCAAGTTGTCTTGCCTATCACACATAAAATTGTCAATAGTTGGCAAGTCTTGGTATTGCCAATATTTGGCAATGCCAACATTTGGCTAGCCAATTATTGGCAGCAAACCAATCACGCTCTTGAACTTCTACTTTTTCGTATGTGCCTTACGGATTTCTTTTGCAGGAAATCAGCTCGAAGAATTCTGGTTTGAAAAGGATGATGGGATATCGCAAATATGCTGCTCGCTGCTTTGCTCTTGTTGCTACCAGTTGTCCTATATAACTTTACTTGCATTCATACCTGGTTCATTATGTGACAGCAGTATGCATGATAGCTTGCTTATCAATTGTTCGCTCCAAATTATCACATCTGTATTAATGGTTACATTAATGTAGAATCCAATGCCAATTAAATAGTTTAGCTCTCCATTGTTCTTCTAAGTACCTGTTGTCCTTCATGTACAATCACTCTGTAGCTTATTTTCATCTGTCCTCCATTTTCTACACATCAGATCTATATTTACTCTTACCATAAGGTTTGATAAAACCAATGGTACTGCAGAAGTTTAGCTCTGCATTGCTCTAGGCAGTACCTTTTGCATGTATCGATGTACGTACATTTATAGCTAGTTGGTTATGTAGCATCACTCTTCATCTTATCTTAAATGTTCTCCATTTTTTCTTATATTATCACATATATATTTACTCTTAACAAAATGTAGAATAAAGGAAATCTTATGAAGAAGATTATGTGGTAAAATTCTTTAATTGCCCCACCATCAGCATGGACAAGGGCTTTATAAAGAGCCGATCTTCACCACTAATGTAAGTTTGTCCTTCTGAAGCCTTCAAACTTTGTTGTGTATATTTGGTTAGGCATAACTGCAAGAGCTGTTTATTTTTGGTGCTTGCATCAAATTGCATGTTTAAAGTTTATTATGAAGTTCATAAACATAAGTTTGTCCTTCTCAATTTAAGTTCTCAGCTGTACAACCAAGTTCCTTCTTCATACCATGTAAACTAAACTATACAGAGCAAGTGATCTTCTTTTCCATTGCATGTATGCATCTGTTCTTGATCTATAATCCAGTGGTGTTGTGAAATTACCCACTACAACACAATATCATATTCTGCAATGTCTTAACTATGAACAATGTCATATTATTCTACTATTATTTAAATCGTCTCTTTATTTGCCCATCTGAAATGGGATAAATTGACAGCACACTAACCATTGATACTTATGTGTTCTTTAGCACCACATGTATGCTTGAGTTCTTGATCTGTAATCCAGTGGCGTCGTGAAGCTGCCAACTCCTTCACAATGTCATTTCCAGCCATGTCTTAAGATGAAGAATACCATATTGTGTTAATGATATTTTAAACTGTGTCTCTTTATTCGCTAATAAGAAATGTGATGAATTGCCAGCACTGATACTTATATGTGCAAAACCTCTCATCTATCTACTTGTTTCTCTTTCAAAGTGATACCTCTCGCCCCATGAAGAACTACCATAATGATAGTTAGACGAACCCATTGCATGTCCCTCTAACCTATATTGCAGGGAAGAAGGCGACACATATTGGAGATAGCGATACAACTCCAAAGTCATGTCTTGATGTAGCATTGAAGTTACTCACTGATAGCAGTGCCACAAGCTCGATGAAGTCGCCACCTGAATCTGTAAAACTTCTTCAGTGTCAACTTCAAGCAGCAAGACATGGTTCAGCTGAACCCCTGCTTGAACTCCTATCTCTATGGAAGATCAACGAGAAGTCCAGTGCGTCCATTGATGCTATGCGGCAAGAGTTGGAGGATATAAGCATCAAACAAGTGCAGTCTCATCAGCTTGCTCAGCTGCTTGCACTGCAGCTCCCGAGCAGGGCTAACCTTTCTTGAACTCTATTGAAATGTCGTTGGTTTTGTATATTATTTTTTCAGCGTGTTTATTTGCATTGGTGGTGATCTTTGATGCCCAGTGTATGTAATCTACTATCTGCTTGTGCTTTATTATCATTGGTGGCAAACTTTGATGCCCAGTGGATGTAATATGCCGTAACTTCTTTATTGTATAGTCTAGGTTTTTTCTTATTACGATACTGTAGTTATTTTACTGTATATATATCCTGTCTTCGCTCTAAAGTAAACGACCCAAAACGTAAAATTACTTTACATAATCGGGCCGGCATGATGGGCCGCATCGTGGGCCTAGTCATCTCAGTTTGTTAACAGGCCTAAATGTAAACCGGCCCACTAGTAGTTTCGTGCCTTTAAGAGGGCCGAAAAAGACCCTGGCCCATGATTGTGCTAATCACATCACGGGCCGTTAACATGCCAAAATTCTCTCGGTCAGTGTTTGGCCCAATCAGATTATCGGCTATGAGCAGGCCAGATGCAAAGCGGGACATAATTAGGCGCAACTATATCACGGGCATTTAGCAGGACGATATAAATATAGGGTCGAAATGTTAAAAAGGCCTTTAACATGCCGAAACTAATATCAGGCTGTACTATTAAATGGGCCTTTAGCTAACATAAATCCTAACAGGGCCTCAAGGGGCCCAAAAGCACTATGTCTAGTTGACGGGCCGAATCTAATATGGGCCATAATTTAGCCCAAAGATTGAAAGGCTCTTAAAGGGCCGGATCTGATATGGGCCTGTCGGGGGAAACTGTCCTCCCACGAGCACCTATGGGACCGGAGCCCTTCTACGTTGCGGTAAGGGAGCGGAGGGAGAACGGAGAGCAGATCGAGGAGTGCACGCGGGCAGTTTTACCCAGGTTCGGGCCGCGCGGACGCGTAAAACCCTACTCCTGCCTTGGTTGTATTGAGTTCTTGAGCTCGGGAGCTTGAAGAGCTACAGTACTAGCTACACCGAGCGAGAGAGTTGTTTAGGTTTCGAAAACAGAACCCCCTCTACGTTGTGCATGGGCCTCCTTTTATAGCTCAAAGGGGTCACCGACAGGTGTCAATGTAGAGGAGGGTAAAAGTGTAATTTTGGTGGTAGTTGTAACAGTGCGTGAACAGTATATGAACAGTGGTCTTCACCTAACTTTGACAGTAGGGGACAAGGGCCTTAAATGCCCGTCGCCGTCGACCCCAAAAGTGTCCGTCCGTGCTTCTCCGTTCGCCACGGCGGTAGCCTCGTCACCGTGGCTTGCCACCGTGTGCCCCAGGCTGCACAGCCATCTACCACGTGCCCTTGGAAGGGCCCCAGGACGACGCGTGGGCCGATGAGCTGGAGCGCGGGCACACAGCGTAGGTTTCCCCGGCAAGCACCTTGCCGGGGTGGTGATCTTGCCGGGCCCGGAAGCTTATCGCTCTCCGGGTCCTGCCGGGGCGCATGATGCGCCGAGGCATCTCTTGAGGTAAGTGTTCCCTGGCTTTCCTGGCAAGCCCCTCTTGCCAGGGTCTTGTGCTAAAGTGGTAACCTTGAGCCTGGTGCGGCCTTCCCGGCAAGCTCCTCTTGCCGGGGCCTTGATCTTCTGACTTGTATACTTTGTTCTTGAATGGCTTCATAGGGACCGGAAAGGTTCCCGACGAGCACGTGGTGAGCCCTGCCACGGGAAGCTGCTACTGCCAGTGCACAAGTTGGGGTACTTAGTACACCGACAGGAGCCCCCGGGCCTGGCCACACACGGTGCCGAGCGCTGTTGGGCCAGGCCCAAGACAGTGCACGGGCACGCGCGGCCCACGGCAAGCCGTATCCCTTTCCGTATCCGCCGCATCCCTCCCTAACGGCACGCGTCGATTGCGGTGTCGTGGGAGAGATCGTGGCCTGTTCTTTAATGGGAAATGCGGAACGTCCCCCACTTCCCCCTTAAAAGCAGAGGAAGCACGGGCAGTTCCCTCCATCGTCTTCATTGCGTCTTGATTCTCCAGAAACCCCCGCCGCCCTCCGCCTCCCAAAGGTCGACAGAGAGCCCAGCTCCCCCCTTCCTCCGCCGCATCCCGCATCCGTGGCACCGTCGAGCTCCTCGCCTCTTTCCTTGCCGCCCCCGCCATGGCTCCGAAGAGCGACAAGGCGAAAGCAGACAAGGCCAAGAAGGAGAAGTACGAGCAGGCGGCGAAGCTGGCAGCCTTGCGGAAGAAGTGCGTGGTCTTCGCGCCGAGGCTTGGCGCGAGGGAGCTGCGGGATAAATACTATCTGTTCTGGGCGAGGGAGACCAAAGCTCATCCCCGCACCAGAGTCTTCCCCGCCGTCGCCAAAGATATGTTCCCCGGCGGGTACTTTTTCTTCGCTGCGTTCTTCCATTGTGGTCTGTGCCCTCCGTTCTCGGAGTTCTTTTGTGATGTCATGAATACATATGGCCTCCACCTCCTAGATTTCACCCCCAACGCCATCCTTACGATGGCCATTTTCGCACATCTGTGCGAAAACTATGTTGGGGTTCATCCAAATGTAGCCCTTTTCCGCCACTTCTTTATGCCTAGAGTAGAGTCAGGTGCCCCCCTCTCCGGCGGCATCTCCTGGATCTTTAGGCTGAACAAGAAGGACTCGTACCTGAAGGGTGAGCTTCGCGGCAAGTGGGAGGAGTGGAGAGCCGATTGGTGCTGGGTGCTGGAAGATAACTCTGAGCCTTTTACCGCGCCGCGCCAAACAGCCATAGTGCGCGGCAGGGATTGGAGTGAATTGGCCCCGGAGGACAGTAAGCTCAACATTGCCCTCATTAGTATCATACGTCTCCGAGTCGCCAATCTGACTATCAGAGAAGTTGGAGCAGATTTCCTCCGCCGCCGCATCGCCCCTTTACAGGAAAGGAAAAGGTCCGCCAGGGAATTCGGCAATGCGGCAGATATCATGAGGCTGCGCCCTGGATTGAACTACAACTTCACTGCCTTGGAGCTGAAGGGGATGGTCCGGGAGCTCTTCAAGCATGACCCGGCCCACCCGGAGTGGTTCAGACCTTCCCGACGAGTGGTGCCGCTGTGCAACAACACTGCCCGCGATTCCCTACGAGCAATGATGCCCGCGTGCGACTCCCATGGCGTCGTCCCCACTTGGATAGAGCCTCCACCGGATACCGTGCTGACCTTCTTCGACAATTTGGTCGAGACGCCCCACAACGCCGAGGAGAACAAAGGCCTTACCCGGGCTACTACTGAGCGGGATATAGCTTACATCGCCTCCAGGATGGAAGAGGCCGCCGCAGCTGCGGCTGCGGGTGACTTTGGATACACTGTGGACGAGGCGCAGGCCGCGGACGCAGTGAGCCAAGCAGAGGAGGCGGAAATCCTCAAGTTGCTGAAGCTCGCGCCCGAGGAGTTTGCCGGGGAGCCTTCCGTGAGGTTTGCCGGGACGAGCGAGGTTGCCGGGGGGAGCGAGGCCGCCGGGCACGGTGCTGAGTCCAGCGGGCCTGCCGAGGAGGAGGAGGACGCCGAGGCTGATGAAGACTCTGGTGGATCTCTGAATCTCGATGACGACGCCTCCTCATCCTCAGAGAACTCCCCGCCTCCGGCAAGTCCCACGCAGCAACCGAAGAAGCGCCTCCGCAAGGCAGCTGAGACGGTGAGGCCGCATGCGTCTCGACAGCAGCCAGCGCGCCGTGCGACGCGCGCCACCAGGACGAGCGAAGTCGTCAAGGAAGCGCCCCATGCTCGAGCGCCAAGCGGAGGGGGATCTTCCCGGAGCGGAACGGGTGCTCCTTCTGCCCCTCGGTCCTCGGCGACGACGGGGGCTGGGTCTTCGCAGCCCACAACCCTGGAGACCGCCAAGCGCCCGAGGGAGCCTTCTCCTCCAGCTCCTCGCGCAGGAGCACCCCAGGCGGAGTTTGACTTCTCCGCCCTCAGCTCCGACGAAGAGGAAGAGGAGTAAGTACTTGCAATTCTTTAGTTTCTTTGATTTTGTCTTGATTTTCCTTGTTGATTCTGATCTTGTTTTTGCTTTGCTTTCAGGACCCTGACCCAGCGGATGGCGAAGAGGGCCAAGATCCCTGTGGTCGAGATTGAAGACGACTCGCCCGCCGCGGCGACGGGAGACATGCCAGCGACAAACTTGCCGGATCAACCTGCTGCTCCGAGGAGCAGCCCCCAGCGCAGCCCCCAGCGTAAGTCTGGTTTTTATCTTTCTGCTTGACGGGTGCGCTTGAGGTTATCATCTTGGTTGACGTTTTGATGTCTTGTTTGTCTTGTGCAGAAGTGGAGCCGCAGCCGCAGGAGCGCCCGGAGGTCGCCCCCGACGAACCACTTGCTCCACCCTCCCCGCCAAGGGTGAACTCCCCGGCAAGGGAGAACGCTCCGCCAAGGACGGGCACTCCGCCAAGGGCGAGTACCCAGCCAAGGGTGAGCAGCCCGACAAGGGTGAGCACCCCGCCAAGGGAGGGCGCAGGAGGCCCTCCGCCAGCGGGGGCCACTACTCCGCCGCCAAGGGAGAATTCCTCGGCGAGGGACCCTGTCGTTGAAGAAGTCCGCGAAGGTAAGCCTTGCAACTTCTTCTCCTTGGATTTGTCTTTTTGGATATTCGCTTGATTCTTTCTTTTCTTTTTCTTCTGCTTAGACCCTCCTGCCCCGGAGCGGATGGAAACGGAGGCCACCGCTAAGGAGGAGGTGCACGGCGCCGGCGGCAACACCACTGCCATCGAGGGAATGGCTGGAGCCGACGAGCCTGCCGCTGAAGAGACCGCCCCGACCGCAGGCGCCGCGGCAGGGGAAGGGATCGGCGACCACACTGCTGAGGCCGCAGGAGCGCCGGACGCTGCACCTGCCGCCGACCCTTCCGCCCCCGCAGCTGGGCAGGGCGTCTACCTGGAGGCTGCCAACGGGATCTTCATACAAGTCCCGTGGGCGTCCTCGTCTCGAGCACCCGCGGAGGGAGAGACCTTTGACGGAGAGGTCCTCGCCTCCGCAGGATTGAAGGTTGTTGAAGCACCCGGCAGCAGCGACGAGCCCAAAGAGGAGAAACTCCTTCGCCGGCTCCTGGCCTTATATCGGGCCAGGCAAGCGAAGTTGGAGTCTCGGGAGGCTCTGGCCGCCAAGGCTGGAGCTGACTTGGAGAAGCGCGCCGCGGAGCTCCGCGCCGCCAACCAGGCGGCCCTCCGCAACTTGGCGGAGGAGCGCGAAGAGCTTGCCGGGGAGCAGCAAGCATTCCTCCTTGAGAAAGCTGAGGCCGAGGAGCAGCAGCGGTTGGCCGCCGAGGAGCTGTCTCGGCGGGAAGGAGTACTCAACCAGCGGAAGGTCGACCTCGATGCCCACGAGGACGACCTCGCCGCCCGGGAGCAGGCCATTGGCGGGGCTCTGAAGGAGGCCAAGGACGCCGCAGCCGCCGCAGAGACCGCCAAGAAGGATCTGGAGGCCAAGGTGCAACAGCTGGAGCTGTTCCTAAAGGCGAGCGAGGACAGAGTCACTGCGCTCAATGTGGAGCGGGAGAAAGATGCCCACACCAACTCTGAGCTGCAGGTACGTCTCTCTGAGAAGGGCACAGAGCTTACTGCCGCCAAGGATTCCATTGCTGACTTAGAGATGAAGGTCTCCACTCTGACTGAATCGCTCGACGCCGCCCGGGACCGCGAGACGAAGCTAAAGGACGAACTCCGCAAGGAAAGGGCCTTGGTGGATAGCGCCGCCGTCTCCGCGAACAACTTCAGCCGGGCAGTGGAGCAGTGGACTGATGAGCTGGTCACCTCCGCTGCCAAGATTGACATGGAGATGATGGCGCTGAAGGCGGAGCATCTCGTGTACTCTCCGGACGAGAGTCTCCCCCACAGCGCCAAGTTGAGTCTGTTCTTCAGGGGAATCGCGCCGGCGCTTGCGCAGCTGCGGGAGAAGATCCCCGTGCAACTGGCCGACGAGGCGCGTCGGCACTGCGCGGGCACCATGGAGCGGGTCTTGTCGAAGATCGTCTACTGCAACCCCGGCATCAACCTCGTCAACGTCCTCCGCACCTTGCCGCCCGAAGCTGATCAGGAGGCATTGAAGGCGCAGGTTGCCCACATTGTTGCCAAGGTGGGCAAGATCACGAGGCGTGAAGGCGACCGCGTGGATTAGATTCCTTTCCTTCTTCTTCCTTTGCGGCTGCCAGTTAAGTCATAGGCAGTAGTTGATTAGAAAAGCGGCAAGCTATCTTTGTAATATACAATCTTATTTTGGGGTAATCAATGCAGTGTTATCTCCCTTGCTTTGGTCCTTTACTTTGTATGCTTTTTACCCTACGCTTTTAGGGAACTTGCCGGCAAGGGGCCCTTGTCGCGAGCGCTGAGTGCTGGACTCTTAGCAGCCTGCTGGCAATACCCTCGCCGGCTCGAAACCTTGCCGCAGCTAGTCGCAGCACACTTAGGTTGCTGAGCAAACTCGAAAGCGAAGTAAGGGCGCGACACTGTCGCAGCTCACTTAAGTCGTTGAGCGTGCTCGAAGCAAAGTAAGGGTGCGGCTAACCACGGGGAGATTCCTCCGCGCACAGGTTTTCCATACAAAGGGTGGTTTGTTCAAGGAAGATAACTAAAATTTAAAAATTTGAATTACTCAAACTTTGGTAACTTAGCTTTCATTGTTTGCTCCCCGATAAGGCTTGTCTTTCTTGAACAGCACTTGGTTCATACTTCCACCTCCTTCCCCCCCGGCAAACTTGTGCGCAAGGAATATTCCTTCTGCTTAAGAGGGAAAAAAGAGGAGGACAAACAAGTATCGGGCCTTACGGCTTGCTAGTGCTTACCGGGGATGTGTGTTGCACAAAGTGCCAAACAATGCATGCAAATAACAAAGAAAAGCATGAAAATGGCAAATAGTGCGAAGCACAAAAGCTTTACTGATGCACGGAATCTACGTCCGGCTTTGTACAAAGGTTTACATGCAACAGCGGCAAGACTTGTACAAAAGGTGGTTGCCGGAGCGGATCACGGCAACCGCGCCTTATGGGTGAAACTTGCGAAGATGCTCTATGTTCCAGGAGTTGCTCACCGGTAAGCCTTCTTCGGTCTCAAGGCGGACAGCGCCGGGCCTTGTGACTTGTCTCACCCGATAAGGGCCTTCCCACTTCGGCGTCAACTTGTTGGAATTCTTGGCGGACTGAACACGCTGAAGAACAAGGTCGCCTTCCTCGAGACTCCTAGCCTTGACCTTGCGGCTATGATAGCGACGCAAGGCTTGCTGGTATCGAGCAGCTCGTACAGTAGCCTGGAGACGTTCCTCCTCAAGGAGCAATGCATCATCTTGTCACAGTTGCTCTTGCTCGAGCTCATCATAAGCGAGCACTCGAGGAGATCCGTATACGAGTTCCGTGGGGAGAACTGCCTCTGCTCCATAGACAAGAGAAAAGGGTGTCTGTCCGGTGGCTCGATTTGGTGTCGTCCTGATTGACCAAAGAGCCGCCGGCAACTCCTCTATCCAGTTTCTTCCGCACTTGCGCAGCCTGTCGAAGGTCCCTGTCTTGAGCCCGCGCAGCACTTCTGCATTGGCCCTCTCCGCTTGACCATTGCTCCTCGGGTGAGCAACAGAAGCGAAGCAGACCTTGGCGCCAAGGTCTTGGACGTACTGCATGAAGGTGCGACTTGTGAACTGCGTGCCGTTGTCGGTGATGATCCTGTTAGGGATTCCGAAACGGCAAACAATCGCTCTGAAGAACCTGACTGCTGACTGTGCTGTCACCTTTCTCACTGGTTCCACTTCTGGCCACTTTGTGAACTTGTCGATTGCAACGTACAAGTACTCAAAGCCCCCGACTGCGCGGGGAAAGGGGCCGAGGATATCGAGCCCCCAGACCGAGAAGGGCCAGGACAAAGGGATTGTCTGGAGAGCTTGAGCTGGCTGGTGAATTTGCTTGGCATGGAACTGGCACGCTTCACACTTGGTTACTTGTGCAGTTGCATCTTGGAGGGCTTCTGGCCAGAAGAACCCTTGCCGGAACGCCTTCCCGGCAAGTGCCCTTGCGCCAATGTGGTGGCCACATATGCCTCCATGTATCTCTGCCAACAGCTTCTATCCATCTTCTCTGGAAATGCACTTCAACCTGACACCATTGAGTCTTCTTCTGTACAGTTCATTGCCAACGAACTGGTACATACTTGACTGTCTGGTTATTTTCTCTATCTCTTCTGGCTCGTCGGGAAGTTCTCCAGTTTGCAGAAAGCGGACGATTTGTTGTGCCCATGCTGGAGCTTGAGGCTCAACAACAAGGACTAAAGGCATGAGGGCTGCTGCGGGAACCTCAGCTTCTACGGCAAGAACCTGCGGCTCTGCCGGAGCTGACGGTCCCCCGGCAAGCCTGCCGGGGCGAGGCTTGTCGGGAACGCTTGCTTCAACTGTACAGACCCTTGGATCTGCAGGAGCAAACTGTTCCTCAGCATCTTGGCTGTTGATCTTGGGGACCTTGGCGGCGGCTTCTGGAAGATCCGCCGGCAAGAAGTCGCCGGAGACCAACTTTCTCTTCTTGTTCTGCCCAACTGATGGTGTAACAGATGGTTGAGTTAGCTTGAGCAGGAAGGTCCCTGGTTCCACAGGTAACTTCATTGCAACACACTTTGAGAGGCCATCTGCAATATCATTCTGAGCTCTTGGGACGTGCTCCATTTGCAGACCTTCAAAGTGTTCTTCAAGCTTCCTCACTTCATCAACATAAGCTTCCATCGAAGGGATCTGATAACTCTTGTTCACTTGCCGGACCACCAACTGTGAATCTCCCCGCACAATCAACTTCTTGATCCCAAGCTCGGCCGCAATTCTGAGGCCGGCAAGCAAACCTTCATACTCAGCAGTATTGTTTGTCGCTTGTTCCTTGGGAAAGTGCATCTGAACAACATACTTGAGGTGCTCTCCGGTGGGCGCTATGAGTACCACGCCGGCACCGGCGCCCTGTAGCGAGAAAGCACCATCAAAGTACATTATCCATTCGCTGCTCGCTTCTTGGACGGGGATGCTTGTCTCTTGGACTTCTTCATCTGGCGTTGGGGTCCATTCTGCTATGAATTCTGCCAAAGCTCTGCTCTGTATGGTTGAAGTACTTTCAAACTTGAGACCAAATCTTGACAGCTCCAGTGCCCACTCGACGATCCTGCCTGTTGCCTCTGGATTTTGCAATATCCTCTTCAACGGAAAGCGAGTGACCACCATTATCTCGTGTGCTTGGAAGTAATGGCGCAGCTTCCTTGAGGCCATGAGGAGGCCGAACAGCAACTTCTGCACCCCAGAGTATCTTGATCTAGCCCCCTACAAGAGGGAACTTACGAAGTACACTGGGCGCTGAACCATCTTCTTTCGCACTCCTTCCTGTTCCTGCGCAGACTTGTCCTTGTCGGGGCTAGAGCTTGTCGGGGAAGCCCCCTGCTTGTCGCTGGATTCGCTTGCCGGGGATGTGGGTTCCTCATCTGCCTCCCTCTCCGCTACTAACGCAGCACTAACCACTTCATTGGTTGCCGCTAGGTACAGCAGCAATTTCTCTTGTGGCCTAGGTGCGACAAGTATTGGAGTGGAGGACAGGTATCCTTTCAAGTCTTGCAGCGCTGCCTCCGCTTCCGGAGTCCATTTCATAGGACCTGCCTTTTTCAAGATTTTGAAGAAAGGCAGGGCGCGTTCTGCAGACTTTGAAATGAACCTGCTGAGGGCAGCCACACAACCAGCAAGTCTTCTTACGTCCTTGACGCGCTTCGGGGCTTCAATCTGCTCGATGGCTTTTATCTTGTCGGGATTGGCTTCAATCCCCCTCTGGGACTCAAAGAACCCGAGAAGCTTGCCGAAGGGGACTCCGAAGACGCACTTCTCGGGGTTCAGCTTGAGCTGTATCTTGCGCAGATTCTCAAAGGTTTCCTCTAAGTCTTGGATCAGAGTATCTTTGCTCTTGCTCTTGACCACTATATCATCCATGTAGGCTTCCACATTTCTGTGTATCTGTGTCTCAAAAGCAGTGTGCACCACCCTTGCAAATGTCGAGCCTGCATTCTTCAATCCAAAGGGCATGCGTATGAAGCAATATGTGCCACATGGAGTAATGAATGCAGTCTTCTCTTCATCTTCCTTGGCCATGAATATCTGGTGGTAACCTGTGTATGCATCAAGGAAGGAAAGCAGCTCGCATCCGGCGGTGGAGTCAACAATCTGGTCAATACGCGGCAAGGGAAATGGATCCTTGGGACACGCTTTATTCACATCAGTGAAGTCTATACAAAGTCTCCACTTCCCATTAGCCTTGCGCACGACGACTGGATTTCCTAACCACGTAGGATGGATCACGCCTCTAACCAGGCCTGCTGCTTCCAGCTTCTTTATCTCTTCAGAGATGACGCTTATCGGCCCCGGCATCTTGAGTACGTTGTAGGCATAGTGGGAAGCTGCCATGAACTTGGCGAGGGCAGGACGGCCAAGTATCCCATTGTATGGCAATGGGATATCGGCAACGTCAAAGGTTATCCTCTCCGTCCTGAAGTTGAGCTCCCCGCCAAAGGTCACTGGCAGCGTAATCTTCCCCTTTGGCTTGCTCCTTCCCGGGTTGATCCCTTGGAACGACCCGGTTTCCTCGATCTTGCTGTTTGGGATCTGTAGCTTCTTGATCACAGCTGAGGAGATCAAGTTCAGGCCGGCCCCGCCGTCAACCAACATCTTGGTGACCTTGAGGTTGCGGATAGTTGATGAGACCAACATCGGCAAGCACCCGACCGCGGTGGTGCGGTCAGGGTGGTCCTCAAGGTCAAAGATGATGGGCGTGCCGGACCACTTCAGTAGCCTGCGTGACTCGACGGGCGGCTCTGCTGCGTTCACTTCTCGCACCCACTGCTTGATCTGGTGGTGGGAAGTGTGCAGAGAGGCGCCTCCGTCGACATACAGAACCTCTGTGGCCTTCTGGAACTCCTGCTCGCTGTTGTCTCCTTCTTCCATGTCGTCGTCGTCGTCTTCTTCCTCATCCTTGTCGCGGCCCCGGGGAGGTCTGTCACCTTGCCGCTGCTTGGCCTTGCCGCGGCGTCCTCCCCGGCCATTGAACGCCCGCTTCTTGCTGGGCTCTCCTCCGCCTCCTTGGGCCTTCTCCTTGTCGCGACGCTCGTATTTAGCCTTCTGCTGTTCTACGAGGTACTCGACTCGCTTGCAGTTTTGAAGATCGTGGCCCTTGGTGCGGTGGATCTTGCAGTACTGCTTGTTGGAGCCGTCCTGCTTGTCGGCTGCCGCTACAGGGGCAGGCTCCTTACCGGAACCGCCAGCCTGTGCCTTCTTGGCGGGAGCCTCCTTGCCGGACTGCTCGACAACCAGCACCTCCTTGCTCTTCTTCTTTCTGTTATTCTGCCGCCGGCTCTTCCTTGCCAGGGCGGCGTCTTCACTGTCGCTTCCTCCTGCGCCAGTATCCTCTCCGGGGAGTCTCCTCCCCTCTTCAGCGCGCGCACTTGTCAGCCAGAGCGTAGAGCTCGCTGACATCCTGGATCTTGGTCATGGCCATCTCCTCCCTCATCCGGCGGTTACGCACGTTCTGGTGGAACGCGCTGATAACCGCGGCAGGGTGGACGTCGGGAATGTTGTGCTGGACGCGGCTGAATCTCTGGATATACTTGCGCAGGGACTCTCCCTCCTTCTGGGCGAGGATGTGGAGATCGCTCTCCTGGCCGTGGGGTTTGTGGCCGCCCGTGAAGGCGCCAACAAACTGGTGGCACAGATCCGCCCACGAAGAAATGGAGTTCTCCAGCAAGTGCATAAGCCAAGACCGGACGTTTGGCTTAAGCACTAGCGGGAAGTAGTTGGCTAGGATCTTCTCGTCGCGTCCCCCGGCAGCCTGCACCACGATGGTGTAGATGCTGAGGAACTCCGAGGGGTGCGTCTTGCCGTCGTACTTCTCGGGTACGTCGGGTTTGAAGTTTTTCATGCTGGGCCACTGGACTTGCCGCAGCTCACGGGTGAACGCAGGGCAACCTGCCGCGTACGGCAAGTCGCCTGGTTCACCGGGCGCGTGCGCGTCGACAGCGGTCCCAGCGCGCTGATCTGATTGTCTTCGGGCTTCTCGTCGACGCTCGATGCGGGTTCGAGCGTCCTCTTGCCGCCTGTCGTCGAGGACCTGGCGCTGGTCACGACGAGCCCGCGGATCCGACGACGCCGTGGAGTCGTCGTCGACGTTGATCCGGCGGGGTGGCGTCTTCTGCTTCCGCGGCGGGGAGTGCACGGTGGTTGCGCCCCCGGCGGTCTTGTCGCCATCGGCCTTCGCTTGGTCGACTCTCCACGGCCGTGAGGTTGCCAGCTGCTGTGGCGCGTCATTGTTGGCGAAGGCGATGAGGCTCTGGATTGTCGCCCTCCAGTCTTCGGCTTTATCTGCCGCTGGAGGGAAATCGAGGAGTAGCTGTGCTCTTGCTAGAGCTTCTGCTGGAGAGGAGGGGAGCGGCGGAGAGCGGTGCGAGGAGCGAGATATGCTCGGACTTCTAACAGGGTTAGAAGGAGCAGTTTCTCGCCCTGGCGACCGCGCCTTGCTCGTGCCAGTGTGCTGGTCTTGAGCATCCCGCGATTCCCCGGCTTGGCCACGCCCCAGCAAGCGTATGGTACCTCCCGTACCACGCCGCTGCGGGTCTTGCACCTCCCGAGAGAGACGTGGCGCGTCCATAGACACCGAGGCTTTGGAATTCGCCCGGTCGTCCGTCTTGTCCTTGGACTTGGTGGCGCCGTGAGTTTCCTCGCCGGCGACCACCCTTCCGCCGGCGTCTCCTCCACCAACCGTTGGTTCTGGTGGCGGTGGAATCGACGCAGACGGGCCTCCGACCTCCGAAGCCTTCTTCTTCGGAGGCATGTCGTTGTAGCTGATGAAGTTGATGAAGCTGGAGAGGTTGATGAAGAATGCGCCCGCGTGAGCGCCGGATCAGGTTCGCACAACCTCGACGCCCCCTACCTGGCGCGCCAAAGATGTCGGGGGAAACTGTCCTCCCACGAGCACCTATGGACCGGAGCCCCTTCTACGTTGCGGTAAGGGAGCGGAGGGAGCACGGAGAGTAGATCGAGGAGCGCACGCGGGCAGTTTTACCCAGGTTCGGGCCGTGCGGACGCGTAAAACCCTACTCCTGCCTTGGTTGTATTGAGTTCTTGAGCTCGGGAGCTTGAAGAGCTACAGTACTAGCTACACCGAGCGAGAGAGTTGTTTAGGTTTCGAAAACAGAACCCCCTCTACGTTATGCATGGGCCTCCTTTTATAGCTCAAAGGGGTCACCGACAGGTGTCAACGTAGAGGAGGGTAAAAGTGTAATTTTGGTGGTAGTTGTAACAGTGCGTGAACAGTATATGAACAGTGGTCTTCACCTAACTTTGACAGTGGGGGACAAGGGCCTTAAATGCCCATCGCCGTCGACCCCAAAAGTGTCCGTCCGTGCTTCTCCGTTCGCCACGGCGGTAGCCTCGTCACCGTGGCTTGCCACCGTGTGCCACAGGCTGCACAGCCATCTGCCACGTGCCCCTGGAAGGGCCCCAGGACGACGCGTGGGCCGATGAGCTGGAGCGCGGGCACACAGCGTAGGTTTCCCCGGCAAGCACCTTGCCGAGGTGGTGATCTTGCCGGGCCCGGAAGCTTGTCGCTCTCCGGGTCCTGCCGGGGCGCATGATGCGCCGAGGCATCTCTTGAGGTAAGTGTTCCCTGGCTTTCCTGGCAAGACCCTCTTGCCAGGGTCTTGTGCTAAAGTGGTAACCTTGAGCCTGGTGCGGCCTTCCCGGCAAGCTCCTCTTGCCGGGGCCTTGATCTTCTGACTTGTATACTTTGTTCTTGAATGGCTTCATAGGGACCGGAAAGGTTCCCGGCGAGCACGTGGTGAGCCCTGCCACAGGAAGCTGCTACTGCCAGTGCACAAGTTGGGGTACTTAGTACACCGACAGGGCCGTAATATGACCCAGAACATGGTAGGCTATTAACAAGACAAATCTCTTATGGGCCCTTATTAGGCCCAGAACATGGCAGGTTGTTAGTGGACCGGATCAAATATGGGCTGGCATTTGGCCCAAAACATGGCAGCCTCCTAACGGGCCGGTCCACTAGTGTCATGGAAATCTTGAGGGCCTTTAGCTGGGCCAACCTATTATGGTTTGCTAAATCTTGTGGGCCTTTAGCTGGGCCGGCCCATTATGGTCTCCAAAATCTTGTGGGCCTTTAGCTGGGCGAGCCCATTTAATCTTTATGGGACACTTTTGGCCCATCTACGTGTCAACATATCATAGGCGCATCTCGCCCATTGGATGAGTGACATATGTGCCAACGCGGAGCTGACACGTGGTCCCTTCGGCCAATGAGATTTTACACGTGGAAAATCCCCATTGGTCCTGGCTGTTAACGGGTTATCAGATCCAAAACCGGACCCGATAGGGTTAACATCGTGTTGTTACGATGGATGCCACGTGTCGGTTACCCTTGACGAAAGCACTTCCATGATGCGCCATTTATCGTCATGGAAGTGAACAATTCCGTGATGATAATTTTGGTATTGTCATGGAACACATCTACGACAGAACAGGTATGACTATCTTGATTCTGTCATAAAATCGTCATGGATGTACATGCATGACAGAAAACGTGACCTACTGTGACAAACACATATTATCACGGAACTGGTTTTTTTTGTAGTGACGGAGGGTTCCACCCACGAAGGGTACACGAAGAAGCAACCTTGTCTATCCCACCATGTCCATCGCCCATGAAGGACTTGCCTCACTCGGGTAGATCTTCACGAAGTAGACGATCTCCTTGCCCTTACAATCTCCTTGGTTCAACTCCACAATCTTGACGGAGGCTCCCAAGTGACACCTAACCAATCTAGGAGACACCACTCTCCAAAAGGTAATAGATGGTGTGTTGATGATAAAATCCTTGCTCTTGTGCTTCAAATGATAGTCTCCCCAACACTAAACTCTCTCTCACATATTTGGATGTGGTGGAAAGATGATTTGAGTGGAAAGCAACTTGGGGAAGGCTAGAGATCAAGATTCTTGTGGTAGGATTGGAATATCTTGGTCTCAACACATGAGTAGTGGAAGTGTAGGCACGTTCTGATGGCTCTCCCTCTGATGGAGAATGGGGTGGGGATATATATAGCCTCCACACAAAATCAAAATGTTACACACAATTTACCAAACTAGGTGGGATAGAATAGTGAAACTCGATGAGACCGACCTGGTTCAAAATATGAACGTTAGGCTTTTTGGTGGGACTGACACGATCAACTTGGTGGAACCGGTGCGCTAGGGTTAGTGCGAAACCTCATCTCGGTGAGACCGATCACATGAACTTGGTGAGACCGATTTCAGTAATAAGCAAACAGAGACTTGGTCAGGCAAACTCGATGGGACCGATCGCTCATTTTGGTGAGACTGAAATGTTATGAAAAGGAAACAGAGAGTTTGCATTGCCAACTCGGTGGCGATCGCTCATCTCGGTTAGACTGAAACGTTACCAAGGGAAACAGAGAGTTTTCAATCCCAACTCGGTGAGACCGAGATCCCTATTGGTGCGACCGAACTAATTAGGGTTTCTAGCATTGGCTATGTCAAGTGAACTCGATGGCACCAGATAGATCAAATTGGTGGGGCCGAGTTTGACTTTAGGTTTAGGACATATGTGGAAATGAGAAAGTGGTTGAGGGTTTTGGAGCATATTACTAAGCATTTTTAGCAAGTAGCCATTAAGCAACACCTCATCCCCTTTTAACAATATTGGCTTTTCCTATGGACTCAATGTGATATTGGATCACTAAAATGAAAATGTAGAGTCTTGATCTTTTGCCCATATCTGTCCTTAGCATTTTGAGGGGTCCACATCTCTAGTCCATGCCATACAAATCATTGAACTTTCTGAAACATAAATCTTTAATGGACATTAGTTCAATGAGCTATATGCTGTTATGAATTACCAAAACCACCCGAAGATTAGTTGCACTTTCAAGGGTTCAGAACCAAAGTCGTTCAAGTCATGCAACCCTTTTTAAGTCAATGTGCAATGCATGGGTATCGACTCAAGATGTTATGTTAATAGTTATGGTGTCGAACCTTTTTGTTGTACAATTTCACATTTTAGTTAACTAGAATAGAGACATGGAAGGTAGTCCTTGGTTGTTTAGGGGAGCAACAGTCGTTTTGGAGGAATACAATGGAAATTTCACATAGTATTTGGTAAGATATCAGTTTTGGGCACGGATACAAGGTGACAAAAGGACCAATGAAGAAGAAAGAGCTTGTTGAGAAGGTACCTAAAAGGTGGGGAGCCACCATTCACGTTATTGTTAATGAAGGCAGGATAAATCAATCAAAGTGCTTGAGGGCTCATATGTTTATTGATTTTATGCAGAGGCTAGGTGTATGCTCATTGTGTTATATAACTTCTTGATCCTTCATTTTGAGCAAATAAAATTCACTCTTTGTTGGAAAAAAAGTTTATTGATTTGAGTAAGCCATCGTTTCAATTTGTGCCAATTACACTTAAGGAGTGGAAAAAGTATCCCAACTAATTTGAATAACTTCCATAATGTTGTTACTTATGTGGTTGGCCACAAGGTAACTGAGTGCCGAGACGGAATTCATGAACCAAAGGACTGTCATTGTGGAGACCGGTTACTAGTAAAATATGGAACTAAGGATCCACAGACGGCTAGTGTCAGAAGCAATGGGAGAGGATGAGGAATGATGGAATGAGGTCAAGGTAGGAATCATGATTCTGAATTTCAGTATATACATCACCAAGGATTAGGTAGATGAGCTAGAAAGAAATAGAAGGGTTGCTAGAAAACAGCTGGTGTGGGCCGCTCTAGAGAAGTGATCTTATTGATGCCACCATCGGGATATGTTACTAAAAAAGTTCAATTGCTGTAAAATGGTGTGCGGTAAGAAAATAGACAAGAGTTTTCTAAAAAATGAGGAAATTCTAGGATATGGAAAGGTAGAAGAAGCAAGTGCTACTTCTCGAGCTTGCGTTGTATTCCCTCGAAGAGGAAAGGGTGATGCAGCACTTTAGCGTAAGTATTTCCCTCAGTTTTTGAGAACCAAGGTATCAATCCAGTAGGAGACCACGCGTGAGTCCCTCGCACCTGCACAAACAAATAAGAACTTCGCAGCCAACGTGATAAGGGGTTGTCAATCCCTTTACGGTCACTTATGAAAGTGAGATCAAATAGAGATCATAGTTTGATATTTTTTGGTATTTTTGGTTAAAAGAACAGAAAGTAAAAGCGGAAAAGTAAAGTAGATTGTAGATTGATATGTTCAGAATAGACCCGGGGGCCATAGTGTTCTCTAGTGGCTTCTCTCATGATAGAGATATTCTACGGCGGGTAAACAAATTATAGTCAAGCAATTGATAGAAAAGCGAATAATTATGAGGCTATCTAGGCATGATCATTATATATAGGCATCACGTCCGAGACAAGTAGACCGAAACGATTCTGCATCTACTACTAGTACTCCACACATCGACAGCTATCCAGCATGCATCTAGAGTATTAAGTTCGTAAGAACAGAGTAACGCCTTAAGCAAGATGACATGATGTAGAGGGATAAACTCAAACATAGCGATATAAACCCCATCTTTTTATCCTCGATGGAAAAAATATAATACGTGCCTTGCTGCCCCTACCGTCACTAGGAAAGGACACCGCAAGATTGAACCCAAAGCCAAGCACTTCTCCCATTGCAAGAAATATAGATCTAGTAGGCCAAAACAAACCAATAATTCGAAGAGACTTGCAAGGATATTATAATCACACATAAAGAGTTCAGAGAAGAACCAAATATTTCTCATAGATAATCTTGATCATAAACCCACAATTCATCGGATCTCGACAAACACACCGCAAAAAGAGATTACATCGAATAGATCTCCTCGAAGACCGAGGAGAACTTGGTATTGAGATCCAAAGAGGGAGAAGAAGACATCTAGATACTAGCTATGGACACGAAGGTCTGTGGTAAACTACTCACAACTCATGGTGAGGCGATGATGATGATGTAGAAGCACTCCGTGGTAGATCCCCCCTCCGGCGGAGCTCCAGAACAGGCCCCAAGATAGGATCTCACGGGAACAGAAGGTTGCGGTGGTGGAACTAGGGTTGTCTCTGTTGTTCTGATAGTTTCGGGGTACGTATATATAGGAGGAAGGAGGGCACCGGGGGCCAGATGGGGTGCCCACGAGGCAGGGGGTGCGGCCTATAGGGGCGGGCGCGCCCCCCACCCTCATGGACGCCACGTCAGCCCTACCCCGTGGTTCTCAAGTCTCTCGTGCGTATTTTGCTCCAAAAATATCTCTCCCGAAGGTTTCATTCTGTTTGGACTTTGTTTGATATTCCTTTTCTGTAAAACCCTAAAACAGGCAAAAAACAGCAATTTGGACTGGGCCTTTGAGTTAGTAGGTTAGTCCCAAAAATAATATAAAAGTGTATAACAAAGCCCATTAAACATCCAAAACATCATCAATAATAGCATGGAACAATCAAAAATTATCGATACATTGGAGACATATCAACTATCCCCAAGCTTAATTCTTGCTCGTCCTCGAGTAGGTAAATGATAAAAACAGATTTTTTGATGTGAAATGCTAACCCACATAGTTTTTCAATGTAATTCTCTTAATTGTGGCATGAATGTTTAGATCTGGAAGATTCAAGACAAAAGTCTATATTGACATAAGAAATAATAATACTTCAAGCATACTAACAAAGCAATCATGTCTTCTCAAAATAGTATGGCTAAAGAAAGTTATCCCTACAAAATCATATAGTCTGGCGATCCTCCCTCTTCATCACACAAAATATTCATATCATGCACAACCCCGGTTTCAGCCGAGCACTTGTTTACATACTCTATTCTTTCAAACCTTTCAACTTTCACGCAATACATGAGCGTGAGCCATGGACATAGCACTATGTGGAATAGAGAGGTGGTTGTGGAGAAGACAAAAAGGAGGGAGATAGTCTCACATCGACTAGGCATATCAACGGGCTATGGAGATGCCCATCAATAGATATCAATGTGAGTGAGTAGGGATTGCCATGCAACGGATGCACTAGAGATAAAAATGTATGAAAGCTCAACAAAAGAAACTAGTGGGTGTGCATCCAACTTGCTTGCTCATTAAGACCTAGGGCATTTGAGGAAGCCCATCGTTGGAATATAAAACCCAAGTTCTATAATGAAAATTCCCACTAGTATATGAAAGTGACTAAACATGAGACTCTCTATCATGAAGAACATGGTGCTACTTTGAAGAACAAGTGTGGAAAAAGATAGTAGCAATTGTCCCTTTTTCTTTTCTTTTTTTTGGCCTTTTTTGGAGGGGCTTTCTTGATTTAGCCTTTCCTCACATGGGACAATGTTCTAATAATGATGATCATCACACTTTCGTTGAATTACAACTCGATACTAGAACAAAGTATGACTCTATATGAATACCTCCAGCGGTGTACCGGGATGTGCAATGAATCAAGAGTGACATGTATGAAAAAATATGCATGGTGGCTTTGCCACAAATACGATGTCAACTACATGATCATGCATGGCAATACGATAATATGACACGTGTCATATGAACGGAACGGTGGAAAGTTGCATGGCAATATATCTCGAAATGGCTATGGAAATGCCGTGATAGGTAGGTATGGTGGCTGTTTTGAGGAATATATATGGTGGCTGTTTTGAGTAAGGATATATAGTGGGTGTGTGGTACCGGCGAAAGTTGTGCGATACAAGAGAGGCTAGCAATGGTGGAAGGGTGAGAGTGTGTATAATCCATGGACTCAACATTAGTCATAAAGAACTCATATACTTATTGGAAAAATCTAAGAGTCATCAAAACAAAGCAATCAACACATGCTCCTAGGGGGGAGGTTGGTAGGAGTTAACCATCGCGTGCCCCCGACCTCCACACAAAGGTTGACACTTTACAAATACCCCATGCTCTAACTTCGTCACATAGCGGTTCACCATACGCGCATGCTACGGGAATCACTAACCTTAACACAAGCATTTATCAATTTCATAATAACTCCACTAGCATGACTCTAGTATCACTATCCTCATATCTCAAAACAATTATCAAGCATCCTACTTCTCATCATATTCAATGCACTTAGTGTGAAAGTTTTTACTACATTGATATTGGATGTCTATCATGTGAAGACTAGTTTTATAGCCAAAGCACATTACCATTCTGTTTTAATAGACCCTCAAATGGATATAAGTGAAGCATGAGAGATCAACAATTTCTACAAAATATTGTCACCGCCGTGCTTTAAAAGGTATAAGTGAAGCACTAGAGCAAAACTATTCAACTCAAAAGATATAAGTGAAGCACATAGAGTGTTCTATCAATTCCTAAGCCGTATTTAACTCTCTCAAATAGGTGTGTCCAGCAAGGATAATTGTGGCAAACTAACAAGCAAAGACTCAAATTATACATGCCGCTCCAAGTAAAACACATATCATGTGGTGAATAAAAATATAGCTCCGAGTATAGTTACCGATGGATGAAGACGGAAGAGGGGATGCCTTTCCGGGGCATCCCCAAGCTTAGGCTTTTGGTTGTCCTTGAATTTTACCTTGGGGTGCCTTGGGCATCCCCAAGCTTATGTTATTACCACTCTTTGTTCCATAGTCCATCAAAGCAATACTCAAAACTTGAAAACTTCACAACACAAAACTTAGACAAAAATCTCGTGAGCTCCGTTAGTATAAGAAAGAAAACCACTACTCAAAGGTATTGCAATGAATTCATTCTTTGTTTATATTGGTGTTAAACCTACTGTATTCCAACTTCTCTATGATTCATACTTCCCAATACTACTCATAGATGCATTGAAATAAGCAAACAACACACGAAAAACAGAATCTTTCAAAAACAGAATAGTCTGTAGTAATCTGCAGTTTTCGCATACTTCTGTAACTCCCAAAAAATTGAATTAAATTGGTAAAAGTGAGGAATTTTTCTATTAATCATCTGCAAAAATAATAAACTAAATAGCATGCTCCAGTAAAATCTGGTGACCATTCTGGCGAGCGCTAATGATTCTGTTTTTCACAGCACGATCATATAAACTTCACACAAGTCTTCCCAAAGGTTCTACTTGGCACAAACACTAATTAAAACACAAAACCACATCTAAACAGAAGCTAGATGAAATATTTATTCCTAAACAGAAGCAAAAACAAAAAAATATAAAATTGGGTTGCCTCCCAACAAGCGCTATCGTTTTACGCCCCTAGCTAGGCATGATACATGGATAGATCTAGGTAATGCCATCTTTGGAAGGCAATCCATAAGTGGCTCTCATAATAGATTCATATGGTTATTTGATTTTCTTTCTAGGAAAGTGTTCCATGCCTTTCCTTAATGGTAATTGGAATCTAATATTTTGTAACACCCAAAAAAATTTGAGTTGGTTTTTCTTGCAAACTTCTGGCCTTTTTGAAAGGGGATTGTTTGATCCTTTCTTTTGCCCTTCTAAAATCCCTTTTTTGCCAAAGTTTGTGTGTCTTCTCAAGCTTGGTTTTTGGCCTTGAAGTTCTCCTCTTCTGTTTGGCTCAAGCACAAGTTGAGATTAAAAAGGAGTTGTTTGAGTTCACCACTTCTTGTTTTAAAATTCTCAAGTTTAACCTTGACTTATCTCCCCTCCAACTTTCATCTTGCCATGATCCCAACAGGAACAATCCTCTCCAAGACTCTCTTCACACCATGGGACAAGCATTTCATCAATTCCAGCAAGTTGTGAGCTTATTGGGATTTTTCTCCTATTTATTTCATTCCAAAAACAATTCTGTCTTTTATAGTGGACCTTGGTGATTTACAAAGGAACCACCATTCTCATCTACCTATTTGACTCCAAACCAACTCTCCTAGATAGTCCTTAGTACCCACAACCTAGATCCATCTTGTTTCACTGGTCCATAGTTCAAAATTTTCAAATTTCACCTGCTGCAAGTTTGGACCAGATTTGCAAAATTTGGTGAAATTCATATTTATCTTCATCCAAAAATTCTGTGAAAAATCATGCAGCCTCTAGATACATCAAGAGGACACTCCACCAAAAATCAGCTCCAGAAACATTGCACACATACCAGAATCATTTCATCAAACACCTAGCCTACATAGAACTGTTAACTATTAATTGAAATTGTCGACAGTTCAACACTTCGTCAGTTTCGTCATTTTCGTCAGATCATTCAGCGCAACGACAAAACTCGTCTGTGCTCCCTTGGCTCGATGCTGCACTGTAGCTTCTCCTTATCCATGCGCCGCACGGTCGCTTGGCCGTTTCTGGGCGTCGGTGGCGCCCTGGCCCGACCGCGCCGGCGGCTGCCACGGCCACAGCGCCGCCCGTGGCGGCTGACAGAAGCAATGCCGCAGCTCCACGCCGTTTCGTGCCGCCCAGACCATCCCAGTGCTCCGCGTGTCCCTCCCCACAGCCAACGCACGCCTGGCATACCGTCGCCGTGGCCTGGCACGCGCAGAGCACCGTTTCTGCCGCCGACAAGCCGCGCGGCCGTTCCGTCGAGGGCAGGCCGTAACTCCACCTCTACTGCTAAGTTAAGCGCGGGAATGGAGCTCCTACAGATCATAGATGATGCTCAAGCCCCTAGCCCCGCCGTGCGTCCACTGCAGCGCCGTAATTGGCTCGCCGGACTTATCCGTTCGCGGCAGCCACCTCGAGCCGCCTATAAAGGCACCCCCGAGCTCGTGCTCGAGCACACACGCCTCCACTACTTCCCTAGACCGCACCCAACCTCTGGGAGAGCCCCGAGAGACTTTTCTTCCCTGGCTCCGGCCAGCTACCTCCGCCTCGGGCTCCAGCTCCGTTCACTCCGGTGAGGGCTCCTCCGCCGCCGTGAACTTGAACGTAGTACCCTGGCATCCACCTAGTCCTAACCCCCAACCCAATTTCCCTCCAGAAACCTTCTCCGACGAGGCCCACGAACACCCAAGCCGCCGTCCGCCAGAGATAAGCTCGCTGTCGACGTGGGACTCGCCGGCACCCAACTCCACCACCGTTCGACGCGGAAGACCACCGTGAAGGCATAGGTACCACTCCCCTCCCCTATCTCGCCGTGGATCGACGCCGGCGATCACCGCATCACCGGCGCCGGCGCGGCTCTGTTTTCTTTTTTTCAAACCTGACAGGTGGGGTCCCTCTATCGGTCTCTCACATCCCCCCTCGAACCGTTTTCTGTTGGCGTATTTTAGCAAAGTGCGTTTTCCCTCTACGGGTGATGTACTGCGTACCGGTTCGCTTTGTCCTTTTCTGTTCTAGCCCCTGGATCTTTTATGTTTCATTATAGATGGGTCCCTAGACAGAAACCTTAATATCTTTTAAACTAAAAGTTATTTTTAGTTGATTCTTTTTCTGTCCACCTTTGTTTTCTGTCTAGTTTTTTGTCATATTTATGTGGAAATATTTTGAGCAACTTTATTTGCACGCGTGGTATTTATGTTAGTATATATTTTTGTTTGAATACATAGATACCGGAGGCCGTGACGGAGACGCGAATCACGCCGAGTTAGGCTCCGACTTTTCAGAACCAGGCAATTATGTTTGAACTCTTGATATGATGAGTGTGTTGCATGTTTGCTCGAGTAGCTCGTTCATAAGCATGACCATATGGGCATATGTGTATGGCATATTTCATGCAAGTGAGCTTCGGGTGAGTCCCGAAGGAGTATGTTGAACCACCTCGATCTTATGGTGATACGATCGGGTGGAATGTTGGTATTGTTGGAGCATGCCAGTAGTTGGTCAAATCAGTATAAACGGAGATCATGTCATGATTCTGTTCGTCTCCTTTTCAGTACTATCATAGGCCGTCTGTTGGGATTACGGTCTAGTCAGTTGTAAACCACTTTCCGAGTACACACCAAGTAGAGGGGCCGGGATGAGGGTTCCATGGCCCTGGATTAAAGCCCGTCATCCGGTCAGGGGGCATGGGTGTTTCCGGCTGGGACCGAGAGGGGGGCACCCCTTAGAGCGTGCATATACAAATTTGATCCCATGCTATTCGAGGTTGTAGCCTCCCCGTCTTAAAGTTTTCCGTGAATGTCGTCGCGGGTGATTCCGGACGACAGGATGTTAAATGGGTGTGTACTGGTTAGTTGGGTTTCTACTAAAACACCGTAGACGGGGCTAGCCCACGTGGCTAGTAGAACCCGTTGGCTATGAGTTATTAGTACAAGCTCTGCAGAGTTAAAATCCCTTCAGTAGCCATGTTTATAGCCTAGGATCAATATTCATGTCAACCCGGTGACCGCCTCTAATATATTCCTGTGAGTAACCAAAATAGTGTCATCATCAAGTTCATTTGGTAAATGAACCCACCACTATCTCGGTATTGACTTTACTTTCCGAAGTATATCATCATTATATACTGTTATTTATAAGCCCTTTATGTGATGTCGCTTAGACGTCCGACTGTGGCATTCTTATTACTTATTTTTGTTATAAGCCCTTTATGTGATGTCGCTTAGACGTCCGACTGTGGCATTCTTATTACTTATTTTTGTTATAAGCCCTTTATGTGATGTCGCTTAGACGTCCGACTGTGGCATTCTTGTTATTTATTTTTGTTATAAGCCCTTTATGTGATGTCGCTTAGACGTCCGACTGTGGCATTCTTGTTATTTATTTTTGTTATAAGCCCTTTATGAGATGTCGCTTAAACGTCCGACTGTGGCATTCTTATTATTCATTTTTGTTATAAGCCCTTTATGTGATGTCGCTTAGACGTCCGACTGTGGCATTCTCTGTTATTTATTTTTGCTATAAGCCCTTTATGTGGTGTCGCTCAGACGCCCGACTGTGGCATGTTATCATTTATTATTTTCCTACGAGGCGTCACCCAGACCCTCGTTTGGTCTCATTATTTTTATCTTTTGGATTTCGGGAGGATTACCGCCCGACTTCTATTCTTTACTTTCGGTGCATTCATATTTTATTCCGGTCGCATTTTTGCTGGAATACTCATATGCACTCATGTTGGCATTTGTTATATCTTAAGTCCGAACTGTCTTGCGAGTACATTCAAAGTACTCACCTGGCTTGTTGATTTGGCCAGATGTGGACGAAGGCGATCTCTTGGATGAAGAGTTCGATAGCGAGTCCGACGCTTAGAGGAGTCCCAGACAGTCCCTTGCGATCCTAGAGTTGATCACTGTTTTATAACCGCTTCCGCCTACCACCAAATAAATTCATCGGGTCTCACTCCGACACTCGATGAGCTGTAAAATATTGGAGTCACACCACCCACTTCACTGTGACATATTCCATCGCCTTTTATTACGAGTCAGTAGTATGCCACCCTGCCTTGTGCCATATCCGCCTCTATGTAATATATTGGCGCGCTTGTAATAAAATTGGTTGAGCCACCCCTAGCTCAACCTTGTATAATATTCAGTGTACTGGAAATTCTGTATCAAGTAATTGTCTGCCAGTAGGACTATTATTCCTCGCTGGTTTAATAAAGAGATCGGCCTTCCGGTAATTATTTTATTGAAGGACCGGTCGTGACAACCTTGGTATCAGAGCCAGGCTGACTGTAGGAAGCCACTAGGTGCACTCGCTAATCGGTTATTAGCGAAGACTCTGATTTTCAGCATTTTTACATCTGTATAAATTTTCTGTTGGTCAGCATAAATTTATGGCCTGACTATTCGGAATTTTTGTCTACTTTTGTAGATGGCCAGCAACGACTGTGATGCACAGGTGTTCGCCAACATTCCTGAGGGGTTTGTCAAGCTCCTCATCGCCATCACCAAAGTCGCAATCGGGCCATCCACACGTCCCGAATTTACACTCTACCGTCACAAGCTCAGCGACAACGTGTCTATGCATCAGGTTGTGGTACACTTCAAAGGTGGGCGTTTTGAAGCGCGCCGCCTTCGATTTGTGGGCAGAGCCATGCCTACGGAGAGGCATGCTATGCAGATGGCTGCCCGTGAGGCGATAGCTCGTCTCCGGGACATTCTGCCTTCGATGAAGACTCGTCGTTTCCGTTACCTCCCATGCCACGTGCCTTATACATGTCACTATGCATTTGCATGTGCAAATGGGGAGCGTGACGAAGCCATTGAATCAATGGTTGAATACCTCAAGGCACTTGAGGCAGCCTTTGATAATCTGGTGGATGACCTGGTGGCCGCCCGTATGGAGATGGTCCAGAGTGGCTCCGCCAATAGGAGGGAGCTGCTCCATACCGCACCACCAATGACTTTTGTCTCGTCCGTCGCATCCTATGCACCTTCCATTGTAGCCACCGCTCGTCGTTTGCCTACCACTTAGGAGTTTGACCAAGTCATTGCTCCTACTCCAGTCAGAGCTGCACCGCCTGCTGCACCTACTTCGACACCTCGTACTCATACTCCGCGCCTGGAGCCCATCAGTGAGGAGGAAGTTGAGTCTCCAGCACCACTGGGCCTTACCCTCGGCAGGCCGAGGGAAATCTTCAACATCTCCGACTAACGCGTCATTTCGCGACGCGCCGCGCTCGCTTGTAATATTTGTGTGATGTGTAAAATAGGTTGATGGGAGTGGTCTGTTTGCGCATCATGTAGGGCCTTGGAGGAGTGCACTAGTTTCAAATAACATGTCAGGATGTGTACGCACACCCTGAGTGACGTATGTATAATTAGGATCTGCGTGTAACATATGTACTAGCAGCCTTCTCCATGCGCAATCGACCAGTTTATTTCAAAAATCTTTTTCGAGCTCGTGTTTGACCGCTTTTGCAAAATCTTGGTTTATTTTGCTGCTCGGTTCTTCTCAGGTTTTCTGCTTTGTTACCCCAGAGTAAGAAATGACTCATCCCTGGACACGTTCCATGCCAAGTCCGCCGGAGGAAAATTATGGCACGCAGACAAACAACAATTTCTCACAGGGGCAGTCAAGTCAGCAGGGCAGTGAGACAGCATTTTCTCAAGTATGCTGCCTTTACGAGCAAAGTCAGCAACAGCACCAAGAAATGATGAACCGTGTCATTAACATGGGAAATCACCGCGAACCATACCAACAGCACTCAAAATTGTCTGAATTTCAGAAGACGCGTCCAACAACATTTTCACACACAGACAAGCCTCTTGAGGCCGATGACTGGCTTCGAGATATTGAAAGGAAATTAATGGTGGCACAATGCTCAGACCGCGAAAAAGTGTTGTACGCACCACATTATCTCACGGGAGCAGCCGCGTCATGGTGGGAAAATTTTCTGCTTATGCATCCAGACATAAATAATATCACCTAGGAAGATTTCAAGGAAGGCTTTCGTGGGGCACACATCCCTAAGAGTATCATGAAAATCAAGAAAAGAGAATTTGATGATCTCCAGCAAAGAGGCATGACAGTACAGGTGTACAACAGTCAGTTTGCGCAGTTATCACGATATGCCAACGAAGAGCGAATGACAGAAAATAAAAAGATGGAGAAATTCCTAGACGGACTGGCACCAGCACTAAAATGCCAGTTAGTCGTACATACTTTTCCAGATTTCAAGACACTGGTAGAGAAGGCTATTACACTGGAAAATGAACGTCGCAGTCTGGAGGACATTCGCAAGAGAAAAAGGGATCAGACCAACCACCCCCGCAACAACAGGAATAAAATGAATTTCCAGAGGAACATTGTGAATAGACCCACGACCAACGACACACGTCCAAATAAGAATTTTCATGCAAGAGACAAATATTTCACCTATCGCCTGGGTGTTACCTGCTATGCATGTGGTGAAGAAGGACACTATGTTAAACAGTGCCCTAAGCCAAGAAACGCAGCGCCAATGCCGAACAACAACGGGAACAATTCGGCGTCCAAGCGTAACAATTTCAACCCCAATAACAATCACAGGAAAGGCCACCTGAACCATGTGACCAAGGAGCAGCCACAGGATGCACCGGATATCGTACTCGGTACGTTCCATGTCAACACAATACCTGCCACGGTTTTGTTTGATTCTGGAGCTTCTCATTCGTTCATTTCGAAGAGTTTTGCTTTGCAAAATGGTTTTTCGATGCTTCCCTTGGGAAAATCAATGACCATCAAGTCCCCCGGAAGTAAGCAGATCACTCAGAATTACTGCCAAGGTTTGACCATTGAAATTGAGGGGTTAAAATTCCACGCAAACCTCATCGTGTTGGAAAACAAAGGACTGGATGTTATCCTGGGTATGGACTGGCTAACCACCAATAAAGGATTTATCGACTGCTTCAACAGAACAGTGATTCTTACTCATCATCATGGAAAAACAATAAGAGTCGCAGCTCAGGAGAGACCAGTATCTCGGCAACGAAAATTAAACAAAGTTGATACATCTGAGTTAAGCAAGGTTCCAGTTGTATGTGAATTTCCGGACGTATTTCCCGAGGAATTACCAGGCATGCCGCCAGACAGAGAAATAGAGTTCATTATTGAGCTAGCACCGGGAACCACACCCATATATAAGAAACCATACAGAATGGCGCCATCCGAGTTGGGTGAATTAAAGAAACAGATAAAGGAATTGCTGGACAAGGGATTTATACGGGCCAGCTCCTCACCTTGGGGCTCGCCGGTATTATTTTCCAAAAAGAAGGATGAGACCATGAGGCTGTGTATAGACTACCGAGCGCTCAACATGGTCACAATCAAAAATAAATATCCGATGCCACGGATAAATGATTTATTTGACCAGCTCGCACAAGCCAAGGTTTTCTCAAAAGTTGACTTAAGGTCAGGTTATCATCAGCTGAAAGTACGCACAGAAGATATCCCGAAAACAGCATTCACCTCAAGATACAGACTTTATGAATTTATAGTGATGCCGTTCGGATTGACCAACGCCCCCGCATATTTCGTCCACCTCATGAATAAGGTATTTATGAAATTCATGGACAAATTTGTGGTGGTATTTATTAATGATATTTTGGTATATTCCAAAACACCGGAAGAACATGCTGAACACCTCTGCATTGTACTGGGAGAATTAAGGAAACACCAACTTTACGCCAAATTCAGCAAATGTGAATTCTGGTTGAGACAAGTGGGTTTCCTAGGACACGTATTAAAGCAAGAAGGAATTGTTGTGGACCCAGATAAAGTCAAGGCTGTACTTGGCTGAAAGTCGCCAGCCAGTGTAACGGATATACGCAGTTTCCTCGGTATGGCCGGATATTACAGAAGGTTTATTGAAGGATTTTCCACCATAGCCAAACCAATGACCCAGCTACTCAAGAAGGATAAGAAATTCGAGTGGACCGAAACATTTGAGAAAAGCTTCCAAGATCTCAAAAAGAGGTTAACGACAGCCCCAGTATTAATTGTGCCAGACATACACAAGAGCTTTGAAGTATATTGCGACGCATCCCGGAAGGGCCTCGGATGGGTACTGGTGCAAGAAGGCAAAGTAGTCGCCTACGCATCCCGGCAACTGCGAAAACATGAAGAAAATTATCCTACTCACGATTTGGAGTTGGCCACAGTCATTCATGCACTCAAGGAATGGAGGCATTTCTTGCTTGGAAATCGCTGTGAAATATATACGGACCATAAGAGCCTCAGCTATATTTTCACACAGCCAGATCTAAATTTACGACAACGACACTGGTTGGAACCGGTAAAAGATTACGACGTTGGTATCCACTATCACCCCGGGAAAGCAAACGTGGTAGCCGATGCTCTCAGCCGTTACCCCAGCCTAAACAGCGGCAGCATACTGAACCTGAGACCCGAATTTCAGCGAGAATTCGCCAGACTCAACCTAATGATGGTCACGGAGGGCGAAGTATCCAAGCTAGAAATACAGCCTACACTGATAGAGCAAATAAAGAAGTCTCAACTCGGACACCCCAGCATCGAAGGAATAAAAAGAAAAGTAAGTCAAAGCAAGGCTTCAGAATTCACCATAGACCATGAAGGAATATTATGGTTCGGAGACAGACTTTGCGTACCAAACAGCAACGACCTCAAACAGCAAATTCTAGCGGAAAGTCATACCGCTCCATACTCAATCCACCCTGGAGGTACGAAAATGTACAATGATATTCAAGAAAGATTTTGGTGGCACGGCATGAAGAGGGATATAGCCACATTTATTGCATGCTGTGATTCATGTCAACACATTAAAGCCGAGCACCAAAAACCCGCAGGGCTATTACAGCCAAATAAGATACCAGAATGGAAATGGGATGACATCGGAATGGATTTTATTGTTGGACTACCACGATCACAACACGGTAACGATGCCATATGGGTCATCACAGATAGACTGACCAAGGTGGCACATTTCATACCCGTCAAGACAACACACACCACTCAAAAGCTCGCCAAGCTTTACCTCGCCCGGATAGTATGCCTACATGGTGTGCCCAAGACCATAATATCCGACAGAGGCACTCAGTTCGTCTCGAAATTTTGGTACCAGTTGCAGCAAGCCCTCGGGACACAGCTAACATTCAGTACGGCTTACCACCCCCGGACTGGAGGACAAACGGAACGAGTAAATCAAATACTCGAAGACATGCTAAGGGCATGTGTCCTCACCTATCGGGCCAGTTGGGAGGAAAGTTTACCATATGCAAAGTTTGCATATAACAATAGTTACCAAGCTAGCCTGTAGGTGGCACCTTTCGAAGCCTTGTACGGACGAAGATGCCGTACTCCATTGAATTGGTCGAAAACAGGGGATAGCCGCATATTCGGCCCCGATATGTTAAAGGAAGCCGAGGAGAGAGTAAAAATGATACGGGATCGACTCAAGACCGCCCAAAGCCGACAAAAGAGCTATTACGATCAAAAGCATCGGGAAATAAGTTTTGAGCCCGGTGACGACGTATACCTGCGTGTGTCACCAATGAGAGGACTACAACGATTCAAAGTCAAAGGGAAACTAGCACCACGATTCATCGGACCCTTCCGTATAGTTGCACGAAGAGGCACAGTAGCTTACCAACTGGACCTTCCCAAGGAACTGTCCGACGTCCACGACGTGTTCCACATCTCTCAACTACGGAAGTGTGTAAGCAACCCAGAGAAACATGTGCCACATGAAAATCTTGATGTGCAACCCGATCTCACATACCGAGAGCACCCAGTGAAGATTTTGGAGGAGTCTGAAAGGAGGACCTGTCAGAAAACTATTAAATTTCTCAAAGTTCAGTGGAGTAATCACACAGAGGATGAGGCAACATGGGAAAGGGAAGATTTCCTTCGGACAGAACATCCGCACCTATTTGAGGATCAGCTGAAATCTCGGGGACAAGATTTTTCCTAAGGGGGTAGGTGTTGTAACACCCCAAAAATTTTGAGTTGGTTTTTCTTGCAAACTTCTGGCCTTTTTGAAAGGGGATTGTTTGATCCTTTCTTTTGCCCTTCTAAAATCCCTTTTTTGCAAAAGTTTGTGTGTCTTCTCAAGCTTGGTTTTTGGCCTTGAAGTTCTCCTCTTGTGTTTGGCTCAAGCACAAGTTGAGATTCAAAAGGAGTTGTTTGAGTTCACCACTTCTTGTTTTAAAATTCTCAAGTTTAACCTTGACTTATATCCCCTCCAACTTTCATCTTGCCATGATCCCAATAGGAACAATCCTCTCCAAGACTCTCTTCACACCATGGGACAAGCATTTCATCAATTCCAGCAAGTTGTGAGCTTATTGGGATTTTTCTCCTATTTCTTTCATTCCAAAAACAATTCTGTCTTTTATAGTGGACCTTGGTGATTTACAAAGGAACCACCATTCTCATCTACCTATTTCATTCCAAACCAACTCTCCTAGATAGTCCTTAGTACCCACAACCTAGATCCATCTTGTTTCACTGGTCCATAGTTCAAAATTTTCAAATTTCACCTGCTGCAAGTTTGGACCAGATTTGCAAAATTTGGTGAAATTCATATTTATCTTCATCCAAAAATTCTTTGAAAAATCATGCAGCCTCTAGATACATCAAGAGGCCACTCCACCAAAAATTAGCTCCAGAAACATTGCACACATACCAGAATCATTTCATCAAACACCTAGCCTACACTGAACTGTTAACTGTTAATTGAAACTGTCGACAGTTCAACACTTCGTCAGTTTCGTCAGTTTCGTCAGATCATTCAGCGCAGCGACAAAACTCGTCTGTGCTCCCTTGGCTCGACGCTACACGCAGCTTCTCCTTATCCATGCGCCGCAAGGTCGCTTGGCCGTTTCTGGGCGTCGGTGGCGCCCTAGCCCGACCGCGTCGGCGGCTGCCACGGCCACAGTGCCGCCCGTGGCGGCTGACAGAAGCAACGCCGCAGCTCCACGCCGTTTCGCGCCGCCCAGACCATCCCAGTGCTCCGCGTGTCCCCCCCCCCCCCCCCCCCCCCCCCCCCCCCCCCCC
>LR738713.1:52213709-52293105 GCA_902687465.1 Secale cereale | reverse complement strand
AGCCAACGCACGCCTGGCATACCGTCGCCGTGGCCAGGCACGCGCAGAGCGCCGTTTCTGCCGCCGACAAGCCGCGCGGCCGTTCCATCGAGGGCAGGCCGTAACTCCACCTCTACTGCTAAGTTAAGCGCGGGAATGGAGCTCCTACAGATCATAGATGATGCTCAAGCCCCTAGCCCCGCCGTGCGTCCACTCCAGCGCCGTAATTGGCTCGCCGGACTTATCCGTTCGTGACAGCCACCTCGAGCCGCCTATAAAAGGCACCCCCGAGCTCGTGCTCGAGCACACACGCCTCCACTACTTCCCTAGACCGCGCCCAACCTCTGGGAGAGCCCCGAGAGGCTTTTCTTCCCCGCCTCCGGCCAGCTACCTCCGCCTTGGGCTCCAGCTCCGTTCACTCCGGTGAGGGCTCCTCCGCCGCCGTGAACTTGAACGTAGTACCCTGGCATCCACCTAGTCCTAACCCCCAACCCAAGTATTAAGTTCATGAAGAATAGAGTAACGCCTTAAGTAAGATGACATGATGTAGAGGAATTAACTCAAGCAATATGATGAAAACCCCATCTTGTTATCTTCGATGACAACAATACAATACGTGCCTCGCTACCCCTTCTGTCACTGGGTGAGGACACCGCAAGATTGAACCCAGAGCAAAGCACTTCCCCCATTGCAAGAAAAACCAATCTAGTTGTCCAAACCAAATCGATAGTTTGAAGAGAATTACTAAGATATCAAATCATGCATATAAGAATTAAATGAAGATTCAAATAATATTCATAGATAAACTGATCATAAATCCACAATTCATCGGATCTCGACAAACACACCACAAAAAGAGATTACATCGAATAGATCTCCTTGAAGACCGAGGAGAACTTGGTATTGAGCTCCAAAGAGAGAGAAGAAGCCATCTAGATACTAGCTATGGACCCGAATGTCTGTGGTAAACTACTCACAACTCATGGTGAGGCGATGATGATGATGTAGAAGCACTCCGTAGTAGATACCCCCTCCGGCGGAGCTCCGGAACAGGCCCCAAGATGGGATCTCATAGGAACAGAAGGTTGCGGCAGTGGAACTAGGGTTGTCTCTGTTGTTCTGATAGTTTCGGGGTACGTAGGTATATATAGGAGGAAGGAGGGCATCGGGGGCCAGACGGGGTGCCCACGAGGCAGGGGGCGCGCCCCCACCCTCGTGGACACCACGTCAGCCCTACTCCGTGGTTCTCAAGTCTCCCGTGCGTATTTTGCTCCAAAAATATCTCTCCCGAAGGTTTCATTCCGTTTGGACTCCGTTTGATATTCCTTTTCTGTAAAACCCTAAAACAGGAAAAAAACAGCAATCTGTACTGGGCCTTTGGGTTAGTAGGTTAGTGCCAAAAATAATATAAAAGTGTATAACAAAGCCCATTAAACATCCAAAACATCATAAATAATACTCCCTCCGTCCCATAATATAAGAACGTTTTTAACACTAGTGTAGTGTTAAAAACGTTCTTATATTTTGGGACAGAGGGAGTAGCATGGAACAATCAAAAATTATAGATACGTTGGAGACGTATCAGCAAGGTGCGGATGATTCTGAAAATAGCTCAAATGTGAGCCATTGGCAATGAAACCATAAGTTGGATGTATCGCAAGTTGGGTAACATCGAGCAGTTTGTGCACTTTTGCAAATCTAGAGGCAGGTACAACCTAATGTGTTCTTTTTGTATAAGGCGCATCTAGATAATTAAAGTTAAGGTAGAAAAAAAATTAAAAGGCGAGTTAGATTGACAACATGATCATTAATGAGAGCGGCGGCTGGAGTGATGGCTTGCTATTGATGTAGAGGAATGACATAACCGTGCTTGAGGAAGGTGTCATGAAGGCATTTTTGTGACAGCTAGACGCCATACTCCAACGTTTGCCATGTCCTGCTTTTAATTTTTTCTGAGTTTCCTGTGTTTTTTTACTTCAAATAGGCTTTCACCCTGCGTTGTAGATAAAAGCAAACACGGCATCTATGAGAGTAAAGAAAGTATTAAGCATGGGCAACAACAAAAACATGCCTTAGAAATTAAAGTAAAGGCCACCAAGTAGCCGACGGATTAGTGGCTATGCAATCGAGCAAGGCGACGTGCTGCCGCAATCATCCTATCCATCATGTTGTCAAGCCGATCACAATCCCGAGGCCTAGAAAGTAGGTGCCAGAGCTGTAAAAGGGCCAACTGAAACGATTATGCATCTAGGGTATTAAGTTCATGAAGAACAGAGTAACGCCTTACGTAAGATGACATGATGTAGAGGAATTAACTCAAGCAATATGATGAAAACCCCATCTTGTTATCTTCGATGACAACAATACAACACGTGCCTCGCTACCCCTTCTGTCACTGGGTGAGGACACCGCAAGATTGAACCCAAAGCAAAGCAGTTCCCCCATTGCAAGAAAAACCAATCTAGTTGGCCAAACCAAATCGATAGTTCGAAGAGAATTACTAAGATATCAAATCATGCATATAAGAATTAAACGAAGATTCAAATAATATTCATAGATAAACTGATCATAAATCCACAATTCATCGGATCTCGACAAACACACCGCAAAAGAATATTGCAATGGATAGTTCTCCAAGAACATCGAGGAGAACATGGTATTGAGAATTTAAGAGAGAGAGAAGATGCCATCTAACTACTAGCTATGGACCCATAGGTCTGTGGTAAACTACTCACGCTTCATCGGAAGGGCAATGATGTTGATGTAGAAGCCCTCCGTGGTTGAATCCCCCTCTGACAAAGTACCTGAAAAGGCCTCCAAATGGGATATCATGGGTATAGAAGGTTATGACGGTGAAGAAGTGGTTTTGTCCCCTCTTGTGATGTTTCTAGAATATATGAGAATATATAGGTCGAAGAATTAGGTCAGGGGAGCTGCGAGGGGCCCATGAAGGTGGGGGCGCACCCTCCCCCCTTGTGGCCACCTCGTGGCTCCTCTGACTTGATCTCCGTGTCTCTGGGCGTCTTCGGGTCCAAGAAAAATCATCACGAAGGTTTTCTTCCATTTGGACTCCGTTTGGTATTCCTTTTCTGCGAAACTCAAAAACAAGGGGAAAACAGAAACTCGCACTAGGCTCTAGGTTAATAAGTTAGTCCCAAAAATAATATAAAATAGCATATTAAGGCATATAAAACATCCAGAATAGATAATATAATAGCATGAAACAATCAAAAAATTATAGATACGTTGGAGACGTATCAAGCATCCCCAAGCTTAATTCTTACTCGTCCTTGAGTAGGTAAATGATAAAAATAGAATTTTTTATGTGGAATGCTACCTAATATATTTATCCATGTAATGATTCTTTATTGTGGCATGAATGTTCAGATCCATAAGATTCAAAACAAAATTTTATATTAACCTAAAAACAATAATACTTCGAGCATACTTATAAAGCAATCATGTCTTCTCAAAATAACATGGCCAAGGAAAGTTATCCCTACAAAATCATATAGTTTGGCTATGTTCCATCTTCATCACACAAAGTATTAAATTATGCACAACCCCTGTATTAGCTAAGCAATTGTTTCAAAATTTAGTATTCTCAAACTTTTTAACTTTCACGCAATACATGAGCGTGAGCCATGGATATAGCACTATGGGTGGAATAGAATATGGTGGTTGCGGATAAAACAAAAAGAAGGAGATAGTCTCACATCAACTAGGCGTATCAACAGGCTATGAAGATGCCCATCAATAGATATCAATGTGAGTGAGTAGGGATTTCCATGCAACAGATGCACTAGAGCTATAAGTTTATGAAAGCTCAAAAACAAACTAAGTGGGTGTGCATCCAACTTGCTTGCTCACGAAGACCTAGGGAAATTTGAGGAAGCCCATCATTGGAATATGCAAACCAAGTTATATAATGAAAAATTCCCACTAGTATATGAAAGTGATAACATAGGAGACTCACTATCATGAAGAACATGGTGCTACTTTGAAGCACAAGTGTGGAAAAATATAGTAACATTGTCCCTTCTCTCTCTTTTCTCTCATTTTTTTGGTGGGCTTCTTTGGCCTCCTTTTTTTATTTGGGCTTCTATGGCCTCTTTTATTTTGATAACCTCACATGGTACAATGTTCTAATATTGATGCTCATCACACTTTTATTTACTTAGAACTCAAAAATTACAATTCAACTCATATGACTGAACGGTGGAAGTTGCATGGCAATATATCTCGGAATGGCTATGAAAATGCCATAATAGGTAGGTATGGTGTCTATTTTGAGGAAGGGTGTAAGGTGGTTGAATGCACCGGCGAGAGTTGCTCGGTACTAGAGTGGCTAGCTATGGTGGAAGGGTGAGAGTGCGTATAATCCATGGACTCAATATTAGTCATAAAGAACTCACATACTTATTGCAAAAGTTTTATTAGCTATCGAAACAACGCACTAGACGCATGCTCCTAGGGGAAGGGTTGGTAGGAGTTAATCGTCGCGCGATCTCGACCTCCACACAAAGGATGACAATCAGTAAATAAATCATGCTCCAACTTCATCACTAACGGTTCACCATACGTGCATGCTACGGGAATCACAAACTTTAACACAAGTATTTCTACCAATCCACAATTACTCACTAGCATGACTCTAATATCACCATCTTCATATCAAAACAATCATAAGGAATCAAACTTCACAGTATTCAATGCTCTATATATGAAAGTTTTTATTATATCTCCCTTGGATGCCTATCATATTAGGACTAAATTCATAACCTAAATAAATTATCATGATGTTTAAAGACTCTCAAAAAAATATAAGTGTAGCGAGAGAGTTCAACAATTTCTATAAAATAAAGCCATCGTCGTGCTCCAAAAAGATGTAAGTAAAGTAGTAGAGCATAATTGCCTAGCTCAAAAGATAAAAGTGTCACATAGAGTATTCTAATAAATCACGATTCAAGTGTGTCCCTATCAAATGGTGTGTACAGCAAGGATGATTGTGGCAAAAGAAAAAGCAAAGACTCATATCATATAAGACGCTCCAAGCAAAACACATATCATGTGGTGAATAAGAATATAGCATCAAGTAAAGTTAACGATAGATGAAGACGAAAGAGGGGATGCCTCCCGGGGCATCCCCAAGCTTAGGCTCTTGGTTGTCCTTGAATATGACCTTGGGGTGCCTTGGGCATCCCCAAGCTTAGGTTATTTCCACTCCTTATTCCTTAGTCCATCAAACCCTTACCCAAAACTTCAAAACTTCACAACACAAAACTCAACAGAAAACTCATGAGATCCATTAGTAAAACAAAGCAAATAACCACTCAAGGTACTGTTGTGACCTCATTCTTATTTTATATTGGTGTAATATCTATTGTATTCCAACTTTTCCATGGTTCATACCCCCCGATACTAGCCATAGATTCATCAAAATAAGAAAACAACACATAGAAAATAGAATATATCAAAAACAGAACAGTCTGTAGCAATCTGAAAACTTTGAATACTTATGGAACTCTAAAAATTCTGCAAAATTAGGATGACCTGGGGAATTTGTATAACAATTTTGTGTAAAAATTTCAGAAGATTATCACGTTCCAGCGAATTATTTAATTTTCTGCACCTGACGCATAAGTTTCTATTTTCCAGCAAAATCAAATCAACGATCACCGTAAGCCACCCGAAAGGTCTTACTTGGCTCAAACACTAATTAAAACACCTAAACACAATTACTACAGAAGTAATAATGTGTAATTATTGGAAAACGGAACCAAAAAGAAAAAAAATTGGGTTGCCTCCCAACAAGCGCTATTATTTAATGCCCCTAGCTAGGCATAAAACATAGATCTAAGTATTGTCATAGCAATGATAAGGCAAATCTCGAAAGCTCATCTCATACTCTCTTCGTTCAGCAGCAAGTTTTATTTGTGGTAAGCAAAAGTAATCAAAGGGGCTAAATTTAATGGGATAAGGATCCCTAAGATCAAGCTCGAGAGGAATAGGTTCCTCCTTCGGCCCCTTATATTGTACTACTAAGTCATCATTATAAGCGTTCTTTTGGCAAAAACTCATGAGCCTACTTCCAAGAAAGAAACCCAATCCGTTGTTTTGTATAGCATAATCGTCATTAAGCTCAGAAATTTTATCCACTAAAACATCGGTAGGAACCTTTTTTCTCAAGTTTTCATTATAAGCAACAAGATCGAGAGATCGCAAATGCATTATTTCTTCTTGGTTAAAGAGAATTCCCTCTATGGGAGGGCGACCGCCGTCTAATTTGTAATGCGCAAAAATTTCACTGGCTTCTTTCATAATGAATCTAAACTCATGGGCTAGAAATTTAGTGGTTGCACGCTTAACAGAAGAATCCTCAATAGTAGAAAATTCCAGAAAAAATCATTGTAGGCATGGATGCATATGAACAAATTGTGTTTCAAATTCAACTATAAGCAAAGATATAACATCCGCAAGGCTATTACTTTTGTGAATAATAGATCCGCCTAATGTGGGTAGTGCACTGGCACAAGTAAAGAAATCTTGAATAACCCCTTTTCTAATAATATTGCTGCTACCTATGCGGAGTTTTTTCGTATGCAAGATAGTAGATTTTTCATGGGGATCATTATTAGCAAAATCATCAAAGTTTCCCTCACCGTTACTACCATCTTTTTCAGCAACAGCCTCCCCAGTTTCAGACATAGTGGCAAAAACCAACCTAACAAACGAAAAAAGGCGAATAAAAAAGGGCGAAGGAAAAAAGGGAAATGTTTTGGAAAATCGTTTTAGAAGTGGGGGAGAGGAAAATGAGAGGCAAATGGCAAATAATGTAATGTAAGAGATGAGAGTTTTATGATGGGTAATTGGTGTGTCTTGATTTGGCATAGATCTCCCCAGCAACGGCACCAGAAATTCTTCCTGGTACTTCTTGAGCTTGCGTTGGTTTTTTCCTTGAAGAGGAAAGGGTGATGCAGCAAAGTAGAGATAAGTATTTCCCTCAGTTTGAGAACCAAGGTATCAATCCAGTAGGAGATGAACGCACAAATCACCAATACCTGCACAAACAATCAATCAACTTGCACCCAACGCGATAAAGGGGTTGTCAACCCCTTCACGGTTACTTGCAAAAGTGAGATCTGATGGAGATAGATAAACAAAAGGAAAAATATTTTTGGGTTTTTGGTTTATAGATTGGTAAGTAAAAAAGATTGCAAAATAGTAGATCAGAAACTAATATGATGGAAAATAGACCCGAGCCCATAGGTTTCACTAGAGGCTTCTCTCTTGAAGGCAAATAATACGGTGGGTGAACAAATTACTGTCGAGGAATTGATAGAAAAGCGCAAAGTTATGAAAATATCTAAGGCAATGATTATGCAATATAGGCATCACGTCCGTGTCAAGTAGACTGAAATGATTCGGCATCTACTACTATTACTCCACAAATCGATTGAAACGATTCTGCATCTAGAGTATTAAGTTCATGAAGAACAGAGTAACGCCTTAAGTAAGATGACATGATGTAGAGGAATTAACTCAAGCAATATGATGAAAACCTTATCTTGTTATCCTCGATGGCAACAATACAATGCGTGCCTCGCTACCCCTTCTGTCACTGGGTGAACACCCCAAGATTGAACCCAAAGCAAAGCACTTCTCCCATTGCAAGAAACACAAATCTAGTTGGCCAAACCAAATCGATAGTTCAAACAGAATACTAAGATATCAAATCATGCATATAAGAATTCAAGGAAGATTGAAATAATATTCATAGATAAACTAATCATAAATCCACAATTCATCGGATATCGACGAACACACTGCAAAAGAAGATTACATCGGACAGTTCTCCAAGAACATCGAGGAGAACATGGTATTGACAATAAAAGAGAGAAGAATCCATCTAGCTACTAGCTATGGACCCATAGGTTTGTGGTAAACTACTCACGCTTCATTGAAAGGGCAATGATGTTGATATAGAATCCCTCCGTGGTTGAATCCCCCTCCGGCAGAGTACCGGAAAAGGCCTCCAGATGGGATCTCACGGGTACAGAAGGTTACGGCGGTGGAAAAGTGGTTTTGTCCCCTCTTCCAATGTTTCTGGAATATATGAGAATATATAGGCCAAAGAATTAGGTCAAGGGACCTACGAGGGGCCTACAAGGGTGGGGGCGTGCCCTACGTCCTGGGGCGCGCCTTCCCCCTTGTGGCCGCCTCATGGCTCCTCCGACTTGATCTCCAAGTCTCTGGGGTGTCTTCGGGTCCAAGAAAAATCATCGCGAAGGTTTTATTACGTTTGGACTCCGTTTGGTATTCCTTTTCTGCGAAACTCAAAAACAAGGAAAAACATAAACTGGCACTAGGCTCTAGGTTAATAAGTTAGTCCCAAAAATAATATAAAATAGCATATTAATGCATATAAAACATCCAAAATAGATAATATAATAGCATGGAACAATAAAAATTATAGATACGTTGCAGACGTGTCAATGTTATATTACGTTGTTAAATTTAAATTCAATTATTTATTGTTGAAATAAAAATAAAAATACAAATTAATGATGTGCAGGGCTTGCATGTGGTAGAAAAAAAAATGAAAATTTGAATAGTTGTATGAGCGTTTGATGATGTGGAGAGCGTGCATGCGGTGGGAAGTGGAAAATTGATTGATTGTCTGCGCTTAATGATGTGGATAGCTTGTGTGTGCATTTAAATGAGAGGTGGCATGTGTGGAACATATGTGATGAGGTGGATAGCTTGAATGTTTAGAGAAATAAGACTGTGGGGATGAGTGAGGCATTTTGGCTCTCGGCCTTAACAGAGGCCGGATGTTTTGAAAAAAAAATCAAACTTTTCAATTTTCAAAAATCTGAAAAATATAGTAAAAGTAAACAATGATTTGTATGTGTGTAAAATTTTAGGATGATATACGATATGTAAAAAAATACAAATTCATGGCCTAAAACGATGAGTAGTATCATGTGTGAAAAGGCCCTGGATTTGTTTTTGCACGACCCTCATTTCAATGTATTTCATACTCAAAATTTACACACTTGTGCATTATGCCTTCATGATATCTACATATTTTTAAGAATTTTTTCAAATGTAAAACTGTGAATATTGAATTTTTCAAAAACCAGCCTCCAAAAGGGGTTTTTGAGTCAGGATGAACTTCTTAGGTACTCCCTCCGTTCATTTTTATAAGACATTGAACTATTTTGACTGCTGTATGAAAAGGCTACAACGTCTTATAAAAGTGAACAAGTGAGTATAAAGAATACCCCTTTGCGACGTTTTTGCCGGCTCTTATTTGGTTTCTAAGCTTCACAACGTTCCACTGTAGCTACCCGTGTTTTCGGTTCTTTTCTCACAGCCCACTATTATCTCTAAAAACATAAACACCAAAAAACTGGAACCACCATCCATATAGATGCTCGAGCATGCTACAAAAGAAGGGAAAGCACCAGAAGCTACCGATGAAAGTTGAGAAGTTATGATGTAGGGAGCTTCTGATGTGTTGATGCTCAAAAGTGGCACAGCCATAAATGTAGATTGGGCTATACCAAGACTAATTCAAACTAATGAAAGGAGGTCACCTCTGGATGGCTCTCTTCGAGAAGATCAAGAGGGATATGAAGATGGTCTAAAACGGAGCTCGGATGCAAAATTTATGACAAGTTCAGAGATGCTCATGTTGACACCATAGTAAATAATAGCATGAAACTCAATCAAATGGCCTCTGATGGAAAATGTTTCAACACAAAAGTTGTGCGCCTCGTCGAAACAGTTGACTTTGATACAAAAATCATCTTAATCTGAGGTCGTATGCAACCCGTGGAGGCAAAAGAAGGTCAGAAAACAGAAGTTGTAGAGTCATTTCGGACCGACCGAGTTGATTTGACTCGGTGAGACCGAGTTGATCCGAAAAATTACAGAAGGTTTGCAAAGTTCACTCGATGGGACCAAAGCAAACCAATCGGTGAGACCGAGTTGATCCAGAAAATTACAGAAGGATATATAGATTTTGCAACATTCACTCGGTGGGACTGAAATGAACCACTCCGTGGCTCCGAGTTTATTAGGAAAATCGCCAAAGATTCATGTCTGAGTTAGGTTAGGGTTTTTAATGTTTTGGATGGGATTTTTAGTCATTTTCTTGTTCTTCATTCGTTCTTTGTGAAGAACAGTAGCCATCCACGAGCTAGGGCAGCCCATAGCCGCCGCGTGCCCTGACGGGGTCCCTCCTGAACGTCTGGGGTTTTGGGTCTAGAAAAGCCTCTCCAGGATTACTTGTGTACCGCGCTTCTAGCCGGGTCTTCTTCGACATGACCTGCGGTGTGCTACTTATTGAGCTTGCGTTGATTTTTCCCTTGAAGAGGAAAGGGTGATGCAGAAAGTAGATATAAGTATTTTCCTCAGTTGAGAACCAAGGTATCAATCCAGTAGGAGGCACAAGCAAGTCTCCAATCTATGCACCTCCACAAACTAACAATTATTTGCACACAACACGGGAAAAGGGGTTGTCAATCCCTTCATGGTCACAAACAAGAGTGAGATCTGATAGAGATAGATTTAAAACTAAAGTAAAAAACTAAATAAAGTAAACACAAAATAATTGCAGCAAGATATTTTTGGGTTTTTAGTTTTATAGATCTGAAAATATAAGATGGAAAATATACCCGGGGGCCATAGTTTTCACTAGAGGCTTCTCTCTCTAAGAAAGCATACAGTGGGTGAACAAATTACTGTCGAGCAATTGATAGAAAAGCGCAAAGTTATGACGATATCTAAGGAAATGATCATGAATATAGGCATCACGTCCGTGACAAGTAGACCAACTCCTGTCGGCATCTACTACTATTACTCCACACATCGACCGCTACCTAGCATGCATCTAGAGTATTAAGTAAAAAAGAGTGACGCCTTAAACAAGATGACATGATGTAGAGGGGTAAACTCATGCAATATGATATAAATCCCATCCTTTTATCCATAATGACAACAACACAATACGTGCCTCGCTACCCCTACTATGTCAGTGGGTGAGGACACCGCAAGATTGAGCACATCACAAAGCACCTCTCCCATTGCAAGATAAACCAATCTAGTTGGCCAAACCAATTCGATGGATCAAAGATAACTACAAAGCTATCTTAATCATGCATAAATAAGTTCAAAGAAGACTCAGATAATATTCATAGAAAATCTGATCATAAATGCACAATTCATCGGATCTCGACAAACACACCGCAAAACATCAGATAGATCTCCAAGAACATCGAGGAGAACATTGTATTGAAGATCAAAGAGAGAGAAGAAGTCATCTGGCTACTAGCTATGGACCCGTAGGTCTGTGGTAAACTACTCACCCATCATCGGCGGGCCAGCAAGGTTGACGTAGATGCACTCTGTGATCGAAACCCCCTCCTCTTGCAAAACTGGCACTGGGCACTAGGTTAATAAATTGGTTCCAAAAATAATATAAAATAGCATATTCATGCATATAATACAACCAAAGTTGTTAATATAATAGCATGGAACATACGTTGGAGACGTATCAAGCATCCCCAGGCTTAATTCATGCTCGTCCCCAAGTAGGTAAATGATAAAAACAGAATTTTTGATGTTGAATGCTACCTAACATATTTAGCAATGTGTTTCTTCTTATTTTGGCATGAATTTTCAAATCCATATGATTCAAAACAGAAGTTCATTAACATAAAAACTAATACTTCAAGCATACTAGAATGAAAAATCATGAAGCTTCAAAAATAACATGGCTAAAGAAAGTTATCCCTACAAAATCATATAGTCTTGCTATGCTCCCTCTTCTTAACACAAAGTATAAATCATGCCCACCCCGGTGTCAGCCAAGCAATTGTTTCATACTTTTTAATGCGCTTCAGCTTTTTCAACTCTTCACGCAATACATGAGCGTGAGCCATGGACATAGCATTATAGCTGGAATAGAAGGTCGTAATAGACAAAAGTAGGGAGAAAGTCTCACATCAACTAGGCAAATTAATGGACTATGGAGATGTCCATCAATTGATATCAATGTGAGTGAGTAGGGATTGCCATGTCAAGGATGTACTAGAGCTATAAGTGTATGAAAGCTCAAAAAGAAAACTAAGTTGGTGTGCATCCAACTTGCTTGCTCATGAAGACCAAGGGCATTTGTCTATAACAAAAAATTCCCACTAGTAATATATGTAAGTGTCAAAATAGGAGACTCTCTATCATGAAGAACATGGTGCTACTTTGAAGCACAAGTGTGGAAAAAGATAGTAACATTGCCCATTCTCTCTTTTTCTCTCATTTTTTAGACTCCTCTTTTTTTTGGAGACTTTTTTCTTTTTTTCTTTTCGGCTCTTTGGCCTCTTTTATTATTTCGGCTCTTTGTCCTCTTTTATTTATAACCTCACATGGGACAATGTACTAATAATGATGATCAGCACACTTTTATTTACTTACAACTCAAAATTACAACTCCAGGTAACTCAAACTCATAATGACGGAATGGTGGAGTTACATGGAAATATATCTCGGAATGGCTATGAAAATGCCATAATATGTCGGTATGGTGGCTAATTTGAGGAAGGGTATAAGGTGGGCTTATTGCACTAGCAAAAGTTGCGCGTTACTAGAGTGGCTAGCAAAGGTGGAAGGGTGAGAGTGCGTATAATCCATGGACTCAACATTAGTCATAAAGAAAGCACATACTTATTGCAACAATTTTATTAGCCCTCGAAACAAAGCACTACTATGCATGCTCCTAGGGGAGAGGTTGGTAGGAGTTAACCATTGCGCGCTCTCGACTTTCACGCAAAGGAAGACAATCAAGAATAAATTGCGCTCCAACTTCACATAACTAGAAGACCATACGTGCATGCTACGGGAATCACAAACCTTAACACAATTATTTCTTTCACTACAGAATTCACTACTAGCATAACTCTAATGCCACCATCTTCATATCTCAAAACAATTGCAAGGAATGAAACTTCTCATATATCCAATGCTCTTTATGAAAGTTTTTATTATATCCCCCTTGGATGCCTATCATATTAGGACTAAATTCACAACCCAAGCAAATCACCATGCTGCTATTAGACTCCCAAAATAATATAAGTGAATCATGAGAGTTCATCAATTTCTTCAAAATAACATCACCGCCGTGCTCCAAAAGATATAAGTGAATCACTAGAGCAACTACCCTAGCTCAAAAGATATAAGTGAAGCACATAGAGTATTCTAATAAATTCATGATTAATGTGCGTCCCTCTCAAAAGGTGTGTACATCATGGATGATTGTGGCAAACTAAAAACCAAAGACTCAAATAATACAAGATGCGGTAAGCAAAATGCATATCATGTGGTGAATAAAAATATAGCCTCAAGTAAATTTACCGATGGATTGAAGACAAAAGAGGGGATGCCATCCGGGGCATCTCCAAGCTTAGATGTTTGGTTGTCCTTGAATATCATCTTGGGGTGCCTTGGTCATCCCCAAGCTTAGGCTCTTACCACTCCTTATTCTGTAGTCCATCAAATATTTACCCAAAACTTGAAAACTTCACAACACAAAACCCAACAAAAAACTCATGAGATCCGTTAGTAAAACAAATTAAATCCTTGCTTGCAGGTACTGTTCAGAACTCATTCTTATTTTATATTGGTGTTATATCTACCGTATTCCAAATTTTCCATGGTTCATACCCCCCGATACTAGCCATAGATGCATCAAAATAAGCATACAACACAATGAAAACATAATCTATCAAAAACAGAACAATATGTAAAGATGCGAATTAAAGTGAAGCCTCTGTATCTCCAAAAAAATCTGAAATATTAGGACAACGTGGTGATACGTCTCCAATGTATGTACTCCCTCCATCCCAAAATAAGTGACTCAAAAGTGACTTAACTTTATACTAAAGTTAGTACAAAGTTGAGTCATTTTTGAGTCACTTATTTTGGGACGGAGGGAGTATAATTTATGAAGTATTCATGCCATGTTTACAACAATTTTATATGGTTTTGGTAAGATTTGCATGGAAGTAACCCCGACTGACGTTATTTTTAGCAGAACTACCGTGGTGTTGTTTTTTGTGCAAAACTAAAAGTTCTTGGAATGGGCTAAAACTTTTTGATGGTTTTTTTGGAACAAAAGAGACCCCCAAAGCTTTGTGGGAGGGCTAGAAGAGCCACGAGGAGGGCACAACACACCACGACGAGCCAAAGGGGCCCAGCTTGCCCCGGTGGGTTGTGCTCACCTCGAGGCCCATCTTCGCGTGAAACCAATGCCAAAAAATCCTATAAATTGAGAAACCATAAAAAATAACCCTAGATCAGAAGTTCTGCCACCACAAGCCTCTGTAGTCCATGAAAACCCAATCTAGACCCGTTCCAGCAACCTGCCGGAGGGGGAAATCATGACCGGTGGCCATCTTCATCATCCCGGCGGCCACCATGATGAGCAGGGAGTAGTCCACCCTCGGGGCTGAGGGTTTGTACCCGTAGCTATGTGTCTAATCTCTCTCTCTCTCTCTCTCTCTCTCTCTCTCTCTCTCTCTCTCTCGTGTTCTTGAGATGTCACAATCTTGATGTATTGCGGGCTTTGTTAATATAGTTGGACTATATGGTGTTTTCCCCTCTATCTTGTTGTGAATTGAGTTTTCCCTTTGAGATTTTGTTTTATCGGATTGAATACTTTTATGGATTTGAGAACACTTGATGTATGTCTTGCTATGAATACCCGTGCTTACAATGGGGTATCATATTGATTCACTTGATATGTGTTTTGGCACTCAACTCGCGGATTCCTGAGGTGACATTGGGGTAATCTATGCATAGGGGTTGACTCGTGTTCTCCTCTTTGTTTCTCCGGTAGAAATCTTGGGGCACTCTTTGAGGTTCTTTGTGTTGGATTGAGTATTATGAATCTGGAATTGTTTGATGCATATCGTATAATTAACTCACGGATACTCGCGGTAACATTGGAGTATCTAGGTGACATTAGAGTTGGTTGATGTGTATCATATGGTGTTAATTTAGTACGAACTCTTGATAGATAGACCGGAAAGAATAACTTGATGTTATTTTAGTACAAACTCTTGATAGATCGATCGGAAAGATTAACTTTGAGGTGGTTTCGTACCCTACAAACAATTTCTTCTTATGTTCTCTGCTTGATAGGAACTTTGGAGTGATTCTTCATTGCACATTTAGGGATGGTTAGGCGATCCAATTATATTAGCATTGTTGAGAGATTGAACTAGCGAAAGTACAGACCCTAGGCCTTGTTTTCTAGCATCGCAATACCGTTTGTGCTCCATTTTATCACTTTCTACCTTGTTGTTAATTATTGTTCCTATTACAAAAATCAATATCCACTATCCATATTACACTTTTATCACCATCTCTTTGCCGAACTACTGCACCTATATAATTTACCATTGTATTTGGTGTGTTGGGGACACAAGAGACTTTTTATTATTTGGTTGCAGGGTTGTTTGAGAGAGACCATCTTCATCCTACGCCTCCCACGGATTGATAAACCTTAGGTCATCCACTTGAGGGAATTTTCTACTGTCCTACAAAACTCTGTGCTTGGAGGCCCAACACAAGTCTACAAGAGCAAGTTTTGTAGTAGACATCAAGCTCTTTTCTGGCGTCGTTGTCGGGGAGGTGAGTGCTTGAAGGTATATATTTAGATCTTGCAATCGAATATTTTAGTTTCTTGTTTTATCACTATTTTGGTTTACAAAAGAAAACTAAAATGAAATTTAGGTGGCCACATATTGATCATCTTTATGATGTCATTCGTGAAAATGATTGGAAGGGAAATTGTGCTCAATTGATAGAAGAATAATTCAATAAAATGTTTGGCATAAAATGTTTAAATGATGAGCATGATTGCAATGTTGTTGGTATGAATTCTTTAAATATCCATGATGCTAATGATATGCATAACCATAAGCTTGTGGATGCTATGTTTGATGAAGATGATATTTTTAGTCCCCCAAGATTTGATGCGCAAATTTTTTATAATGGTAGCATACCTCCTATTTATGATGATTATGATGATGACATGTATACTATATAGAATAATGATAACCATGAAACTTTTTAGCATTACTTTAATGCTGAAATTGATTGTGCCAATCAAGTGTCTCATGATAGTTATTTTGTTGACTTTGCTCCCACTACTATTCATGAGAATAAATTTGGTTATGTGGAGAGTAGCAAAATTTCTATGCTTATGCATCATGAAAAGAATGCTTCATGTGATGGCTATATTGTTGAATTCATTCATGATGCTACTAAAAAATATTATGAGAGGGGAACATATACTTTTACATATCTCAATAATATCAAGTTTCCTCTTTATGTGTTAAAAGTCTTGAAGTATTTCTTGTTTTGCCTTCTGCTACTTCTCGAGCTTGCGTTGTATTCCCTCGAAGAGGAAAGGGCGATGTAGCACAGTAGCGTAAGTATTTCCCTCAGTTTTTGAGAACCAAGGTATCAATCCAGTAGGAGACCACGTGCGAGTCCCTCGCACCTGCACAAACAAATAAGAACTTCGCAGCCAACGCGATAAGGGGTTGTCAATCCCATTACGGTCACTTACGAAAGTGAGATCTGATAGAGATGATAGTTTATATTTTTGGAATTTTTGTTTATAAGAACAGAAACTAAAAGCGGAAAAATTAAAATAGATGTAGATTGATATGTTGAGAATAGACCCGGGGCCCATAGTGTTCTCTAGTGGCTTCTCTCATGATAGCGATATTCTACGGTGGGTAAACAAATTACTGTCGAGCAATTGATAGAAAAGCGAATAATTATGAGACTATCTAGGCATGATCGTTGTATATAGGCATCACGTCCGAGACAAGTTGTCGGTGTACTAAGATAGGGGTACCTTAGTACCCAACTTGTGCACGGGCAGTAGCAGCTTCCCGTGGCAGGGCTTACCACGTGCTCGCCAAGAACCTTTCTGGTCCCTATGAAGCCATTCAAGAACAAAGTATACAAGTCAGAAGATCAAGGCCCCGGCAAGAGGAGCTTGCCGGGAAGGCTGCACCAGGCTCAAGGTTATCACTTTAGCACAAGACCCTGGCAAGAGGAGCTTGCCAGGAAGGCCAAGGAATACATATCTCAAGAGATGCCTCGGCGCATCATGCGCCCCGGCAGGACCCGGAGAGCGACAAGCTTCTGGACCCGGCAAGATCACGACCCCGGCAAGGTGCTTGCCGGGGAAGCCTACACTGTGTGCCCGCGCTCCAGCTCATCGGCCCACGCGTCGCCCTGGGGCCCTTCCAGGGGCACGTGGCAGATGACTGTGCAGCCTGGGGCACACGGTGGCAAGCCACGGTGACGAGGCTACCGCCGTGGCGAACGGAGAAGCACGGACGGACGCTTTTGGAGCGACGGCGACGGGCATTTAATGCCCTTGTCCCCCACTGTCAAAGTTAGGTGAAGACCACTGTTCATATACTGTTCATGCACTGTTGCAACTACCACCAAATTTACACTTTTACCCTCCTCTACGTTGACACCTGTCGATGACCCCTTTGAGCTATAAAAGGAGGCCCATGCACAACGTAGAGGAGGTTCGAAACCTAGACAACTCTCTCGCTCGGTGTAGCTAGTATTGTAGATCTTCAAGCTCCCGAGCTCAAGAACTCAATACAACCTAAGCAGGAGTAGGGTTTTACGCGTCCGCGCGGCCCGAACCTGGGTAAAACTGTCCGTGTGCGCTCCTCGATCTGCTCTCCGTGCTCCCTCCGCTCCCTTACCGCAACGTACAAGGGGCTCCGGTCCCATAGGTGCTCGTGGGAGGACAGTTTCCCCCGACATCTTTGGCGCGCCAGGTAGGGGAGCGTCGAGGTTGTGTGAACCTGATCCGGCGCTCACGCGGGCGCATTCTTCATCAACCTCTCCAAGTTCGCCAGCTTCATCAACCTCATCGACAGCATCAACATGCCTCCGAAGAAGAAGGCTTCAGAGGTCGGAGGCCCATCTGCGTCGATCCCACCGCCACCAGAACCAACGGTTGGCGGAGGAGACGCCGGCGGAAGGGTGACCGCCGGTGAGGAGACTCACGGCGCCACCAAGTCCAAGGACAAGACGGACGACCGGGCGAATTCCAAAGCCTCGGTGTCCGCGCACGCACCACGTCCCTCTCAGGAGGTACAAGACCCGCAACGGCGTGGTACTGGAGGTACCATACACTTGCTGGGGCGTGGCCAAGCTGGAGGATCGCGGGATGCTCAAGGCCAGCGCGCTGGTACGAGCAAGGCGCGGTCGCCGGGGCGGGAGCATGCTCCTTCTAACGCGGTTAGAAGTCCGAGCGTGTCCCGCTCCTCGCACCGTTCGCCACCGTTTCCTTCTTCTCCAGCAGAGGCCTTGGCCAGGGCCCAACTGCTCCTCGATTTCCCTCCAGCGGCAGACAAGGCCGAAGACTGGAGGGCAACGATCCAGAGTCTCATCGCCTTTGCCAACAACGACGCGCCACAGCAGCCGGCAACCTCGCGGCCGTGGCAAGTCGACCAAGCGAAGGCCGATGGCGACAAGACCGCCGGGGGTGCAACTACCATACACTCCCCGCCGCGGAAGCAGAAATCGCCACCCCGCCGGATCAACGTCGACGATGACTCTACGGCGTCGTCGGATCCGCGGGCTCGCCGCGATCAGCGCCAAGTCCTCGACGACAGGCGACAGGAGGACGCTCGGACCCGTATCGAGCGTCGACGAGAAGCCAGAAGACAATCTGATCAGCGCGCTGGGACCGCTGTCGACGCGCACGCGCCCGGTGAACCAGGCGACTTGCCGTACACGGCAGGTTGCCCTGCGTTCACCCGTGAGCTGCGGCAAGTCCAGTGGCCCAGCATGAAGAATTTCAAGCCCGACGTACCCGAGAAGTACGACGGCAAGACACACCCCTCGGAGTTCCTCAGCATCTACACCATTGCGGTGCAGGCTGCCGGGGGACGCGACGAGAAGATCCTAGCCAACTACTTCCCGCTAGTGCTTAAGCCAAACGTCCGGTCTTGGCTTATGCACTTGCCGGAGAACTCCATCTCTTCATGGGCGGATCTGTGCCACCAGTTTGTCGGCGCCTTCACGGGCGGCCACAAACCCCACGGCCAGGAGAGCGATCTCCACATCCTCGCCCAGAAGGAAGGAGAATCCCTGTGCAAATACATCCAAAGATTCAGCCGCGTCCAGCACAACATTCCCGACGTCCACCCTGCCGCGGTTATCAGTGCGTTTCATCAGAACGTGCGTAACCGCCGGATGAGGGAGGAGATGGCCATGACCAAGATCCGGGATGTCAGCGAGCTCTACGCTTTGGCTAACAAGTGTGCGCGTGCCGAAGAGGGGAGGAGACTCCCCGGAGAGGATACTGGCGCAGGAGGAAGCGACAGCGAGGATGCCGCCCCGGCAAGGAAAAACCGGCGGCGGAATAACAGAAAGAAGAAGAGCAAGGAGGTGCTGGTTGTCGAGCAGTCCGGCAAGGAGGCTCCCGCCAAGAAGGCACAGGCTGGCGGTTCCGGCAAGGAGCCCGCCCCTGTAGCGGCAGCCGACAAGCAGGACGGCTCCGACAAGCAGTACTGCAAGATCCACCGCACCAAGGGCCACGATCTCCAGAACTGCAAAAGAGTGGAGTACCTCGTAGAGCAGCAGAAGGCTGAATACGAGCGACGTGACAAGGAGAAGGCCCAAGGAGGCGGAGGAGAGCCCAGCAAGAAGCGGCCGTTCAATGGCCGGGGAGGACACCGCGGCAAGGCCAAGCAGCGGCAAGGTGACAGACCTCCCCGGGGCCGCGACAAGGATGAGGATGAAGACGACGATGATGACATGGAAGAAGGAGACAACAGCGAGCAGGAGTTCCAGAAGGCCACAGAGGTTCTGTGTGTCGACGGGGGTGCCTCTCTGCACACTTCCCACCGCCAGCTCAAGCAGTGGGTGCGAGAAGTGAATGCAGCTGAGCCGCCCGTCGAGTCACGCAAGCTGCTGAAGTGGTCCGGCACGCCCATCATCTTTGACCTTGAGGACCACCCTGACCGCACCACTGCGGTCGGGTGCTTGCCGATGTTGGTCTCACCAACTATCCGCAACCTCAAGGTCACCAAGATGTTGGTTGACGGCGGGGCCAGCATGAACTTGATCTCCTCAGTTGTGATTAAGAAGCTACAGATCCCAGACGGCGAGCTCGAAGAAACCGGGTTGTTCCAAGGGATCAACCCGGGAAGGAGCAAGCCAAAGGGGAAGATCACGCTGCCAGTGACCTTTGGCGGGGAGCTCAACTTCAGGACGGAGAGGATTACGTTTGATGTTGCCGATATCCCATTACCATACAATGGGATACTTGGCCGTCCTGCCCTCGCCAAGTTCATGGCAGCTTCCCACTATGCATACAACGTACTCAAGATGCCGGGGCCGATAAGCGTCATCTCTGTCCCTGGCGACAAGAAGGACGCGCTTGTCTGCGCCGACAAGATCTACCGGGATGCAGCAGCCGCAGCAGAGAGCAACACACTTGCCGCTGAAGCTCCCGGGGGGAAGACCAAGACCAAGTCCGGCAAGAGCTCTGGAGCCCACTCCGGCAAACGCACCTCCTCGGAGTGCTGCGCTGCCGTCGAGGACGCACCATCGAGCTCCACCGGCAAGTGCAAGAAAGGAATGGCAGCTCCACCGGCAACCAAGAAGGTGTCCGCCAACGAGGACGGCACTAGTGGTACCTTCACCATCAGTGCTACACTCGACCACAAATAGGAAAGCGCGCTCATTGCCTTCCTGCGGGCGAATGTTGACGTGTTCGCATGGCAACCGTCAGACATCCCCGGCGTTCCCAGGAAGGTAATTGAGCACAAGCTTGCTGTTTGTCCTCATGCGCGGCCCGTCAAGCAGAAGGTCAGGAAGCAAGCCGTGGAGCACCAAGAGTTCATCGCCGAAGAGATAAAGAAGTTGGAAGCAGCAGGCCTGGTTAGAGGCGTGATCCATCCTACGTGGTTAGCTAATCCAGTTGTCGTACGCAAGGCCAATGGGAAGTGGAGACTTTGTATAGACTTCACTGATGTGAATAAAGCATGTCCCAAGGATCCATTTCCCTTGCCGCGTATTGACCAGATTGTCGACTCCACCGCCGGATGTGAGCTGCTTTCCTTCCTTGATGCATACTCAGGTTACCACCAGATATTCATGGCCAAGGAAGATGAAGAGAAGACTGCATTCATTACTCCATGCGGCACATATTGCTTCATACGCATGCCCTTTGGATTGAAGAATGCATGCTCGACATTTGCAAGGGTGGTGCACACTGCTTTTGAGCCACAGATACACAGAAATGTAGAAGCTTACATGGATGATATAGTGGTCAAGAGCAAGAGCAAGGATACCTGATCCAAGACTTAGAGGAAACCTTTGAGAATCTGCTCAAGATCCAACTCAAGCTGAACCCCGAGAAGTGCGTCTTCGGAGTTCCCTCCGGCAAGCTTCTCGGGTTCTTTGTGTCCCAGAGGGGGATTGAAGCCAATCTCGACAAGATAAAAGCCATCGAGCAAATTGAAGCCCCGAAGCGCGTCAAGGACGTAAGAAGACTTGCTGGTTGTGTGGCTGCCCTCAGCAGGTTCATTTCAAAGTCTGCAGAGCGCGCCCTGCCTTTCTTCAAAATTTTGAAAAAGGCAGGTCCCATGAAATGGACTCCGGAAGCGGAGGCAGCGCTGCAAGACTTGAAAGGATACCTGTCCTCCACTCCGATACTTGTCGCACCTAGGCCACAAGAGAAGTTGCTGCTGTACCTAACGGCAACCAATCAAGTGGTTAGTGTTGCGTTAGTAGCGGAGAGGGAGGCAGATGAGGAACCCACATCCCCGGCAAGCGAATCCAGCGACAAGCAGTGGGCTTCCCCGACAAGCTCTGGCCCCGGCAAGGACGAGTCTGCGCAGGAACAAGGAGAAGTGCGAAAGAAGATGGTGCAGCGCCCAGTGTATTTTGTAAGTTCCCTTCTGCAGGGGGCTAGATCAAGATACTCTAGGGTGCAGAAGTTGCTTTTCGGCCTCCTCATGGCCTCGAGAAAGCTGCGCCATTACTTCCAAGCACACGAGATAACGGTGGTCACTCGCTTTCCGTTGAAGAGGATATTGCAAAATCCGGAAGCAACAGGCAGGATCGTCGAGTGGGCACTGGAGCTGTCAAGCTTTGGTCTCAAGTTTGAGAGTACTTCCACCATACAGAGCAGAGCTTTGGCAGAATTCATAGCGGAATGGACCCCAACGCTAGATGAAGAAGTCCCAGAGACAAGCGTCCCCGTCCAAGAAGCGAGCAACGAATGGATAATGTACTTTGATGGTGCTTTCTCGCTGCAAGGCGCCGGTGCCGGCGTGGTACTCATAGCGCCCACCGGAGAGCACCTCAAGTATGTTGTCCAGATGCACTTTCCCAAGGAGCAAGCGACAAACAATACTGCAGAGTATGAAGGACTGCTTGCCGGCCTCAGGATTGCGGCCGAACTTGGGATCAAGAAGTTGATTGTGCGGGGAGATTCACAGCTGGTGGTCCGACAAGTGAACAAGAGTTACCAGAGCCCTTTGATGGAAGCTTATGTTGATGAAGTGAGGAAGCTTGAAGAGCACTTTGAAGGTCTGCAAATGGAGCACGTCCCAAGAGCTCAGAATGATATTGCAGATGGCCTCTCAAAGTGTGCTGCAATGAAGTTACCTGTGGAACCAGGGACCTTCGTGCTCAAGTTAACTCAGCCATCCGTTACACCATCAGTTGGGCAAAACAAGAAGAGAAAGTTGGTCTCCAGCGACTACTTGCCGGCGGATCTTCCCGAAGCCGCCGCCAAGGTCCCTAGGATCAACAGCCAAGATGCGGAGGAACAGTTTGCTCCTGCAGATCCAAGGGTCTGTACAGTTGAAGCAGGCGTTCCCGACAAGCCTTGCCCCGGTAGGCTTGCCGGGGGACCGTCAGCTCCGGCAGAGCCGCAGGTTGTTGCCGTAGAAGCTGGGGTTCCTGCAGCAGCCCTCATGCCTTTAGTCCTTGTTGTTGAGCCTCAGGCTCCAGCATGGGCACAGCAAATCGTCCGCTTTCTGCAAACTGGAGAACTCCCCGACGAGCCAAAAGAGATAGAGAAAATAACCAGGCAGTCAAGTATGTACCAGTTCGTTGGCAATGAACTGTACAGAAGAAGACTCAATGGTGTCAGGTTGAAGTGCATTTCCAGAGAAGATGGACAGAAACTGTTGGCAGAGATACATGGAGGCATATGTGGCCACCACATTGGCGCAAGGGCACTTGCCGGGAAGGCGTTCCGGCAAGGGTTCTTCTGGCCAGAAGCCCTCCAAGATGCAACTGCACAAGTAACCAAGTGTGAAGCGTGCCAGTTCCATGCCAAACAAATTCACCAGCCAGCTCAAGCTCTCCAGACGATCCCTTTGTCCTGGCCCTTCTCGGTCTGGGGGCTCGATATCCTCGGCCCCTTTCCCCGCGCAGTCGGGGGCTTTGAGTACTTGTACGTTGCAATCGACAAGTTCACAAAGTGGCCAGAAGTGGAACCAGTGAGAAAGGTGACAGCACAGTCAGCAGTCAGGTTCTTCAGGTCAATTGTTTGCCATTTCGGAATCCCTAACAGGATCATCACCGACAACGGCACACAGTTTACAAGTCGCACCTTCATGCAGTATGTCCAAGACCTTGGCGCCAAGGTCTGCTTCGCTTCTGTTGCTCACCCGAGGAGCAATGGTCAAGCAGAGAGGGCCAATGCTGAAGTGTTGCGCGGACTCAAGACAAGAACCTTCGACAGGCTGCACAAGTGCGGAAGAAACTGGATAGAGGAGTTGCCGGCGGCTCTTTGGTCAATCAGGACGACACCAAATCGAGCCACCGGATAGACACCCTTTGCCCTTTTCTATGGGGCAGAGGCAGTTCTCCCCACGGAACTTGTATACGTATCTTCGAGTGCTCGCTTATGATGAGCTCGAGCAAGAGCAACTGCGACATGATGATGCATTGCTCCTTGAGGAGGAACGTCTCCAGGCTGCTGTACGAGCTGCTCGATACCAGCAAGCCTTGCGTCGCTATCATAGCCGCAAGGTCAAGGCCAGGAGTCTCGAGGAAGGCGACCTTGTTCTTCGGCGTGCTCAGTCCGCCAAGAATTCCAACAAGTTGACGCCGAAGTGGGAAGGCCCTTATCGTGTGAGACAAGTCACGAGGCCCGGCGCTGTCCGCCTTGAGACCGAAGAAGGCTTACCGGTGAGCAACTCCTGGAACATAGAGCATCTTCGCAAGTTTCACCCATAAGGCGCGGTTGCCGTGATCCGCTCCGGCAACCACCTTTTGTACAAGTCTTGCCGCTGTTGCATGTAAACCTTGGTACAAAGCCGGGCGCAGATCTCGTGCATCAGTAAAGCTTTTGTGCTTCGCACTATTTGTCATTTTCATGCCTTTCTTTGTTATTTGCATGCATCATCTGACACTTTGTGCAACGCACATCCCCGGTAAGCACTAGCAAGCCATGAGGCCCTATACTTGTTTTTCCTCCTCTTCTTCTTTCCCTCTTAAGCAGAAGGAGTATTCCTCGCGCACAAGTTTGTCGGGGGGGAAGGAGATGGAGGCATGAACCAAGTGTTGTTCAAGAAAGAGAAGCCTTGTCGGGGAGCAAACAATCTATGAAAGCTAAGTTACCAAAGTTTGAGTAATTCAAATTTTTCAAATTTTTCTAGTTGTCTTCCTTGAACAACCACACTTTGTATGGAAAACCTGTGCGCGGAGGAACCTACCCGTGGCTAGCCGCACCCTTACTTTGTTTCGAGCACGCTCAACGACTTAAGTGAGCTGCAACAAGTGTCGCGCCCTTACTTCGTTTTCGAGTTCGCTCAGCAACCTAAGTGTGCTGCGACTAGCTGCGGCAAGGTTTCTTGCCGGCAAGGGTATCGCCAGCAGGCTGCTAAGAGTCCAGCACTCAGCGCTCGCGGCAAGGGTCCTTTGCCGGCAAGTTCCCTAAAAACGTAGGGTGGAATGCATACAAAGTGAAGGGACCAAAGCAAGGGAGATAACACTGCATTGGTTGCTCAAAATAAGATTGTATATTACAAAGATAACTTGCCGCAATACTAACAGATTCTTGTCCGTAACATGCTTTGCAGCGGCAAAGGAAGCAGAAAGAAAGGGATCTAATCTACGCGGTCGCCTTCACGCCTCGTGATCTTGCCCACCTTGGCGACGATGTGGGCAACCTGCGCCTTCAACGCCTCCTGATCAGCTTCGGGCGGCAGAGTGTGGAGGACGTTGACGAGGTTGATGCCGGGGTTGCGGTAGACGATCTTCGACAAGACCCGCTCCATGGTACCCATGCAGAGCCGACGCGCTTCGTCGGCCAGCTGCACGGGGATCTTCTCCCGCAGCCGCGCAAGCGCCGACGCGATTCCCCTGAAGAATAGACTCAACTTGGCGCTGTGGGGGAGACTCTCGTCCGGGGAGTACACGAGATGCTCCGCCCTCAGCGCCATCATCTCCATGTCAATATTGGCAGCGGAGGTGACCAGCTCATCAGTCCACTGCTCCACTGCCTGGTTGAAGTTGTTCGCCGAGACGGCGGCGCTCTCCACCAAGGCCTTTTCCTTGCGGAGTTCGTCCTTCAGCTTCGTCTCGCGGTCCCGGGCGGCGTCGAGCGAGTCAGTCAAGGTGGAGACCTTCAGCTCTAAGTCAGCGATGGAGTTCCTGGCGTCAGAGAGCTCTGTGCCCTTCTCGGAGAGACGTACCTGCAGCTCAGAATTGGTGTGGGCGTCTTTCTCCCGCTCCACGTTGAGCGCGGTGACCCAGTCTTCGCTCGCCTTCGGGAACAACTCCAGCTGCTCCACCTTGGCCTCCAGGTCTTTCTTGGCGGTCTCTGCGGCGGCTGCGGGGTTCCTCGCCTCCTTCAGAGCCCCGCCAATGGCCTGCTCCCGGGCGGCGAGGTCGTCCTCATGGGCATCGAGGTCGACCTTCCGCTGGTTGAGTACTCCTTCCCGCCGAGACAGCTCCTCGGCGGCCAATCGTTGCTGCTCCTCGGCCTCAACTTTTTCAAGGAGGAAGGCTTGCTGCGCCCCGGCATGCTCTTCACGCTCCTCCGCCAAGTTGCGGAGGGCCGCCTGGTTGGCGGCGCGGAGCTCCGCGGCGCGCTTCTCCAGATCAGCTCCATCCTTGGCAGCCAGAGCCTCCTGAGACTCCAACTTCGCCTGCCTGGCCCGATAAAAGGCCAGGAGCCGACGAAGGAGTCTCTCCTCTTCGGGCTCGTCGCTGCTGCCGGGCGCTTCAACAACCTTCAATCCGGCGGAGGCGAGGACCTCTCCGTCAAAGGTCTCTCCCTCCGCGGGTGCTCGAGACGAGGACGCCCACGGGACTTGTATGAAAACCCCGTTGGCGGCCTCCAGGTAGACGCCCTACCTAGCCGCGGAGGCGGAAGGGTCGGCGGCCGGTACAGCGTCCGGCGCTCCTGTGGCCTCCGGGCCAGCAGTGCGGTCGTCGGTCCCTTCCCGAGCCGCGGCGTCTGTGGTCGGGGCGGTCTCTTCAGCGGCAGGCTCGTCGGCCCCAGCCATTCCCTCGGTGGCAGTGGTGTTGCCGCCGTCGCCGTGCACCTCCTCCTCAGCGGTGGCCATCCGCTCCGGTGCAGGAGGATCTAGCAGAAGAAAAAGAAAAGAAAGAATCAAGCAAATATCCAAAAAGACAAATCCAAGAAGAAGAAGTTGCAAGGTTTACCTTCGCGGACTTCTTCGACGACAGGGTCCCTCGCCGGGGAATTCTCCCTTGGAGGCGGAGTAGTGGCCCCTGCTGGCGGAGGGCCGCCTGCGCCCTCCCTTGGCGGGCTGCTCACCCTTGTCGGGCTGCTCACCCTTGGCGGGGTACTTGCCCTTGGCGGAGTGCCCGTCCTTGGCGGAGCGTTCTCCCTCGCCGGGGAGTTCATCCTTGGCGGGGAGGGTGGAGCAAGTGGCTCGTCGGGGGCGACCTCCTGGTGCTCCTGCGGCTGCGGCTCCACTTCTGCACAAGACAACAAGACATCAACCAAAATGATAACCTCAAGCGCACCCGTCAAGCAGAAAGATATATACCAGACTTACGCTGGGAGCTGCGCTGGGGGCTGCTCCTCGGAGCAGCAGGCTGATCCGGCAAGCTCGTCGCCGGCGCGTCGCTTGTCACCGCGACGGGCTCGTCGTCCTCAATGGTGACCACAGGGATCTTGGCCCTCTTCGCCATCCGCTGGGTCAAGGTCCTGCGAAGCAATACAAAAGCAAGATCAGAACCAAGCAAGGAAAATCAAGACAAAATCGAAAAAACTAAAAGAATTGCAAGTACTTACTCCTCTTCCTCTTCGTCGGAGCTGAGGGCGGAGAAGTCAAACTCTGTCTGGTGTGCTCCCGCGCGAGGAGCTGGAGGAGAAGGCTCTCTCGGGCGCTTGGCGGGCTCCGGGGCTGTGGGCTATGAAGACCCGGCCCCCGTCGTCGCCAAGGACCGAGGGGCAGAAGGAGCACCCGTTCCGCTCCGGGAAGATCCTCCTCCGCTCGGCGCTCGAGCACGGGGTGCCTCCTTGACGGCCTCGCTCGTCTTGGTGACACGCGTCGCACGGCGCTTCGGCTGCTGTCGAGGCGCCTGTGGCCTCGCCGTCTCAGCTGCCTTGCGGAGGCGCTTCTTCGGTTGCTGTGTAGGGCTTGGCGGAGGCGGAGAGTTCTCCGAGGACGAGGAGGCATCGTCGTCAAGATTCAGAGATCCACCAGAGTCTTCATCGGAATCTCCAGCCTCGGCGTCCTCCTCCTCCTCGGCAGGCCCGCTGGACTCAGTACCATGCCCGGCGGCCTCGCTCCCCCCGGCAACCTCGCTCATCCCGGCAAACTTCACGGAAGGCTCCCCGGCAAACTCCTCGGGCGCAATCTTCAGCAGCTTGAGGATTTCCGCCTCCTCTGCTTGACTTACTGCGTCCGCGGCCTGAGCCTCTTCCACAGTGTATCCAAATTCGCACGCTGCCGCAGCTGCGGCGGCCTCCTCCATCCTGGAGGCGATGAAAGCTACATCCCGGTCAGTAGTATCCCGGGTGAGGCCCTTTCTCTCCTCGGCGTTGCGGGGCTTCTCGAACAAGTTGTCGAAGAAGGTCAGCACGGTCTCCAGTGGAGGCTCCAGCCAAGTGGGGACGACGCCATGGGAGTCGCACTCGGGCATCATCGCGCGTATGAAATCGCGGGCAGTGCTGTTGCACAGCGGCACCACTCCCCGGGAAGGTTTGAACCACTCCGGGTGGTTGGGGTCATGCTTGAAGAGCTCCCGAACCATCCCCTTCAACTCCAAGGCGGTGAAGTTGTAGTTCAATCCAGGGCGCAGCCTCATGATGTCTGCCGCATTGCCGAATTCCCAGGCGGGCCTCTTCCTTTCTTGTAAAGGGGCGATGCGGCGGCGGAGGAAATCTGCTCCAACTTCTCCAATAGTCAGATTGGCGACCCGGAGACGAATGATCCTAATGAGGGCGATCTGAAGCTTGCTGTCCTCCGGGGCCAATTCACTCCAGTCCCTGCCGCGCACTATGGCAGTCGTGCGCGGCGAGGTAAAGGGCTCAGGATTAGCTTCCAGCACCCAGCACCAATCGGCTCTCCACTCTTCCCACTTGCCGCGGAGCTCTCCCTTCAGGTACGAGTCTTTCTTGTTCAGCCTGAAGATCCAGGAGATGCCGCCGGAGAGGGGAGCACCAGACTCTACTCTAGGCATGAAGAAGTGGCGGAAAAGGGCTACATTTGGATGAACCCCAATATAGTTTTCGCACAGATGTGTGAAAACGGCCATCGTAAGGATGGCGTTGGGGGTGAAATCTAAGAGCTGGAGGCCATATGTATTCATTACATCACAAAAGAACTCCGAGTACGGAGGACACAGACCACAATGGAAGAATGCGGCAAAGAAAAAGTACCCGCCGGGGAACATGTCAGCGGCGACGGCGGGGAGGACTCTGGTGCGGGGATGAGCTTTGGTTTCCCTCGCCCAGAACAAGTAGTATTTGTCCCGCAGCTCCCTCGCGCCAAGCCTCGGCGTGAAGACCACGCACTTCTTCCGCAGGGCTACCAGCTTCGCCGCCTGCTCGGACTTCTCCTTCTTGGCCTTGTCACTCTTCGCCTTGTCGCTCTTCGGAGCCATGGCGGGGGCGGCGAGGAAAGAGGCGAGGAGGTCGACGGTGCCGCGGATGCGGGAGACGGCGGAGGAAGGGAGGGGCTTGGCTCTCTGTCGACCTCTGGGAGGCGTAGGGCGACGGGGGTTTCTGGAGAATCAAGGCGCAATGAAGACGATGGAGGGAACTGCCCCTGCTTCCTCTGCTTTTAAGGGGGAAGTGGGGGACGTTCCGCATTTCCCATTAAAGAACAGGCCACGATCTCTCCCACGACGCCGCAATCGACGCGTGCCGTTAGGGAGGGACGCGGCGGATACGGAAGGGGATACGGCTTGCCGTGGGCCGCATGTGCCCGTGCACTGTCTTGGGCCTGGCCCAACAGCGCTCGGCACCGTGTGTGGCCCAGGCCCGGGGGCTCCTGTCGGTGTACTAAGATAGGGGTACCTTAGTACCCCAACTTGTGCACGGGCAGTAGCAGCTTCCCGTGGCAGGGCTTACCACGTGCTCGCCAAGAACCTTTCTGGTCCCTATGAAGCCATTCAAGAACAAAGTATACAAGTCAAAAGATCAAGGCCCCGGCAAGAGGAGCTTGCCGGGAAGGCCGCACCAGGCTCAAGGTTATCACTTTAACACAAGACCCTGGCAAGAGGAGCTTGCCAGGAAGGCCAAGGAATACATATCTCAAGAGATGCCTCGGCGCATCATGCGCCCCGGCAGGACCCGGAGAGCGACAAGCTTCCGGACCGGCACGATCACGACCCCGGCAAGGTGCTTGCCGGGGAAGCCTATGCTGTGTGCCCGCGCTCCAGCTCATCGGCCCACACGTCGCCCTGGGGCCCTTCCAGGGGCACGTGGCAGACGGCTGTGCAGCCTGGGGCACACGGTGGCAAGCCACGGTGACGAGGCTACCGCCGTGGCGAACGGAGAAGCACAGACGGACGCTTTTTGGAGCGACGGCGACGGGCATTTAATGCCCTTGTCCCCCACTATCAAATTTAGGTGAAGACCACTGTTCATATACTGTTCATGCACTGTTGCAACTACCACCAAATTTACACTTTTACCCTCCTCTACGTTGACACCTGTCGGTGACCCCTTTGAGCTATAAAAGGAGGCCCATGCACAACGTAGAGGAGGTTCGAAACCTAGACAACTCTCTCGCTCGATGTAGCTAGTACTGTAGATCTTCAAGCTCCCGAGCTCAAGAACTCAATACAACCTAAGCAGGAGTAGGGTTTTACGCGTCCGCGCGGCCCGAACCTGGGTAAAACTGCCCGCGTGCGCTCCTCGATCTGCTCTCCGTGCTCCCTCCGCTCCCTTACCGCAACGTAGAAGGGGCTCCGGTCCCATAGGTGCTCGTGGGAGGACAGTTTCCCCCGACACAAGTAGACCGACTCCTGCCTGCATCTACTACTATTATTCCACACATCGACCGCTATCCAGCATGCATCTAGTGTATTGAGTTCATAAGAAGAGAGTAACACCTTAAGCAAGATGACATGATGTAGAGGGATAAACTCAAGCAATATGATACAAACCCCATCTTTTTATCATCGATGGCAACAATACAATATGTGCCTTGCTGCCCCTACTGTCACTGGGAAAGGACACCGCAAGATTGAACCCAAAGCCAAGCACTTCTCCCATTGCAAGAACTATAGATCTAGTAGGCCAAACCAAACCAATAATTCGAAGAGACTTGCAAGGATATTATGAGCACACATAAAGAGTTCAGAAAAGAACCAAATATTTCTCATAGATAATCTTGATCATAAACTCACAATTCATTGGATCTCGACAAACACACCGCAATTAGAGATTACATCGAATAGATCTCCTCGAAGACTAAGGAGAACTTTGTATTGAGATCTAGAGAGAGAGAGAGAGAGAAGAAGCCATCTATTTACTAGCTATGGACCTGAAGGTCTGTGGTAAACTACTCACAACTCATGGTGAGGGCGATGATGATAATGTAGAAGCACTCCATGATGGATCCCCCCTCCGGTGGAGCTCCGGAACAGGCTCCAAGATGGGATCTCACGGGAACAGAAGGTTACGGCGGTGGAATTAGGGTTTTCTCTCTGTTGCTGATGGTTTCAGGGTACGTAGGCTTATATAGGAGGAAGGAGGACACCGGGGGACACACGAGGCAGGGGCGCCCGCCACCCTCGTGGGCACCTCGTGGCCCCTACTCTGTGGTTCTCAAGTCTCCCGTGCGTGATTTTCTCCAAAAATATCTCTCCCGAAGGTTTCATTCCATTTGGACTCCGTTTGATATTCCTTTTCTGCAAAACCCTAAAACAAGCAAAAAACAGCAATCTGGACTGGGCCTTTGGGTTAGTAGGTTAGTCCCAAAAATGATATAAAAATGTATGACAAAGCCCATTAAACATCCAAGACATCATAAATAATAGCATGGAACAATCAAAAATTATAGATACGTTGGAGACGTATCAAGCATCCCCAAGCTTAATTCCTGCTCATCCTCGAGTAGGTAAATGATAAAAACAAATTTTTTGATGTGGAATGCTAACCAACATAGTTTTTCAATGTAATTCTCTTAACTGTGGCATGAATATTCAGATCTCAAAGATTCAAGATAAAATTCTATATTGACATAAGAAATAATAATACTTCAAGCATACTAACAAAGCAATCATGTCTTCTCAAAATACTATCGCTAAAGAAAGTTATCCCTACAAAATCATATAGTCTGGCTATGCTCCCTCTTCATCACACAAAATATTCATATCATGCACAACCCGTTTGTCGGTGTACTAAAGTAGGGTTACCTTAGTATCCCGAAGTTGTGCACGGGTAGTTGCAGCGTCCCGTGGCAAGGCTTGCCAAGCGACCGCCAAGATCCTCCGTGGTTCCCTTGAAACCATTCAAGAACAAAGTATCCAAGTCTAGAAGATAAGACCCCGGCAAGAGGAGCTTGCCGGGAAGGCCACTCAAGGCACAGAACCACTCAAGGCATGAGACCCTGGCAAGAGGAGCTTGCCGGGAAGGCCAATCAAGGCATCTCAAGGAATTTTCCGCGACGCGCCACGCGTACCGGCAAGGCCCGGTGAGCGACAAGCTCCCGGAAGCGACAAGATAGCGACCGCGGCAAGCTTCCACTCAGTACCCACGCTCCAGCGCATCCACCCACGTGTCGCTCTGGGACCATCCCAGGCACGCGTGGCGGAAGGCTGTGCAGCCTGGGGTACACGGTGGCAAGCAGCGATGACAAGGCTACCGTCGTGGCGGACGGTGGCGCCCCTGACGGCCACTTTTTACACTGTTTGGGCGACGGCAACGGGCATTTAATGCCCTTGTCCCCTGCCGTCAGGGTTAGGTATGGAACACTGTTCCAACTACCACCCTTTTTACATTTTTACCCTCATCTGTGTTGCCACCTGTCGGTGACCCCTTTGACCTATAAAAGGAGGCCCATGTGCAACGTAGAGGGGGTTCCGAACATCGATCATTCCCTCGCTCGGTCTTGCTAGCGGTTAGAGCGTACTGTAGCTCTCCTCGCTCCCGAGCAAGAACTCAATACAACCACCAAAAGCAGGAGTAGGGTTTTACGCATCCGTGCGGCCCGAACCTGGGTAAACTGCTCGTGTGCTCGCCTCGATCCGCTCTTTGTGCATCCTCCGCCCCCTTGCCGTACCGAAAAGGGGCTCCGGTCCCATAGGTGTTCGTGGGCGATCAGTTTCCCCGACAAGGAAGATAGTGGCATGGACCAAGCGCCATTCAAGAAAGCCTTGCCTTGCCGGGAAGCAGACAACACAAAAGCTAAGTGGCGAAAGTTTGAGCAATCAAATTTTTAAATTTTTAAGTTATCTTCCTTGAACGACCGCACTTTGTATGGAAAACCTGTGCCCGGAGGAACCAACTCGTGGCTACCCGCGCCCTTACTTTGTTTCGAGCATGCTGAACGACTTAAGTGTGCTGCGACTAGTCTCGCGCCCTTACTTCGTTTTCGAGTTTGCTCAACAACTTAAGTGTGCTGCGACTAGCTGCGACAAGGTTTCTTGTCGGCAACGGCACCGCCAGCAGGCTGCTGAAGTCCCGCACTTAGCGCTCGCGGCAAAGGTGCCTACGCCAGCAAGTTCCCTAAAAGCGTAGGGTAAAAACATACAAAGCAAAGGGAATCAAGTAAAGGAAATAACATTGCATTAACTACCAAAAATAGAGTTATATTACAAAGCAACTTGTCGCAACTCTAATGGACTGTTTTTCATAACATGGCTAACAGCGACAAGGAAAAGAAGAAAATAAGCAGCCTAATCTGCGCGGTCGCCTTCAACTCTCTTGATGCCACCAACCTTGTCCACAATGGGTGCGACAAGGGCCTTGAGCGCCTCCTGATCAGCGTCCGGCGGCAGGGACCTGAGGACGTTGGTGAGGTTGAGGCCTGGATTGCGGAAGGCCACCTTCATCAACACCTTCTGCAGGGCTCCCGCGCATAGCCTGCGCGACTCGTCCGCCAGCTGCTTTGGGATCTTCTCCCGCAGTTGCTGGAGGGCCGTCGCCACGCCCTTGAAGAATAAAGTAAGCTTGGCGCTGGGGTGGAGGTTCTCGTCGGTGGAGTACCCGTGGTACTCCGCCCCTAGCTGCGCCAACTCCTTGTCGATGTCTGCGGCGGCGTTGACAAGGCCTTCCGTCCAAAGCTCGATGGTCTGCCTAAAGTTGTTCTGGGTGACGGCAGCGCTCGCCAGCAACGCCTTCTCGGCCCTGATCTGCTCCTTCAGAGTCGTCTCCCGTTCCTTGGCGCCATCCAGCGTCTTGGTTAGGGTGGCCAGCTTCAGCTCGAGGTCGGCGTTGGAGTCCTTGGCGGCGGTGAGCTCCTTGCCCTTCTCGGAGAGGCGGACCTGCAGCTCGGAGTGGCTGTGGGCGTCCTTCTCCCGCTCGACCTTGAGCGCAGTGACTTCTTCGCTTCTCGCCTTGAGGTCGGCCTCGAGCTGCGCCACCTTCACCTCCAGTTCCTTCTTGGCGGTCTCAGCAGCTGTTGCGGCATCCTTTGCCTCCTGGAGGGCCCCGCCAAGGGATTGCTCGCGCGCGGCAAGCTCATCCTCGTGGCTGTCGAGGTTGACCTTCCGCTGCGCCAGCTCGCCTTCTCGCTTGGACAGCTCCTCGGCGGCAAGCCGTTGCTGCTCCTCCACTTCGGCCTTCTCGAGAATGAAGGCATGCTGCGCCTCGGCGAGTTGCTCCCGCTCCTCCGCCAAGGACCGGAGAGCTGCTTGGTTGATGGCCCGGAGCTCCTCCGCGCGCTTCTCGATATCTGCTCCCGCCTTCGCGGCAAGAGCCTCGCGGGACTCCAGCTTGGCCTGCCGGGCGCGGTAAAGCGACAGTAGCCTGCGCAGCAGCCGTTCCTCCTCAGGCTCGTTGCTGCTGCTCGGCGCGTCGACAAGCTTCAGCCCGGCGGAGGCAAGCACCTCCCCGTCGAAGAACTCTCCCTCGACTGGCGCCCTGGACATGGACGCCCAAGGGAGCTAGATGAAGACGTCATCGCCGGCCTTTAAGTAGGCGCCCGGCTCGAGCTCATCGGAGCTGGGGGGCTGCGGCAGCGGCGGAGGGCTCGGCGGCCGGTGTAGTGCCTAGCGCTCCTGTGGCCTCAGGGCCGTTAGTACGACCACCAGCCCCTTCACCAGCTGCTGCGGCGGCAGCCTCGGCGGCCCCTGCGCCGGCGGGATCGTCCGCGCCGACTGTTTCCTCGGCAACGGCGGCGTCGTCAGCAACGGCCTCCGTCTCCATTGGCTCAGCTGCAGACGGGTCTGACGGAGGAAAAGACAAGACAAACGGTCAAGCAAATATCCAAAGAGAAGAATCTAAAGAAGAAAAACCCAAGGGGGGTTTTTAAAGCAAAGGGATTACCTGCGCGGGCCGGCTCTTCGGCGGGGTTCCTTGCTGGGGAGCTCTCCCTCGGCGGCGTGGTTGTAGCTCCCGCCGGCGGAGGGCCGCTAGTGCTATCCCTTGCCAGAGAACTCGCCCTTGGCGGAGTAATCACCCTTGGCGAGGTACTCGCCCTTGGCGAGGTACTCGCCCTTGTCGGAGTGTTCTCCCTTGCCGGAGAGCTTCCCCTTGGCGGTGTGGTTGAAGCCTGCAGCACGTCGGGGGCGGTCTCCTGGCGCTCTTGGCGCTGCTGCTCTGCTCCTACGTGGATCAACGAACAAGACGTCAGTAAAGCAAAAGTGCCCACGCGCGCCTAACACTACGCTGGGGGCTGTGCTGGGGGCTGCTCTGAAGGTCAGTTACCGGGTCCGGCAAGCTTGTCTCAGGCGCACCCCCTACTGTCGCGGCGGGCTCGTCCTCGATGACAATCACCGGGGCCTTGGCTCTCTTTGACGCCCTCTGGGCCAGAGTTCTGAGAAAGAAGAACAGGTTTAGAGTGAGGCAACTGAGATACAAGACAAAGAACAAGCTGAAAGTTGAAGAAATACGAGAATTACGAAGACTTACTCTTCTTCCTTTTCGTCGGAGCTGAGCGCAGAGAAGTCGAAGTCTGGCTCACGCGTCCCGGCGCGAGGAGGCAGAGGAGTAGGCTCCCTTGGCCGCTTGGCGGGAGCAGGGGCGGTGGTCTGAGAAGACCCCGCTCCGGTAGCCACCGAGGCACGAGGGGCGGCAGGAGCAGAGGCGCCGGTCCGAGAAGATCCCCCTCCAGCCGCTGCAGAAGCGCGAGGTGCTCCCGCGGCAGCCTTGCTTGCCACGGTGGCACGCGTTGCGCGGCGCGGCGGCTGTTGGCCCGTCTGCCGTTCCATCGCGTCCCCGGCCTTGCGGAGACGCTTCCATGGCGGGGCTGGAGGCTCTGCTGGTGGTGGCGAGCTGCCTGAGGACGAGGAGGAAGAAGAGTCGATCTCCAGCGAGCCGCTCGCGTCCTCGACGGGCCCGCCTGACTCGGCGCCCTGCTCGGCGGGCTCGTTTGGCTCGGCGTCTTGCCCAGCAACCTTCCCCGCTTTGAGAAACTCTTCTTGCTCGGCAAGGCTTGTCACCTCCGCTGCCTCCGCCTCCTCCACTGTGTACCCGAACTCGCCCGCGGCTGCGGCTGCCGCCGCCTCTTCCAGCCTGGTGGCAATATATGCCATCTCCTGGTCAGTGGTGTCGCGGGTGAGGCCTTTCTTCTCGTCGGAGTTGATTGGCATTTCTTACAAATTGTCGAAGAATGCGTGCACAGCTTCGTCAGCAGGCTCTTGCCAAGTGGGCTCGATCCCGTGCGAGTCGCACAGCGGCATCATTGCACGGATGCGGCTGAGCGCTGAGCTGTTGCACAGCGGAACTACGCCCCTCGGCAACGTGAACCATTCGGGATGGTCGGAGTCGTACTTGAACAACGCCTGGAGCATCGCGTTGAGCTCTAGGACAGTGAAGTTATAATTGAGGCCCGGGCGCAGCCTCATGATATCTGCCGCATTCTCAAACTCCCAGGTGGGCCTCTTCCTCTCCTGCAGGGGGGCGATGCGGCGGGGGAGAAAGTCTGCTCCAACTGCGCCTACAGTCAGCCCGGCAAGCCTGAGGCGAAGGATTCGGGTAGTGGCAATCTTTAATCTGCTATCTTCCGGGGCCAAGTCGCTCCAGTCGTCATCGCGTACTACCGGGGCTTGGCGCCGGCGGTAAAGTGCTGCGGGTTATCCTCTATGATCCAACACCAATTGGCTCTCCACTCATCCCACTTGCCGCGGAGCTCTCCCAATAAGTAAGCTTCCTTCTTGTGGGTCCTAGAGATCCAAGAGACTCCGCCAGACAGAGGCTCCCCCCTCTCAACTCGAGGCGTGAAGTAGTGGCGGAAAAGAGCTACATTGGGGAAGACTCCGACAAAGTTTTCGCACACATGTGCGAAAACGGCCATGGTCAGAACGGCGTTGGGGGTGAAGTCAAGGAGGTGGAACCCATAGGTGTTCATGATGTCGCAGAAGAATTCAGAAAAGGGCGGGCAGAGCCCGCAGTAGAAGAACAGAGCAAAGAATGTGTAGCCACTCGGGAACATCTCGCAAGCTACAGCTGGGAGTACCTTGGTGCGCGGATGCGCCTTCGTCTCCCTCGACCAGAAAAGGTAGAAGGAATCCCTCAGCTCCTCCGCGTCAAGCTTGGGGGGGAAGACCGCCTTCCTCTTCCGCATCGCCGCGAGCCGCAGCGCCTCGACCGATTTCTTAGTCTTCCCCTTCTCGCCTTTCGGAGCCATGGCGGAAGCGGTGAAGGAGGTCGACGGCGCTGGTAGTGCTGGTGGCGACGGAGGGCGGAGCGCTGCTCTCTTTCGGCCTTCGGGAAGGAGGGGAGCGGCGGAGGTTACTGAGGATTGAAGAAGCAACGGGCAGATGGACGAACTGCCCCTGTTTCCACTGCTTATAAGGGGGGAGGGGGCGGACGTTCCGCATTTCCAATTAAAGAAACAGGCCACGATCTTGTAACGCCCCGGACACACCCGCCGGTGGTCGTTACTCCCGGCGGGATTTAGACTGGCCTCACATATCAATACCAGTCTTTTCTGCGCACTTTGTCCTCACTCGTGTGCACCCGGGAGCAACTTCCCGGTCGGTCACCCATCCTGAAACTACTCCAAGCTGAGCACGCTTAACTTTGGAGTTCTATCCGAATGGGCTCCCGGAAAAGAAGGAATCCCTTATTGATATGAGTAGTCTATCATCCCTAATAAGCCAGGCCATCACAGATCTCTCCCACGACGCCACGATTGACGCGTGCCGTTAGGGGAGGGCGCGGGGATACGGAGTGGGATACGGCGTGCCGCAGGCCACGCGTGCTCGTGCACTGTTTTGGGCCTGGCCCAACAGCGCTCGGCACCGTGTATGGCCCAGGCCCGCGGGCTCCTGTCGGTGTACTAAAGTAGGGGTACCTTAGTATCCCGAACTTGTGCACGGGCAGTTGCAGTGTCCCGCGGCAAGGCTTGCCAGGCGACCGCCAAGATCATCCGTCGTTCCCTTGAAACCATTCAAGAACAAAGTATCCAAGTCCAGAAGATAAGACCCCGGCAAGAGGAGCTTGCCGGGAAGGCCACTCAAGGCACAGAACCACTCAAGGCACGAGACCCTGGCAAGAGGAGCTTGCCGGGAAGGCCAATCAAGGCATCTCAAGGAATTTGCCGCGACGCGCCACGCGTCCTGGCAAGGCCCGGTGAGCGACAAGCTCCCAGAAGCGACAAGATAGCGACCGCGGCAAGGCGCTTGCCGCGGCAGGCTTCCACTCAGTACCCATGCTCCAGCGCATCCACCCACGTGTCGCTCTGGGACCATCCCAGGCACGCGTGGCGGAAGGCTGTGCAGCCTGGGGTACACGATGGCAAGCAGCGATGACAAGGCTACCGTCGTGGCGGACGGTGGCGCCCCTGACAGCCACTTTTTGCACTGTTTGGGCGACGACGACGGGCATTTAATGCCCTTGTCCCCTGCCGTCAGGGTTAGGTATGGAACACTGTTCCAACTACCACCCTTTTTACATTTTTACCCCCATCTGTGTTGCCACCTGTCGGTGACCCCTTTGACCTATAAAAGGAGGCCCACGCACAACGTAGAGGGGGTTCCGAACATCGATCATTCCCACGCTCGGTCTTGCTAGCGGTTAGAGCGTACTGTAGCTCTCCTCGCTCCCGAGCAAGAACTCAATACAACCACCAAAAGCAAGAGTAGGGTTTTTACGCATCCGTGCGGCCCGAACCTGGGTAAACTGCTCGTGTGCTCGCCTCGATCCGCTCTTTGTGCATCCTCCGCCCCCTTGTCGTACCGAAAAGGGGCTCCTGTCCCATAGGTGTTCGTGGGCGATCAGTTTCCCCAACACCGTTTTCGGCCAAGCACTTGTTTTCATACTCTATTCTTTCAAACCTTTCAACTTTCACGCAATACATGAGCGTGAGGCATGGACATAGCACTATGGGTGGAATAGAGAGGTGGTTGTGGAGAAGACAAAAAGAAGGGAGATAGTCTCACATCAACTAGGTGTATCAACGGGCTATGGAGATGCCCATCAATAGATATCAATTTGAGTGAGTAGGGATTGTCATGCAACGGATGCACTAGAGCTAAATATGTATTGCTCAACAAAAGAAACTAGTGGGTGTGCTTCCAACTTGCTTGCTCACGAAGACCTAGGGCATTTAAGGAAGCCCATCATTGGAATATACAAGCCAAGTTCTATAACGAAAATTCCCACTAGTATATAAAGTGGCTAAGCATGAGACTCTCTACAATGAAGAACACGGTGCTACTTTGAAGCACAAGTGTGGAAAAAAAGATAGTAGCAATTGTCCCTTTTTTTCTTTTTTTGGGCCTTTCTTTTTTTCTTTGGCCTTTCTTTTTTTTCCTTTTTTTCCTTTTTTTTGCGGAGGGGCTTTATTGATTTAGCCTTTCCTCCCATCGGACAAAGCTCTAATAATGATGATCATCACACTTTCATTACAACTCAATATTACAACAAGGTATGACTCTATATGAATGCCTCCGGCGGTGTACCGGGATGTGCAATGAAACAAGAGTGACATGTATGAAAAGTTATGCATGGTGGCCTTGCCACAAATACGATGTCAACTACATGATCATGCATGGTAATATGACAATATGATGCGTGTCATATGAACGGGACGGTGGAAAGTTGCATGGCAATATATCTCGGAATGGCTTATGGAAATGCCATGATGGGTAGGTATGGTGGCTGTTTTGAGGAATAATATGGTAGCTGTTTTGAGGAAGGATATATAGTGGGTTTATGGTACCGGCGAAAGTTGCGCGGTACAAGAGAGGCTAGCAATGGTGGAAGGGTGAGAGTGCGTTTAATCCATGGACTCAACATTAGTCATAAGAACTCATATACTTATTGCAAAAATTTACGAGTCATCAAACCAAAGCAATCAACGCATGCTCCTAGGGGGGAGGTTGGTAGGAGTTAACCATCGCGCGCCCCCGACCTCCAAACAAAGGTTGACACTTTACAAATACCTCATGCTCCAACTTCGTCACATAGTGGTTCACCATACGTGCATGCTACAGGAATCACTAACCTTAACACAAGCATTTCTCAATTTCATAATAACTCCTCTAGCATGACTCTAATATCACTATCCTCATATCTCAAAACAATTATCAAGCATCCAACATCTCATCCTATGCAATGCACTTAGTGTGGAAGTTTTTACTACATTGATATTGGATGTCTATCATGTGAAGACTAGTTTTATAGCCTAAACACATTACCATGCTGTTTTAATAGACTCTCAAATGAATATAAGTGAAGCATGAGAGTTCAACAATTTATTCCAAATATTATCACCACCGTGCTCTAAAAGATATAAGTGAAGCACTAGAGCAAAACTATTCAACTCAAAAGATATAAGTGAAACACATAGAGTGTTCTAACAATTCCTAGGCCATATTTAACTCTCTCAAATAGGTGTGTCCAGCAAGGATAATTTTGGAAATATAACAATCAAAGACTCAAATTATACAAGACACTCCAAGAAAAACACATATCATGTGGTGAATAAAAATATAGCTCCAAGTATAGTTACCAATGGATGAAGACGAAAGAGGGGATGCCTTCCCGGGGCATCCCCAAGCTTAGGCTTTTGATTGTCCTTGAATTTTACTTGGGGAGCCATGGGCATCCCCAAGCTTAGTCCCTTGCTACTCTTTGTTCCATAGTCCATCAAAGCAATACTCAAAACTTGAAAACTTCACAACACAAAACTTAGACAAAAATTCTCGTGAGCTCCATTAGTATAAGAAAACAAATCACTACTCAAAGGTACTGCAATGAATTCATTCCTTGTTTATATTGGTGTTAAACCTATTGTATTCCAACTTCTCTATGGTTCATACCTCCCAATATTACTCATAGATGCATTGAAATAAGCAAACAACACACGAAAAATAGGATCTGTCAAAAATAGAACAGTCTGTAGTAATCTGCAGGTTTCGCATACTTATGTAACTCCAAAAAATTCAAACTAAATTGGTAAACTTGAGTAATTTGTCTATTAATCATCTGCAAAAATAATCAACTGAATAGCATGCTCCAGTAAAATCTGATGACCATTCTAGCGAGCGCTAACGATTCAGTTTTTCACAGCAAGATCACATAAACTTCACACAAGTTTTCCCAAAGGTTCTACTTGGCACAAATGCTAAACAAAACAAGAAACCACATCTAAATAGAATCTAGATGCAATATTTATTCCCTCACAGCAGCAAAAACAAAAATATAAAATTGGGTTGCCTCCCAACAAGCGCTATCGTTTTACGCCCCTAGCTGGGCACGATACATGGATAATTCTAGGGAATGCCATAATGATACGATATGTCACGAAAGCTCATCTCATATTCCCTACATTCAGCAGCAAGCTTCCTTTGTGGCAAGCAAAAGTAATCAAAAGGGCTAAATTTAATGGGACAAAATTCCCCTACATCAATCTCAGGAGGAATAGGTTCCTCTTTTGGCCCTTTGTAGTGGACAACCAATTCATCATTATAGGCATTCTTTTGGCAGAAGGTCATAAGCCTTCGCTCAAGGGAGAAGCCTAACCCATTGTTTTGAACAGAAAAATCATCATTCATCTCAGAAATGCTATCAATCAAGACCTGAGTAGGAACTTTTTTTCTAAGGTTTTCATTAAAAGCAACATGATCAGGAGATCGCAACCGCATTATGTCTTCTTGATTGAACAAGATAGCCTCTATGGAAGGTCGACCGACATCTACTCTGTAAAGAGCAAAGATTTCTTTGGCCTCTTTCATGATAAATTTAAATTCATGAGCCAAAAAGATAGTAGTTGCACGCTTAACCGAAGAATGCTCAATATTGGAAAACTCCAAAAAGATTCTCTGAATACAGGGATGCATATGGATAAATTGCCTTTCAATTTCTACTATAAGCATAGATACATCATCTGCAAGGCTACTAGTTCTGTGAAGAATAGAGCCACCCATAGTGGGCAAAGCGCCGGCACAAGTAAAGAAGTCTTGAAGAACTCCTTTTCCAATGATATTACCACTACCAACCCAGAACTTCTTAATATGTAAAGTAGTAGCTTCATCCGAGGGGTCAACATAAAATCGTCCCCCATCTCAGACATGAGGGAATCAGGCAAGTAACACACAAGCAAACAAGAAGCAAGCAAACGATAAACACATGGCAGAAGAAGGGCAAATAAAACGGCAAGGGTGAAGTGGGGGAGAGGAAAACGAGAGGCAAAAAATGTAATGCGACGGATAAGGGTTTGTGATAGGTACTTGGTATATGACTTTTGCGTAAGCCTCCCCGGCAACGGCGCCAGAAATTATTCTTGCTACTTCTCGAGCTTGTGTTGTATTCCCTCGAAGAGGAAAGGGAGATGCAACACAGTAGCGTAAGTATTTCCCTCAGTTTTTGAGAACCAAGGTATCAATCCAGTAGGGGACCACGCGCGAGTTCCTCGCACCTACACAAACAAATAAGAACTTCGCAGCCAACGCGATAAGGGGTTGTCAATCCCTTTGCGGTCACTTACAAAAGTGAGATCTGATAGATATGATAGTTTATATTTTTGGTATTTTTGTTTATAAGAACAGAAAGTAAAAGCGGAAAAAGTAAAGTAGATGTAGATTGATATGTTGAGAATAGACCCGGGGGCCATAGTGTTCTCTAGTAGCTTCTCTCATGATAGCGATATTCTACGACGGGTAAACAAATTACTGTCGAGCAATTGATAGAAAAGCGAGTAATTATGATACTATCTAGGCATGATCATTGTATATAGGCATCACGTCCGAGACAAGTAGACCGACTCCTGCCTGCATCTACTGCTATTACTCCACACATCGACCGTTATCCAGCATGCATCTAGTGTATTGAGTTCATAAGAACAGAGTAACGCCTTAAGCAAGATGACATGATATAGAGGGATAAACACAAGCAATATCATATAAACCCCATCTTTTTATCCTCGATGGAAACAATACAATACGTGCCTTGCTGCCCCTACTGTCACTGGGAAAGGACACCGCAAGATTGAACCCAAAGCCAAGCACTTCTCCCATTGCAAGAACTATAGATCTAGTAGGCCAAACCAAACCAATAATTCGAAGAGACTTGCAAGGTTATTATGAGCACACATAAGGAGTTCAGAAAAGAACCAAATATTTCTCGTAGATAATCTTGATCATAAACTCACAATTCATCGGATCTCGACAAACACACCGAAAAAAGAGATTACATGGAATAGATCTCCTCAGAGACCGAGGAGAACTTCGTATTGAGATCCAGAGAGAGAAGAAGCCATCTAGATACTAGCTATGGACCCGATGGTCTATGGTAAACTACTCACAACTCATGGTGAGGGCGATGATGATGATGTAGAAGCACTCTGTGATGGATCCCCCCTCCGGTGGAGCTCCGGGACAGGATCCAAGATGGGATCTCACGGGAACAGAAGGTTACGGCGATGGAATTGGGGTTTTCTCTCTGTTCCTGATGGTTTCGGGGTACGTAGGCTTATATAGGAGGAAGGAGGACACCGGGGAACTCACGAGGAGCCCACGAGGCAGGGGGCGCGCTCCACCCTCATGGGCACCTCGTGGCCCCTACTCCGTGGTTCTCAAGTCTCCCGTGCATGATTTTCTCCAAAAATATTTCTCCCGAAGGTTTCATTCCGTTTGGACTCCGTTTGATATTCTTTTCTGCAAAACCCTGAAACAGGCAAAAAACAGCAATCTGGACTGGGCCTTTGGGTTAGTAGGTTAGTCCCAAAAATGATATAAAAGCGTATGACAAAGCGCATTAAACATCCAAGACATCATAAATAATAGCATGGAACAATCAAAAATCATAGATACGTTGGAGACGTATCACCTTCCTATGCTAGTTGATTCTTGATCCCATAAATTATTTGCTCACAAAATCCCTATGCATAGGAAGTGGGTTAGGCTTAAATGTGCTAGTCATATGCTTCATGATGCTCTCTTTGTGTTTCAATTCCTTACTTCTATGTGAGCATCATTGCAACCATCATGCCTAGCTAAAAAGGCATTAAAGAAAAGCGCTTGTTGGGAGACAACCCAAAATTTATACCTTATGTTTTTGTGTGTCCACATGGTTAATCTACAGTAGTAATGATGTTATATAGCTTTTGTTTCGATAAAGTGTGAAGTAAAGCCTTTGGGATTTTGTGAATGATAGTTGACTTGATTCTGTGCAAAAACAAAAAAAATTGCGTCTAGGGCTGGAATTTTCGTGCTGCACGAACGTGATAAAATTCTGTTTTTTTTTTTTGCAGATGATTCGTATACAAATTTACTACCCTATCTTAGTTTGTCAGAATTTTGTGAGTTGCAGATGCATGACATCAATTCAGATCTATACAGACTTGACTGTTTTTGACAGATTATGTTTCTAATGCATAGTTTGCTTGTTTTCTAGTTTCCATGGCTTATATTGATCACTATAAATTGTAGAAATGATAGGCTACAATAGGAATTGTGTGGAAACAATTATAAATCTTATCTTTGATAGTACCCAAAGTGAATGATTTGCTTTATCATACTAACGGATCTCATAAAGGTTTTGTTAAGTTTTGTGTGATTGAACTTTTCAAGTTTCGGGTGAGAAACTGATATGAGGAGAATAAGGAGTGGCAAGACCCTAAGCTTGGGGATGCCCAAGGCAACCCCAAGATAATATTTAAGGAATACCCCAGCAACGTCTTCAACACTATCGGTAACCTCACTTGGAGCTATATTTTTATTTGTCACATGATATGAGTTTTGCTTGGACCATCATTTTATTTTGTTTTGATTTGCTTTATTGTAGCGACCCGGCCTCAGACGGTCAAGTCTCTGTGTATATGCACACACAGTACATCAATGTATATATCAAAGTGCAATCACATGTATAAGTAATGAAAAAAACTGATATATATACCTTAAGAATCTCAGCGGAAACATGCAAACGGGTGTGGAGTCCCATCAACGCCATCGGCAAGTTGAGTGCGGACCGTAACCCTATCATATCACTTACTCGTCGGATAATACCTGCAACATAATATGTTGCAGCCGTGTAGGTCAGTACGTTGAATGTACTGGCAAGTCACACCACAAGAGATGAATAAATGTCCTATTTATACATGCAATATGGCTGGTGGATGGTTCTAAATTTAATTTGCATAAAGCTGATTTTTCCCTATCATCAAAAGAATATCATATTGTTAATACATAATTCATCATAATATGATTGAGATGGTTGCTCCATTCAATCTATACCCAAATTCATTAAAACCCATTAAATTAATTAAGAGTGATAAGATCGCTCAATTCCCACTTTCCAGATGCTCAAATTGTCCATAACCGGGGACACGGCTAATCGATTAGTTTTACGCTCTGCAGAGGTTTGCACACTTTTCCCCACAAGACTCGATCACCTCCTTTGTAGTCCTCGCACTGCCTGGTGTTTGAGAATCATAAGATCGAGACATAGTCTTTCTGAAGTGTTCCCTCGTAACCCTGGGTATACCGGTACACCTACATATATAACTACATCTGCTAGTCTACCGCGGTAAGAGGTCACACAACGTACTCAACTAAGCCAGAGCCCATAATAGCTTGTGGCTGTGCAGGTAAGCTTCTAGTCATGAAAAATTGATGAATCCCTTTGAGCCTGGGTGGCAGTCCATATGGTGATCACACGGGTACTCCGGGATCCCCTCCTGGGCAAGTCCACTGGTTTCTCCAGGGTGCCCCTTACCAATCCACCCAGATGTGTGTTAATGTTGCCACCTTAAGGTTACCCTTAATTATTATGTCACTCGCAACTTTCATGATCTCACATACCAATCCCCGTCTATAATGGCATAGCAAAATCCCTACAACGTTGGCGACAAAAAAGTAAAGGACTAGACCTACCTCATTACACTACTGGGTTTATAATATAGCCAACTAACATATTCATGCAAACCCTACATCAAAGGACTAAATGCATATATAAAACATAGTTATAAAAGGGCATGATCAAGATGTAACTTGCCTTGTACTGTTGATGAAGATGAAATATTCTATTGAGTCATCTCTCCTTCTCGTTACGATATATCTAACGATATAAGAAAGTACTTTAGCACACAGCAACATCCAAATAAAGATCTAAATAAAATATTCAAATTGCAATACAAAAAAAACATTCCTACATAAGTTGTTAGGACTTGGTTACGGGTTGAGATAAGAACAAGAATGAAAACATGATATAGGTTTTGTTCTAGGGTTGGGTCAAAGTGAAGATCATGGGTTGAAGAGTTGTGAGGCAAGGTTCTATGACAAAGTCTATAATGAAAATGGTAGATGGAGTTTGTGGCATAAAGATTTATGTTAAAAAATATATGTAACATCTCGTGAAGTCTAAATTTGTATAATGATAGCATATGGCGAGAGAGGTTCCTAATGATCTTCTCAAGAAAGCTGAATCAGGAATCAAAGTAAACTGATGATGAAATTGAATTACGATAAAAGAAAAACTATATGAAGTGTTAAGGTTGAAACAGTGGCTAGACATAGATGAACAATTTAGGAAAAAAAATCCAATAGCAAGATATGGACCGAAGGATCAATTTTGCTGAAGGAAACATTTTCAAAAGAATTACAGATTAATAGATATAGCAAAAATACTCAAATACAAATTTTAAATTTGTGTCCAATTTAATATACCAAAAGTGAAATATTTTTGTCACATGATAAACTTTGTGTTTCAACGAATCCGCGGATATAAAATTTATCGAATTCGGACTTACGGTCTAGGAGATATGAATTTCTGAAGTTTGAGTATTTTTCTAAAAAACAATTACAGGATTTACACAATGCTCACCGGAGTTTCGCCGGAGTTGGAGAAGAAAACGTCCCGACATCAACGAATGGTTGAACGGCGGAGAGGAGGCCGAGGCGAACTTGAGAGATGCAGAGGTGAGATCATCCTCGTCCTCGGGCGCGGTGGAGAAGCCGCCGGAGTTGCGAAAAAACGGGTAAATCTCGGCGAGCAATTTCTCTCGGAGTAGAGCGATATAAAGAGGAGTTTTCAGGGAGAGGGATGAGGACTTTGAGGCGCACCTAGGGGTCCTATTTATAGTGGCCGAGGGAGTCGGTACGGGGAGATCAAAGGAGCTCACCGTGGCCATTAACGGCTGATTGTGCAGGAACGTTTCACAGATCCGTTCGTCCAATAAAAGCAACGAAATGGAGTTTTAATTCCCTGAATGAGTTCTCCTGGCATTCCTCTATAACTTCCGTGTTTATTGTAAGTGAAAAGGATGAATGAATCAAGATGTAGAGGAAGAGGAAGATGTACAGATACATGGATGTTTCTGTTCTCCTCCAGATTGAAACGTACAGAGGAGGAAGAAGGGGTTCCTGGACTTGTGCTAAGGAAAAATAATATGGGCCTTAGTGGGGAAACAGGCCCAAGGGGGAAACCGAAAGAGAGAAAGAAAATAAAAATAGAAGTGGGCATGGTCCAAAAAGGCTTAGGACATAGTTACAAAATAATATATATATTTTTTGTGCAAAAGTTTTAAAACAGCAAATAAAATAAATGTTCACATACACGTAATTATAATTTGGTGCCTACAAAATATTATTTGTGTGCACAAGCTAGAATACATTTTTTATGGACATAAGGACAATTGTAAATTAACAAAAGGACAATTGTATCGTATTAAATATTTCCAAATATATTTTTGGAGAAGTCACATTATCTCCTCTCATTAAATTTTATTTGATTAATTTGGAAATATTTAAACGACAGTAAAACTCCAAATAATATCATATTTCAATTGGAACTCCAAAATACAAACAAACTTCATATGAAATATTCATCCACCACATTTGAGAAAGTCATCTTATTCTCACTCCAAAATTGTGATTGTGGTTTCCAATATTTCAAAAAAAAAGTCAAAAAAAAATTTAAAGCCCTTCGATTTTCTTGAATAAACTTCCCCAACCATAGTTTTATTTATTGGACAAAATGTTACCCAACTTTTATAACATGATTAGAAAAGTTTTAAACAAGAACTCAAAATGTTTTAATTCTCATGAAAATAAAATAATTTCACACAATCCATCACACAACAATCAAACAAACAATCCTATTTATTTATTTAATATAACATTCCAAAATATAGAATTTTGGGATGGTACAAACCTACCACACTTAAAATGAATCTCGTCCTCGAGATTCGAAAAGGCTAGAAAGAAAAGGTTAGGGTTGGGGTCTCCTTGCAATTCCATTGATCATCATGAAGGTCCCGGGTGCTACCACACTTAAAATAAACTCATGCACCACCTCTATAGTGTTGACAACACATTTCTCCTCAAATTTCTTGTAATAACTCCTTCATTGACGCTCTCCTATTAGAGGCATAACATTTCCTCCTATATCCTGGGTCTTTGCATGAAAATGATATTCTTCCGAGACTAGATCTTCTCATCTGACAGGTTTAGCGCCAATGCTAAACAACTATCAAAAAATCTCATGGAGGTCTGGCATTACTGGTTCCCTACAAGAAATGGGTCTTGGCTTCATTCTCACCGTGTAACCTACGATTGGCAACAGCTGCCATGTACATGGGTTCCTCATCATACCATTCTATGGCTTAAGCAAGGCTTCAACGGACGTCGGCACTTTACTATGGGTAAATCACTCAGATTTACCATTCCAAATAACAAGAGTGAATGATAAGAGTAAGTCGTCATGGTGGCCAAGCCATGTCGCACCCAAATCATTACCATGTATAAGGTTTAATGAATCTCGCATTCTAACACTAGGGCATCCTCACAGGCATTGCAGATTTCTCTTGTCCGTTAACTGGGTTCGAATAAATCCATCGATTCTGCAAGCCAAACAAAAAACAACTATCGTTTCACCAAAACTCTCTGGTTTTACGTATCCTCCTATGGAATAGCTATAACTTCATCGGTAGACGTTTCATGGCTCCTTCATAATTCTTCCTTCAACATAATTGTGCTTGTTCCTCGGTTAATAATGGGCATGTGGGTTATGGCCCACTTCAACTCTTGTATAGCTTTTACTCATCCTTGGAGTTACAACTGATCCATATTCTCCGGTAATTCTCATACTACTTCATTTCCTTCATCTCCTTATGGTAACCAACATAACGAAATCAAAATTGCAACTTATTTTTGTCCAGCTCCTTTCTACGGATCGACATGAACAACACATTTCTTTCTCCTTTGACCCTATGGTTTTACGAAATACTACCACACTTAAAATGAATTGTACTAATTCATCCATAGACCATATTTCTCATATCCTCGAAAATGGTCAAAATCTAAGAGAGTGGCAAATTCTTACAATTCAACATGGCACTTATGATTCAACTTTATTGATCCATGAAGTATTACATTCTCCAAGACTTCCATTACATAGGTCAAATCAACCTACTCATGAAAATAAAATTGCTTCCTACTACTTATTAGTGATATCATAATCTCAACTACTCAGTTTTAGCTTTCTTTTGATCCGAACATTCCCTAGCATAATGTCCCACTTCCTTACAACGAAAACAAATGGCTTCCGACTTGTCTCGAGGCTTCCTTGTGATTTTCTGGACTCCTTGGGTTCTTGTCTTCTTGTCTGAACATTCATGGTAGTAGTGCCATGAGTTCTTGTACCTGAAACATGTGATATGACTCAGGTCCTTATCTGCAGAAATTGGGTTACTCTGGGGAGGTATTCATTTCCTCTTCGGGGACTTCTTCATACCGATCAGGGCGTCTATTTCATGTGGATCAAATTCCACTTCTTCTATCGGGAAGTATCCTGGATTCTCTTTTCTTTCCTTGGTGAAATACTATGAAAAATGCCCCTTTTCTCCACATGAATAGGAGGCTTTTGAATAAAAGCTGGTTATGCCTTCTCCATCAGGGTCTTCCACATCGTCCTTCATCACAGGTTCTTTCATACCTTCTCGGAGGGCTTCCTTCATTCCTTCCTTCTGCTTCCGGCTAGTTTGTTGTACCATGGGATAAATGTGACACTGAGCAGGGTAGTGATCCATTCATTCACATAAGAAACATGTAACCTGCCAGGTTGGGCATTCTTCGCTAGGTGATTTTCTTCACCATGTGGGCATCCGTCCTTGTGTTTTGTATGGGTGTGTCCAATACTCCGCAAATCTTACATGCACAAGGTTTCTTCATCATCTTACTATCGTAGGGCTTCTGGGTAAGATGAGACCATAGCAGAGTCGTCTTGAATTCTTCCCAAGTCTTTGCTCCATTCCATCCTTGTATGGCTTGATGCATTTTCCACCATGTTGCGGCACTTCCTTCAAAGTACTGAACAGTGTATGGTACTTCATCCTTTCTTTCAACAAGGTTGATCCTCAGGTGATTCTCCATCTTACGAATCCATTGCTCGGTCTCCAACTGAGTCTTGGGTCCCGAGAATGTGAGTCCATCTTCATTCATCGTCTATTGGGTCCAAGGGGGAATAGAGAGGTACACACATCACACAACTATATCATGAAACACACATTCATTCAATCAAACATTAATATAGTGCTGCCACCCACATAAGTTGGTATGGTCAGATACTCAAATCGTAAACGTTCAAACTTATTTTCTCTTGGTGGTCTACTACTAAACTAACTTCTCCAGATCTTGGTTCATGTCTCCACGAGGCTTCTTCTGCTTGTGTTGGATATTCTCCAGTTCTTCAGCCAGATAATCTCTATCGAGACGGAGTTTCCTGTGGCTTCCCAGTATGTCTTGGAGTAGATTCTTGAGCTTCTTGATCTCAACATCTTTGGCATGAGCTATGGTCCTGCTGTTCTCCAGTTCCTGATGAAGTTTCCGAAGTTCAAGGTCTTCCTCCGCATGCTTGGTTACCTCCAGCTTCTAGGCCTTGAGTTCTTCATGCAGTGCTTCCTTATCGAATAAGACTTCGAGAAGGTCCATCTGGAGGTTCTTGATGTAATGCTCCAAGTCTTGGTTATACACCGTCAGAGGTGAAAACTTCAGCTTTTGCTCCTTCGTTAGTAAGATATGTGCTCCACCAGCTTTCTGCCATCCAAGCTTTCCAAAACTGTTCTTGCTTAGCTCCTTATGATGACGATAGCACAGGCGTGCAATTGCATCATGAATGGCAGTGTTGATGCCCATATCCTTGTTGTGGGCTATCATCTCATATGTGATGTCTCCTTTCTTGGGGTCTCCTTGACGTCCAAAAACTTGAGTCTTAATGCCCCATTTTCCAGTTCTTCTCTTGTTCACCTTGATCTCCGGTATCGGCAACTTCAACAGTCTCACCAATGCCACGAGGGTTGGACCACAAAGAACGTCCTTATAGTGCACTCTGGTGTTCAGGGTGAAATTCTCCATCTAAAATTTGGAAATAAGAAGAGTTTTGGTCAAGGGTTCAAAAGTTGAGGGAAAATTCCAAGGCAAAAAAAATATTGTTCTCTCGGGGTCTTGCTGAAACTAAGCCAATTCCTAGGATCACGTCCTACAGTCAACATGTGCTCTGATACCATTTCTGTAGCGACCCGACCTCAGACGGTCAAGTCTCTGTGTATATGCACACATAGTACATCAATGTATATATCAAAGTGCAATCACATGTATAAGTAATGAAAAAAACTGATATATATACCTTAAGAATCTCAGCGGAAACATGCAAACGGGTGTGGAGTCCCATCAACGCCATCGGCAAGTTGAGTGCGGACCGTAACCCTATCATATCACTTACTCGTCGGATAATACCTGCAACATAATATGTTGCAGCCGTGTAGGTCAGTACGTTGAATGTACTGGCAAGTCACACCACAAGAGATGAATAAATGTCCTATTTATACATGCAATATGGCTGGTGGATGGTTCTAAATTTAATTTGCATAAAGCTGATTTTTCCCTATCATCAAAAGAATATCATATTGTTAATACATAATTCATCATAATATGATTGAGATGGTTGCTCCATTCAATCTATACCCAAATTCATTAAAACCCATTAAATTAATTAAGAGTGATGAGATCGCTCATTCCCACTTTCCAGATGCTCAAATTGTCCATAACTAGGGACATGGCTAATCAATTAGTTTTACGCTCTGTAGAGGTTTGCACACTTTTCCCCACAAGACTCGATCACCTCCTTTGTAGTCCTCGCACTGCCTGGTTTTTGAGAATCAGAAGATCGAGACATAGTCTTTCTAAAGTGTTCTCTCTTAACCCTGGGTATACCGGTACACCTACATATATAACTACATCTGCTAGTCTACCGCGGTAAGAGGTCACACAACGTACTCAACTAAGCCAGAGCCCATAATAGCTTGTGGCTGTGCAGGTAAGCTTCTAGTCATGAAAAATTGATGAATCCCTTTGAGCCTGGGTGGCAGTCCATAGGGTGATCACACTGGTACTCCGGGATCCCCTCCTGGGCAAGTCCACTAGTTTCTCCAGGGTGCCCCTTACCAATACACCCAGATGTGTGTTAATGTTGCCACCTTAAGGTTACCCTTAATTATTATGTCACTCGCAACTTTCATGATCTCAGATACCAATCCCCGTCTATAATGGCATAGCAAAATCCCTACAACGTTGGCGACAAAAAAGTAAAGGATTAGACCTACCTCATTGCACTACTGGGTTTATAATATAGCCAACTAACATATTCATGCAAACCCTACATCAAAGGACTAAATGCATATATAAAACATAGGTATAAAAGGGCATGATCAAGATGTAACTTGCCTTGTACTGTTGATGAAGATGAAATATTCTATTGAGTCATCTCTCCTTCTCGTTATGATATATCTAACGATATAAGAAAGTACTTTAACACACAACAACATCCAAATAAAGATCCAAATAAAATATTCAAATTACAATACAAAAAAACATTCCTACATAACTTGTTAGGACTTGGTTACGGGTTGAGATAAGAACAAGAATGAAAACATGATATAGGTTTTGTTCTAGGGTTGGGTCAAAGTGAAGATCACGGGTTGAAGAGTTGTGAGGCAAGGTTCTATGAAGAAGTCTATAATGAAAATGGTAGATGGAGTTTGTGGCATAAAGATTTATGTTAAAAAAAATATGTAACATCTCGTGAAGTCTAAATTTGTATAATGATAGCATATGGCTAGAGAGGTTCCTAATGATCTTCTCAAGAAAGCTGAATCAAGAATCAAAGTAAACTGATGATGAAATTGAATTACGATAAAAGAAAAACTATATGAAGTGTTAAGGTTGAAACAGTGGCTAGACATAGATGAACAATTTAGGAGAACAAAAATCCAATAGCAAGATATGGACCGAAGGATCAATTTTGCTGAAGGAAACATTTTCAAAAGAATTATAGATTAATAGATATAGAAAAAATACTCAAATACAAATTTTAAATTTGTGTCCAATTTAATATACCAAAAGTGAAATATTTTTGTCTCATGATAAACTTTGTGTTTCAACAAATCCGCGGATATAAAATTTATCGAATTCGGACTTACGGTCTAGGAGATATGAATTTCTGAAGTTTGAGTATTTTTCTAAAAAACAATTACGGGATTTACACAATGCTCACCGGAGTTTTGCCGGAGTTGGAGAAGAAAACGTCCCGACATCAACGAATGGTTGAACGGCGGAGAGGAGGCCGAGGCGAACTTGAGAGATGCAGAGGTGAGATCGTCCTCGTCCTCGAGCGCGGTGGAGAAGCCGCCGGAGTTGCGAAAAAACGGGTAAATCCCGGCGAGCAATTTCTCTCGGAGTAGAGCGATATAAAGAGGGGTTTTCAGGGAGAGGGATGAGGACTTTGAGGCGCACCTAGGGGTCTTATTTATAGTGGCCGAGGGAATCGGTACGGGGAGATCAAAGGAGCTCACCGTGGCCATGAATGGCTGATTGTGCAGGAACGTTTCACAGATCCGTTCGTCCAATAAAAGCAACGAAATGGAGTTTTAATTCCCTCAATGAGTTCTCCTGGCATTCCTCTATAACTTCCGTGTTTATTGTAAGTGAAAAGGATGAATGAATCAAGAGGTAGAGGAAGAGGAAGATGTACAGATACATGGATGTTTCTGTTCTCCTCCAGATTGAAACGTACAGAGGAGGAAGAAGGGGTTCCTGGACTTGGGCTAAGGAAAAATAAGATGGGCCTTAGTGGGGAAACAGGCCCAAGGGGGAAACGGAAAGAGAGAAAGAAAATAAAAATAGAAGTGGGCATGGTCCAAATAGGCTTAGGACATAGTTACAAAATAATATATATATTTTTTGTGCAAAAGTTTTAAAACAGCAAATAAAATAAATGTTCACATACACGTAATTATAATTTGGTGCCTACAAAATACTATTTGTGTGCACAAGCTAGAATACATTTTTTATGGACATAAGGACAAATGTAAATTAACAAAAGGACAATTGTATCGTAATAAATATTTCCAAATATATTTTTGGAGAAGTCACATTATCTCCTCTCATTAAATTTTATTTGATTAATTTGGAAATATTTAAACGACAGTAAAACTCCAAATAATATCATATTTCAATTGGAACTCCAAAAGACAAACAAATTTCATATGAAATATTCATCCACCACATTTGAGAAAGTCATCTTATTCTCACTCCAAAATTGTGATTGTGGTTTCCAATATTTCAAAAAAAAGAGTCAAAAAAAATTAAAGCCCTTTGATTTTCTTGAATAAACTTACCCAACCATAGTTTTCTTTACTGGACAAAATGTTACCCAACTTTTATAACATGATTAGAAAAAGTTTTAAACATGAACTCAAAATGTTTTAATTCTCGTGAAAATAAAATAATTTCACACAATACATCACACAACAATCAAACAAACAATCATATTTATTTATTTAATATAACATTCGAAAATATAGAATTTTGGGATGTTACATTTATGGTATTTTTAATAATGTTTTGTATCTTTTATTTCAATAAAAGTGTCAAGGATAGCCTTTACCATGCTTATTTCGCAAGACTATATGTTGTTGTTTGAAAACAGAAAGTTTTCTATCATTGTTTGAATTCTTCTGGATAGTAAGAACGTGATAAAATCTTGAAATTTTTACACAGTGAGCATTAATAAGTTCTGTGTAACGTGGTAATGTTTCAGAATTTTTTGAGCTAGGGAAGTATGAGGAAAATTGCACTCTTTACAGACTGTCATGTTTAGACAGATTGTTGTTATGTTTGCATTGTTTGCATATGTTTGTGTGTTTAATGATTCTATTGAGGATAGGAGTATTAAATATGCAGAGGCATTTAGTATTAAATGTTAAATTATAATTTTAGTGATTCTCTATAGTTGAGAATGATGAAGTTTTGCATCGATTTATACTAACTTATCTCACGAATTCTTGTTGAGTTTTGTGTGGACGAAGTTTTTGAGATTTAGGAAACCATGATATGAGAGGAATTAAGGAGACACAAAAGCTCAAGCTTAGTGATGCCCAAGGCATCCCAAGATAATATTTCAAGAAGTCTCAATCATCTAAGCTTGGGGATGCCCCGGTAGGCATCCCACCTTTCTTCATCAATAATTATCGGTTAGTATCGGTTGAGCCTAAGTTTTTGCTTCTTCACATGATGTGTGATATTCTTGGAATGTCATTTTAATTTGTTTTGCTTGATGTTTGAATAAAATACATAGATCTGAAAGTTTTTAAATGAGAGAGAGTCTTGAAATAGCTACAATTTTACTTAACTACTCATGTGAACTTCACTTATATATTTTTGGAGTAGTTTGTCATTTACTCTCATGTTTCACTTATATTATTTTAAGAGATGATAATAGTGATAACAACTTGCACAAGTTATGAGATTGTCCTAATATGATGAAGATCCAAGAAGTACATAATAAAATCTTTCATGTAGATCATTGGATATGATAAGTATGATTCCTTGTAATAGTTTTGTGATATGGAGATGATAATATGTGAGTCATGTTAGTGCGTAATTGTGGTTTAGTAAGAATATTGGTGTCAAGGTTTGTGATTCCCTATGCATGCACATTAAGTCAATAGTTATGCAATGAAATTATATCCTACTTGTGTTGCATTATTCGGTGTTAGTTATGTTTAATGTTTGTTTATGATGGTTTTCGTTCCTTGCTTGGTCACTTCTAACTCTATTTGCTAGCCTTCACCTTGTACTAAGTAGAAATACTACTTGTGCATTCCCTAAAACCCAAGTTATGCCAAATGAGTCCACCATACCTACCTATATGTGATGTTTCCATGCCATCCTAAGCAAATTTGTATGTGCCAACTCTAATTTCAAAATAAACTTCTCTTTTGTGTGCCCGTACCGCTCATGAAGCGGCGAGGGGTGGCTGATAAGTTTTCATGCTAGATGTGTTATTCTCAAGATGAGTGTTTATTCACTTGTCATTGCACAAGAGTACGGCGGCAATAGGGATTCCCAGTCCCGAAATAAAAAAGAAATTTACTTTAGGTTGTCAAATAATAAATTTCTTGGAAAGTGTTGGTATGGACGGTATGATGGAAAAAGGAATAAACTTTATGTTATGTTTGGGAACCACCTGTGATGTATCTAGCATGGAAAGTATTGGGAACTCTTAGTCATTCTCGTTGACGAGAAAAGCATGCCACCCAAAATAATTTTATCTCTCAATTTAAACTTTGAGCTCTGGCACCTCTACAAGTCCCTACTTCCCTCTGCGAAGGGCCTATCTATTTACTTTATGCATTTTTTTTACTTGAGTCTCATCTTCTCTAATAAAGCAGCAACTACGGAACATTATTATCACACTTGAGCATTGGATGTAGCTAATATTTGAGTGTGTTTCATGAATGGATCAATGATTGAGCATAATGGGCTAGGGATAGCTTCCTTTAGCATTGATATTTTGAAAGACATGGTTGCTTGTTAGTATGCTTGAGTATTGATGTCTTCATGTCAAATTATAGACTATTGCTTTGAATCATTCAAACCCAAATATCCATGCTACAAAAGAAAAGAGTATATGATGAATATGATAAGTAGCATTCCGGATCAAAAATAATGTTTTCACTTGCTACTTTTTCATGATGAGTTTTATGGAAAGTGATTGAAATATAATTGATCAAACTTATGCACTTTGCTAGCATTCGTACTTCATAAATTATTTATTTTATCATTTACCTACTCGAGGACGAGTACTAATTAAGCTTGGGGATGCTGATACGTCTCCAACGTATGTATAATTTATGAAGTAATCATGCCATGTTTACAACAATTTTACATGGTTTTGGTATGATTTGCATGGAACTAACCCGGACTAACATTGTTTTCAGCAAAACTACCGTGGTGTTGTTTTTTGTGCATAAATAAAAGTTCTCTGAATGGGCTGGAACTTTTTAACGATTTTTTTTGGAACAAAAGAGACCCCTGAAACTTTGTGGGAGGGCCAGAAGAGCCACGAGGAGGGCACAACCCACCACGGAGCGCAAGTGGGGCCCGACTTGCCCCGGTGGGTTGTGCTCACCTCGAGGCCCATCTTCGTGTGAAACCAATGCCAAAAAATCCTGTAAATAGATAATCCATCAGAAATAACCCTAGATCAGAAGTTCCGCCTCCGCAAGCCTCTGTAGTCCATGAAAAACAAATCTAGACCTGTTTCGGCACCCTGCCGGAGGGGGAAATCATCATCGGTGGACATCTTCATCATCCCGGCGGCCACCATGATGAGGAGGGAGTACTCCACCCTCGGGGCTGAGGGTTTGTACCAGTATCTATGTGTCTAATCTCTCTATCTCTCTCTCTCTCTCTCTCTCTCTCTCTCTCTCTCTCTCTCTCTCTCTCTCTCTCTCTCTCTCTCTCTCTCTCTCTCTCTCTCTCGTGTTCTTGAGATGTCATGATCTTGATGTATCGCGGGCTTTGTTAATATAGTTGGATCATATGGTGTTTTCCCCTCTCTATCTTGTTGTGAATTGAGTTTTCCTTTTGAGATTTTATTTTATCGGATTGAATACTTGAATGAATTTGAGAACACTTGATGTATGTCTTTCTATGAATACACGTGGTGACAGTGGGGTATCATATTGATTCACTTGATATATGTTTTGGCACTCAACCCGCGAATTCCCGAGGTGACATTGGGGTAATCTATGCATAGGGGTTGATGCACGTTCTCGTCCTTGTTTCTCCGGTAGAAATCTTAGGGCACTCTTTGAGGTTCTTTGTGTTGGATTGAGTATTATGAATTTGAAATTGTTTGATGCATATCATATAATTAACAAGGACGGATACTCGCGGTGACATTGGAGTATCTAGGTGACATTAGAGTTAGATGATGTGTATCATATGGTGTTATTTTAGTGCGAAATCTTGATAGATCGGATAACTTGATGTTATTTTAGTACGAAGTCTTAATAGATCGATCAGAAAGAATAACTTTAAGGTGGTTTTGTACCCTACAGACAATTTCTTCTTATGTTCTCTGCTAGATAGGAATGTTGGAGTGATTCTTCGTCGCACGTTGAGGGGTGGTTATGTGATACAATTATATTAGCATTGTTGAGCGATTGCACTAGCAAAAGTACGGAACCTTGGCCTTGTTGTCAAGCATTGCAATACCATTTGTTCTCCGTTTTATCACTTGCTACCTTGCTATTTTTTATTGTTTCTATTACAAAAATGGATATCCACTATCCATATTACACTTTTATCACCATCTCTTAACCGAAGTAGTGCACCTATATAATTTACCATTGTATTTGGTGTTTGGGGACACAAGAGACTTTTTATTATTTGGTTGCAGGGTTGTTTGAGAGAGACCATCTTCATCGTACGCCTCCCATGGATTGATAAACCTTAGGTCATCCACTTGAGGGAAATTTGCTACTGTCCTACAAAACTCTGCGCTTGGAGGCCCAACAAAAGTCTACAAGAACAAGTTGTGTAGTAGACAGCATGTGGAAATTGGTAGATCAGAAACGTGTAAAAAAATAGAGTTCTTTCATGTTCCAGTAATCATGAAAAATTCTGGCACTGGACGCAAAAGTTTCTGTTTTCCAGCAAAACCAAACTACTATCTTCCAAATCATACCAAAGGTCTTACTTGGCACAAAAACTAAATTAAAACATGAAAACACATCTAACCAGAGGCTAGAGGATAAATTTTATTTAAATACTGAAAATAAAAATATTGGGTTGTCTCCCAACAATCACTTTTCTTTAAAGCCTTTTAGCTAGGCATTGATAAGTTTAATGATGCTCTCGTGAAGGACAAGAATTGAAGCAAAATGGAGCATCACAAAACACGTGAACATATCTAAGTCTAACATACTTCCTATGCATAGGCATTTTATTGGCAAACAAATTATCAAGGCAAGCAAAAACAAGCATATGCATGGAAGAAAAAGGAAACAAGATCAATCTCAACATGAAGAGAGGTAACTTAGTAACATGAAAAATTATACAACCATGTTTTCCTCTCTCATAATAATTGCATGTAGGATCATATTCAAATTCAACAATATAGCTATCACATAACATATCCTCTACATAATCGATATGCATGCAAAGTTGACACTCTTCCAAAATAGTGGGATCTAAAGTCGATACTCTTCCAAACCCACTTTCAATATTATTGCAAACATTATTATCAATCTCATATTCATCATAGGTCTTAAATAACTTTTCAAGATCATAAAACGAATCACCCCAATCATGATCATTACAACAAGTAGTAGACATAGCAAAATTAGCATCCCCAAGCTTAGGGTTTTGCATATTACTAGCACAATCATCATTCATATAGTTTATAATAACAGCGTAGCAATCATTTCAAGAATGGGAATATGTTTGTGAATGAGAATATGTGTGTTTGGGATATATACTTGAGAATAGTGTATATTTAGTATGATATGATGAAACTACTGTATAGAGCATGTATAAATACATCACAAATACGGAGAGGGGGTGTAAATCTGTGAAAGCACGAATACTAGCAGCAGCGCTGGAATGCATCTAATAGCAGCGCTGGGTTACCAGCAGCGCTTCGTTTGTTCAAGCGCTACAAATAGTTAGTAGTAGCGCTAGTCTAGGAAGCGTTATTGTTAACAACATTTACTAGTAGTGCTGCCCATACCAGCGCTACTGCTACAACTTAGTTGTAGCGCGCTAGCAGTAGCGTTGGACCCAGCGCTACTGCTATGCATATTTCAAGCGCTACTACTAGGGTTTTCCCTAGTAGTGACCCTTAAAAGCAATAAATTCTTCAATTTATTCGATACCATAATAACTATAAACACCATTTTCATAAACTCACATAGGTAGGGAAGGTGTTTTTTAGGGTTCCTAGAGCAACAAGGAAGATCATAAAGTTCACAAAGAGTCCAAGCATAGCATAGCAAACAATTTATTTGATTCCATAAGAGCTTCCCCTTTTCAAACAAATGATGACGCAAAAAATGAGCATGCTCATCTAATGATTTCCCCTTAACTAAACTATTTGGGGTTTCAGCACAAGCACATATGGATTGAAGATGATCCAGGTAGAAAACTTTGAGGTGATCCATATCAATAGATTTTTAGCAAGCAAAATAGAAGGCACATGGCGACACAAGAAAATATAGCAAATGAAAAGCGAACCGAAAGAAGGTGAATAAAAAGGCAAATATTTTTTAGTTTTTATAAAAACTTTTTAGAAGTGGGGGAGACGAAAATGAGAGGCGAATGGCAAATAATGTAAGTGCAAGAGACGATAGTTTTTGAAAAGTACTTGGTAGGCTTGATGTAGAACCTCCCCGGCAACGACGCTAGAAATTCTTCCTGCTACTTCTTGAGCTTGCATTGATTTTTCCCTTGAAGTGGAAAGGGTGATGCAGGAAAGTAGAGATAAGTATTTCCCTCAGTTGAGAACCAAGGTATCAATCCAGTAGGAGGCACGAGCAAGTCTCCAATCTATGCACCTGCACAAACTAACAAACACTTGCATACAACGCGGAAAAGGGGTTGTCAATCCCATCATGGTCACGAACAAGAGTGAGATCTGATAGGGATAGATTTGAAACTAAAGTAAAAAAGCTAAATAAAGTAAACACAAGATAATTGCAGCAAGATATTTTTAGGTTTTTGATTTTATAGATCTAAAAATATAAGATGGAAAATAGACCCGGGGGCCATAGTTTTCACTAGAGTCTTCTCTCATGAAGAAAGCCTACGGTGGGTGAACAAATTACTATTGAGAAATTACTGTTGAGTATTAAGTTAAAAACAGAGTAACGCCTTAAATAAGATGACATGATGTAGAGGGATACACTCATGCAATATGATATAAACCCCATATTTTTATCCTTAATGGCAACAACACAATACGTGCCTCGCTACCCCTACTATGTCACTGGGTGAGGACATCGCAAGATTGAACCCATCACAAAGCACATCTCCCTTTGCAAGATAAACCAATCTAGTTGGCCAAACCAAATCGATAGATCGAAGAGAAATAAAAAGCTATCTTAGTCATGCATAAAAGAGTTTAGAGAAGACTCAAATAATATTCATAGACAATCTGATCATAGATCCACAATTAATCAGATCTCGACAAACACACCTCAAAATAATATTACACCGGATAGATCTCCAAGAACATCGAGGAGAACATTGTATTCAATATCAAAGAGAGAGAGAGAGAAGAAGCCATCTAGCTACTAGCTATGGACCCATAGGTCTGTGGTAAACTACTCACATATCATCGAAGAGGCAGCAAGGTTGATGTAGATGCCCTCCGTGATCGAATCCCCATCCAACGGAGTACCGGAGAAGGCCCCAAGATGGGATCTCACGGGAACACAGACCTGCGATGGTGGAAAAGTATTTTCGTCGATCACTCTAGGGTTTCTAGGATTTTAGAGAATATATAGGGAAAAGAGGCGGTGCAGGGGACTCATGGGGCCCCCACAAGCCCACGGGCGTGCCCCTAGGCTTGTGGCCACCATGTGGCTTCCCTGGCCCCTTCTCCAAGTCACGTAGGTGTGTTTTTGTCCAGAAAAAATCATGGCAAAAGTTTTATTCTGTTTGGACTCCGTTTGATATTCCTTTCCTCCGAAACTCAAAAACAAGGAAAAAACAGAAACTGGCACTGGGCACTAGGTTAATAAGTTAGTCCAAAATAATATAAAGTAGCATATTCATGCATATAAAACATCCAAAGTTTATAATATAATAGCATGGAACAATAAAAAATTATTGATACGTCGAGACCTATCACGGTGCATCACCCCCGGCGTCGAGGGTACACGATGACGTGTTCGTGTGAGAACACACTTTTTGGCGACTCCGCTGGGGAAGAAGCTTAAAACGGTCTCCAGTCTATTCTTGCAACTCATCAAGTTGCTGCAATCTACAAAGGTAATATGAATATCCAATTCCCATTTGTAGATGCAAATAGTCCATATGTTGTTGCTAGATCGCCCAGTGAGCATAATGTATCGGGTAGCCCTAGTTTTATCAATCATACATCTAATTATGTGCAAGGGTTGATGCAAAATAATCTTCATGCTTCAAGTTCTTATGATTTTAGCAACATACAAAATATGTATCCTAACTCTCATGCATCGGCAACCCCACAAATCCATATGCCGATGAACAACATGATGGGTTTGGTTAATCAATTTGAAACACCTCATGTTAAAATTTCCAATAGCATACAAAAAAGTGTTCCACCCTTTTATTCATCGGCAACTAATTTGCAATATATGAATCCAACCTTGCCGATGGATGGGAGAATTGGCCATGCTACTACTAGTTATTCCGCCAGTTACTCTCAACCATCTTATGCTACACCTTCATACGTCCATTTTGCATTATGCTTTTATATTGACATTTATTGCATAGGTTGTTATTACACATTATGTCACAATACTTATGCCTTTTCTCTCTTATTTTACAAGGTTTACATGAAGAGGGAGAATGCCTGCAGCTGGAATTCTGGACTCGAAAAGGAGCAAACATTGGAGACCTATTCTGCACAACTCAAAAAGCCCTAAAACTCCACGAAAGTCAGTTTTGGAAAATATAAAAAATATCTGGCCAAAGAAGTACAGGAGGGGGGCCACCCACCGTCCACGAGGGTGGAGGGCGCGCCCCGTGCCTCGTGGGGCACCTGGCAGCCCCCCCCCCCCCCCCCCCCCCCCCCCGATGCCCATCTTTTGCTATATGAGGTGTTTTGACCTGGAAAAAAAATCATAAGGAGGCTTTCGGGACGAAGCGCCGCCGTCTCGAGGTGGAACCTTGGCGGAACCAATCTAGGGCTCCGGTGAAGCTGCTCTATCGGGGATACTTCCCTCCGGGAGGGGGAACTCATCGCCATCGTCATCACCACCAACTCTCCCATCTTGGGGAGGGTCATCTTCACCAGCACCATCTCCTCTCAATCCCTAGTTCATCTCTTGTATCCAATCTTTGTATCAAAACCTCAGATTGTTACCTGTGGGTTGCTGGTATTATTGATTACTCCTTGTAGTTGATGCTAGTTGGTTTACTTGGTGGAAGATCATATGTTTAGATCCGTTATGCATATTAATACCCCTCTGATTATGAACATGAATATGCTTTGTGAGTAGTTACATTTGCTCCTGAGAACATGGGAGAAGTCTTGCTATAAGTAGTCATGTGAATTTGGTATTCGTTCGATATTTTGATGACATGTATGTTGTCTTTCCTCTAGTGGTGTCATGTGAACATCGACTACAGGACACTTCACCATTGTTTGGGCCTAGAGGAAGGCATTGGGAAGTAATAAGTAGATGATGGGTTGCTAGAGTGACAGAAGCTTAAACCCTAGTTTATGTGTTGCTTCGTAAGGGGCTGATTTAGATCCATAGGTTTCATGCTATGGTTAGGTTTACCTTAATACTTCTTTCGTAGTTGTGGATGCTTGCAAGAGAGGTTAATCATAAGTGGGATGCTTGTCCAAGTAAGGGCAGCACCCAAGCTGTGATGGCCTGGCTTATTAGGGATGATAGACTACTCATATTAACAAGGAATTCCTTCTTTTCCGGGAGCCCATTCGGATAGAACTCCAAACTTAAGTGTGCTCAGCTTGGAGTAGTTTCAGGATGGGTGACCGACCGGGAAATTGCTCTCGGGTGCGCACGAGTGAGGACAAAGTGCGCAGAAAGACTAGTATTGATATGTGAGGCCAGTCTAGATCCCGCCAGGAGTAACGACCACCGGCGGGTGTGTCCGGGGCATTACAAGTTGGTATCAGAGCCGACCCTCGCGGTTACACGGATATTTGCGGACAGTTTGCAGTCATGTTGTGCATGACGTTTGTGATCCGTCGTGGCACACGGCATGGCACATGTGCTGTCCTGGAAGCACAGACGGTTGTGCCAAGAGGGAACGTTCCTGTGGCCCGACAAGGACGTCGGTTCCTCTGAGTGAGGGTGCATGTGATGGCCTGGCTTATTAGGGATGATAGACTACTCATATCAATAAGGAATTCCTTCTTTTCCAGGAGCTCATTCGGATAGAACTCCAAAGTTAAGCGTGCTCAGCTTGGAGTAGTTTCAGGATGGGTGACCGACCGGGAAATTGCTCCCGGGTGCGCACGAGTGAGGACAAAGTGCGCAGAAAAGACTAGTATTGATATGTGAGGCCAGTCTAGATCCCGCCAGGAGTAACGACCACCCGCGGGTGTGTATGGGGCGTTACACAAGCACCGATCCACCCACATACCATATTATCAAAGTAACGAACGCGAATCATATGAGCGTGATGAAAAGTAGCTTGACGATATTCACATGTGTCCTCGGGAGCGCTTTTCCTTTTATAAGAGTTTGTCCAGGCTTGTCCTTTGCTACAAAAAGGATTGGGCCATATTGTTGCACCTTATTTACTTTTGTTACTCGTTACTTGTTACCATTTACCTTATCATAAAACTATTTGTTATCGATAATTTCAGTGCTTGCGGAGAATACCTTACTGAAAACTGCCTATCATTTCCTCCTGCTCCTCGTTGGGTTTGACACTCTTACTTATCGGAAGGACTACGATAGATCCCCTACACTTGTGGGTCATCAAGACTCTTTTCTGGCTCCGTCTTCGGGGAGTGAAGCACCTTTGGTAAGTGGAATTTGGTAAGGAAAAATTTATATAAGGTGCTGAAATTTACTGTCACTTGTTACTATGGAACATAATCCTTTGAGGGGCTTGTTCGGGGTATCTTCACGCTGACCAGTAGAGCAAAGAATTTCTCCTCAACCTACTGAACCTACTGAAAATGTTTGCTTTGAAATTCCTTCGGGTATGATAGAGAAACTGCTAGCTAATCCCTTTATAGGAGATGGAACCTTGCATCCTGATTTTCAGGAGTAACGACCACCCGCGGGTGTGTCCGGGGCGTTACACAAGCACCGATCCACCCACATACCATATTATCAAAGTAACGACCGCGAATCATATGAGCGTGATGAAAAGTAGCTTGACGATATTCCCATGTGTCCTCGGGAGCGCTTTTCCTTATATAAGAGTTTGTCCAGGCTTGTCCTTTGCTACAAAAAGGATTGGGCCATATTGTTGCACCTTATTTACTTTTGTTATTCATTACTTGTTACCATTTACCTTATCACAAAACTATTTGTTATCGATAATTTCAGTGCTTGCGGAGAATACCTTACTGAAAACTGCCTATCATTTCCTCCTGCTCCTCGTTGGGTTTGACACTCTTACTTATCGGAAGGACTACGATAGATCCCCTACACTTGTGGGTCATCAAGACTCTTTTCTGGCTCCGTCTCCGGGGAGTGAAGCACCTTTGGTAAGTGGAATTTGGTAAGGAAAATATTATATAAGGTGCTGAAATTTACTGTCACTTGTTACTATGGAACATAATCCTTTGAGGGGCTTGTTCGGGGTATCTTCACGCTGACCAGTAGAGCAAAGAATTTCTCCTCAACCTACTGAACCTACTGAAAATGTTTGCTTTGAAATTCCTTCGGGTATGATAGAGAAACTGCTAGCTAATCCCTTTATAGGAGATGGAACCTTGCATCCTGATTTGCACCTAATCTATGTGGATGAAGTTTGTGGATTATTTAAGCTTGCAGGTATGCCCGAGGATGTGATCAAGAAGAAGGTCTTCCCTTTATCTTTGAAGGGAGAGGCATTGACGTGGTTTAGGCTATGCGATGATATTGGATCATGGAACTATAACCGATTGAAGTTGGAATTTCATCAGAAGTTCTATCCTATGCATCAGGTTCATCGTGATCGTAAATATATATGTAATTTTTGGCCTCGCGAAGGAGAAAGTATCGCTCAAGCTTGGGGGAGGCTTAAGTCAATGTTATATTCATGCCCCAATCATGAGCTCTCAAGAGAAATGATTATTCAAAAAATGTATGGTCGGCTTTCTCTCAATAATCGCTCCATGCTCGATACTTCTTGTATTTGTTCCTTTATGATGAAGACTATTGAATTCAAATGGGATTTATTGGAAAGAATTAAATGCAACTCTGAAGATTGGGATCTCGACGAAGGTAAGGAGTCAGGTATAAGACCTAAGTTTGATTGTGTTAAATCTTTTATGGAGACCGATGTTTTTCGTGAATTTAGCACTAAATATGGACTTGACTCTGAGATAGTAGCTTCTTTCTGTGAATCATTTGCTACTCATGTTGATCTCCCTAAGGAGAAGTGGTTTAAATATCATCCTCCCATTGAAGTAAAAGTAGTTGAACCTGTTAGAGTTGAAGAAAAGACTATCACTTACAATGTTGACCCTATTGTTCCTACCGCTTATATTGAGAAACAACCTTTCCCTGTTAGAATAAAGGATCATGCTAAAGCTTCAACTGTGGTTCGTAAGTGTAATACTAGAACACCTACACCCTCTGAGCAAATTAAAGTCGAACCTAGTATTGCTATGGTTAAGGATCTCTTGGTCGATGATATTGATGGGCATGTTATTTATTTCTGTGATGAAGCTACTAGAATTGCTAGACCCGATACTAAGAATAAACATAGACCTGTTGTAGGCATGCCTGTTATATCTGTTAAAATAGGAGATCGTTGCTATCATGGCTTATGTGACATGGGTGCTAGTGCTAGTGCAATACCTCATTCCTTATATGAAGAAATTATGCACGATATTGCACCTGCTGAGCTACAAGGTATTGATGTTACTATTAAGCTTGCCAATAGAGACACTATTTCACCAGTTGGGATTGTTAGAGATGTTGAAGTCTTGTGTGGGAAGTTAAATACCCTGCTGATTTCCTTGTTCTTGGTTCCCCACAAGATGATTTTTGCCCCATTATATTTGGTAGACCCTTCTTGAACACCGTTAATGCTAAGATAGACTGTGAAAAAGACATCATTACTGTTGACTTAGGAGATATGTCTCATGACTTTAACTTTGCTAAATTTCGTAGACAACCCCATGATAAATAATTGCCTAGTAAGGATGAAATTATTGGTCTTGCTTCTATTATTGTTCCTCCTAACGATCCTTTAGTACAATACCTGCTAGACCATGAGAATGATATGTATATGAATGAGAGAAGGGAAATAGATGAAATATTCTTTAAGCAGGGACCCTTATTGAAACACAACTTGCATGTTGAAATTCTAGGGGATCCTCCTCCACCCAAGGGTGATCCCGTGTTTGAACTCAAACCATTACCTGATTGTCTTAAGTATGCTTATCATGATTAAAACAAGATATATTCTGTTATTATTAGTGCTAACCTTTTAGAGCAGGAGGAAGAGAAATTATTGAAAACTCTGAAGAAGCATTGTGCTGCTATTGGATATACTCTTGATGATCTTAAGGGAATTAGTTCCACTCTATGCCAACACAAAATAAAATTGGAGAAAGACGCTAAACTGGTAGTTGATCACCAACGATGATTAAATCCTAAGATGAAAGAAGTGGTAAGAAAGGAAATACTAAAGCTTCTAGAGGCAGGTATAATTTATCCAGTTGCTGATAGTCAGTGCGTAAGTCCTGTCCATTGTGTCCCTAAGAAGGGAGGCATTACTGTTGTTCCTAATGATAAAGATGAATTGATCTCGCAAAGAATTGTTACAGGTTATAGGATGGTAATTGATTTCCGCAAATTAAATAAAGCTACTAAGAAAGATCATTACCCTCTACCGTTTATTGACCAAATGCTAGAAAGGTTATCCAAACACACTCATTTTTGCTTTCTAGATGGCTATTCTGGTTTCTCTCAAATACCTGTGTCAAAAGAGGATCAAGAAAAGACCACTTTTACTTGTCCTTTCGGTACCTTTGCTTATAGACGTATGCCTTTCGGTTTATGTAATGCACCTGCTACCTTTCAAAGATGCATGATGGCTATATTGTCTGATTTTTGTGAAAAGATTGTTGAGGTTTTCATGGATGATTTCTCCGTTTATGGAACTTCTTTTGATGATTGCTTGAGCAACCTTGATCGAGTTTTGCAGAGATGTGAAGAAATTAATCTTGTCTTGAATTGGGAAAAGTGTCACTTTATGGTTAATGAAGGTATTGTCTTGGGGCATAAAATTTCTGAAAGAGGTATTGAAGTTGATAAAGCTAAAGTTGATGCTATTGAAAGGATGTCGTGTCCCAAGGACATCAAAGGTATAAGAAGTTTCCTTGGTCATGCCAGGTTTTATAGGAGGTCCATTAAGGACTTCTCAAAAAACTCTAGGCCTCTGACTAAACTCTTACAAAAAGATGTTCCTTTTGTTTTTTATGATGATTGTGTATAAGCATTTGAAATACTTAAGAAAGCATTGATTTCAGCACCTATTGTCCAGCCACCTTACTGGTATTCACCCTTTGAAATTATGTGCGATGCTAGTGATTATGCTGTAGGTGTTGTTCTAGGACAAAGAGTTGATAAAAAAAAATATTATCCAATATGCTAGTAAAACTCTAGATAGTGCCTAGAGAAATTATGCTACTAGTGAGAAAGAATTTTAGCAGTTGTATTCGCTTGTGATAAGTTTAGGCCTTATATTGTTGACTCTAAAGTAATTGTTTACACTGATCAAGCTGCTATCAAATATCTTATGGAAAAGAAAGATGCTAAACCTAGACTTATTAGATGGGTTCTCCTTCTACAAGAATTTGATTTGCATATTACTAATAGAAAGGGAGCTGAGAACCCCGTTGCAGACAACTTGTCTAGGTTAGAGAATATTCTTGATGACCCACTACCTATTGATGATAGCTTCCCTAATGAACAATTAGCTGTCATAAATGCTTCTCGTACTGCTCCATGGTATGCTGATTATGCTAATTACATTGTTGCTAAATTTATACCACCTAGCTTCACATACCAGCAAAAGAAAAAGTTCTTCTATGATTTAAGACATTACTTCTGGGATGATCCACACCTTCATAAATAAGGAGTGGACGGTATTATTAGACATTGTGTACCTGAGCATGAACAGGAACAGATCCTACACAAGTGTCACTCCGAGGCTTATGGAGGACACCATGTTGGAGATAGAACTGCACATACGATATTGCAATCTGGTTTTAATTGGCCTACTCTCTTCAAGGATGCCCGTAAGTTTGCCTTATCTTGTGATGAATATCAAAGAATTGGTAATATTAGTAGACGTCAAGAAATGCCTATGAACTATTCACTTGTTATTGAACCATTTTATGTTTGGGGCTTTGATTATATGGGACTGGTTCCTTCTTCTAATGGGTATACACATATTTTAGTTGTTGTTGATTATGTTACTAAGTGGGTAGAAGCTATTCCAACTAGTATTGCTGATCACAACAACTCCATTAAGATGCTTAGAGAAGTTATTTTTCCGAGGTTTGGAGTCCCTAGATACTTAATGACTGATGGTGGTTCACACTTTATTCATGGTGCTTTCCGTAAAATGCTTGCTAAATATGATGTTAATCATAGAATTGCACCACCATACCACCCACAGTCTAGTTGTCAAGTAGAACTAAGTAACAAAGAGCTCAAATTAATCTTGCAAAAGACTGTTAATAGATCTAGAAAGAATTGGTCCAAGAAACTTGATGAGGCATTATGGGCCTATAGAACTGCATACAAAAATCCTATGGGTATGTCTCCATATAAAATGGTTTATGGAAAAGCATGCCACTTACCTCTTAAACTAGAACATAAGGCATATTGGGCTATTAAAGAGCGCAATTATGATTTCAAACTTGCCGGTGATAAGAGGTTATTTGAAATTAGCTCGCTTGATGAATGGAGAACCCAGGCCTACGAAAATGCCAAACTATTTAAAGAAAAAGTTAAAAGATGGCATGATAAAAGGATACAAAAGCGTGAGTTTAACGTAGGTGATTATGTCTTGTTATACAACTCTCGTTTAAGATTTTTTTGTAGGAAAACTTCTCTCTAAATGGGAAGGTCCTTACGTTATCGAGGAGGTCTATCGATCCGGTGCCATAAAAATCAACAACTTCGAAGGCACAAATCCAAAGGTGGTGAACGGTCAAAGAATCAAACATTATATCTCAGGTAATCCTATAAATGTTGAAACCAATGTTATTGAATCCGTAACCCCGGAGGAGTACATAAGGGACACTTTCCAGAACGATCCAGACTCCGAAAAGGAAGAGGTATGTGGTACGGTAAGTAAACCGACTCCAAAACAGTTCTAATGGCAATTTTTCTCCGTTTTGGAATATTTAGAAAAATAAAAAAATAAGAAGCAGTCCGGAAAGGACACGAGGCGTCCACGAGGGTGGAGGGCGCGCCCCCTACCTCGTGGGCACCTCGTGTGTCTCCCGGACTCCGTTTTCTTGCACGTTACTTCTTTTGGTCAGTAAAAATTCATTATATAATGTCCCGAAGGTTTTGAGCACCGCATCACGCCAAAATCCTCTGTTTTTGTTTCGAGCTATTTCTGTCGCAGATTAGAGCAAGATGTCTTCTCAGGAGTCAGTTGGAGAGAGTCGGGTGTCTCATCCGACACTAGGACCAGGAGCAAATAGCGATGCTGACCACTTTGGGCCATCAACGGAGGAAGAGATGGAGGCTGACTTGAAAAGGATAGATGCCATGGAGGAAGATCTAGAAGTAACTTCTCAGTTTCGAGCCGGATTCATGATGGGGGAACCACAGAGCTCAGCCATTCCAAACTCGGTCATCCCTTCCAATGTCAGGTTTCTTTCTTATGAAAATATGAAAAAGATTGTTACTTGTTCTCCCGCAGCTATGCAACATCCTTGGGTGAAAGGAGCTTTAGCCGTCACGGGCAAGCTCCGCCAGGAAATAATGGAACTCAAGCAGCAAGTTAACAAGCTCAAGGAGGAGAATCGTATCCTGAGGGGTATTGATAAGCCACAAGTGTAGGGGATCGCAACAGTTTTTGAGGGTAAAGTATTCAACCCAAATTTATTGATTCGACACAAGGGGAGCCAAAGAATACTCTTAAGTATTAGCAGCTGAGTTGTCAATTCAACCACACCTAGAAACTTAGTATCTGCAGCAAGATAGTTTAGTAGCAAAGTAATATGATAGTGGTGGTAGCAGCAATAAAAGTAACGATAGTGTTTTTGTAGTTTTTGTGATATAAGCAATGGAAAAGTAAATAAGCAGCTAGCAATATAGGTAAAGCTCGTAGGCATTGGATCGGTGATGGGAAATTACGTCGGATGCAATTCATCATGTAGAAGTTATAACCTAGGGTGACACAGAACTAGCTCCAGTTCATCAATGCAATGTAGGCATGTATTCCGAATATAGTCATACGTGCTTATGGAAAAGAACTTGCATGACATGTTTTGTCCTACCCTCCCGTGGCAGCGGGGTCCTATTGGAAACTAAGGGATATTAAGGCCTACTTTTAATAGAGTACCGGACCAAAGCATTAACACATAGTGAATACATGAACTCCTCAAACTATGGTCATCACCGGGAGTGGTCCCGATTATTGTCACTTCGGGGTTGCCGGATCATAACACATAGTAGGTGACTATAGACTTGCAAAATAGGATCAAGAACACACATATATTCATGAGAACATAATAGGTTCAGATCTGAAATCATGGCACTCGGGCCCTAGTGACAAGCATTAAGCATAGCAAAGTCATAGCAACATCAATCTCAGAACATAGTGGATACTAGCGATCAAACCCTAACAAAACTAACTCGATTACATGATAGATCCCATCCAACCCATCACCGTCCAGCAAGCCTACGATGGAATTACTCACACACGGTGGTGAGCATCATGGAATTGGTGATGGAGGAAGGTTGATGATGACGATGGCGACGATCTCCACTCTCCGGAGCCCCGAACGGACTCTAGATCAGCCCTCCCGAGAGAGATTAGGGCTTGGCGGCAGCTCCGTCTCGTGAAACGCGATAATTCCATCTCCTTGATTTTTTTCTCCCTGAAACGGAAGATATAGGATATGGGGATACGTCGGTGGAGCATCGGGGGGGCCCACGACGCAGGGGGGCGCCCTGGGCAGGGGGCGCACCGCCCACCCTTGTGGACAGGGTGTATGCCCCCCGGTGAGAATCTTCTTGCAGATATTTTTTATATTTTCCGAAATAATTCTCCGTTGATTTTCAGGCGATTCCGAGAACTTTTTATTTCTGCACAAAAACAACACCATGGCAATTCTGCTGAAAACAGCGTCAGTCCGGGTTAGTTCCATTCAAATCATGCAAGTTAGAGTCCAAAACAAGGGCAAAAGGGTTTGGAAAAGTAGATACGTTGGAGACGTATCAACTCCCCCAAGCTTAAACCTTTGCTTGGCCTCAAGCAATTCAGTTGATAAACTGAAAGTGATAAAGAAAAACTTTGACAAACTCTGTTTGCTCTTGTTGTTGTAAATATGTAAGCTAGCATTCAGGTTTTCAACAAGATCATGAAGTAACCACATTCACAATAACTTTCAGATCTCAAGACTACTCACAGCAATGGCATAATCAACTAGCGAGCAATAATAATAAACCTCGGATGACAACCCTTCTCAAAACAATCATGATATGATATAACAGGATGGTATCTCGCTAGCCCTTTCTGAGACCGTAAAACATAAATGCAGAGCACCTTTAAAGATCAAGGACTGACTAGACATTGTAATTCATGGTAAAAGAGATCCAGTCATGATCATACTCAATGCAAATCAATAGTAATACATGCAAAGACAGAGGTGCTCTCCTACTGGTGCTCTTTGATAAGAGGATGATGGCTCTGCATAAAAGTAAATAGATAGGCCCTTCGCAGAGGGAAGCAGGGATTTGTAGAGGTGCCAGAGCTCGATTTTTAAATAGAGATTGAATAACATTTTGAGCGGTATACTTTCATTGTCAACATAACAACCAAGAATCTCGGTATCTCCCATGCTACGCACATTATAGGCGGTTCCCAAACAGAATGGTAAAGTTTATACTCCCCCAACCACCAACAAGCACACTCCATGGCTTGCCCGAAACAACGGGTACCGTCCAAACCAGCAACAGCCCTGGGGGAGTTTTGTTTAATTATTATGATTTTGAGCATGGGACTGGGCATCCTGGTTACCAGCCATTTTCTCATGAATGATGAGCTGAGTCCACTCATCGTGAGAATAACCCACCTAGCATGGAAGATGTGGACAGCCCTAGTTGATACATGAGCTGTTCGAGCATACAAAACAGAATTTCATTTGAAGGTTTAGAGTTTGGCACATACAAATTTACTTGGAACGGAAGGTAAATACCGCATATAGGAAGATATGGTGGACTCATGTGGAATAACTTTGGGGTTTATGGAAGTGGATGCACAAGCAGTATTCCCGCTTAGTACAGGTGAAGGCTAGAAACAGACTGGGAAGCGACCAGCTAGAGAGCAACAACGGTCATGAACATGCATTAAAATTAATCAACAATGAATGCAAGCATGAGTAGGATATAAATCATCATGAACATAAATATCGTGAAGGCTATGTCGATTTGTTTCAACTACATGCGTGAACATGTGCCAAGTCAGATCACTTAAATCGTTCAAAGGAGGATACCACCCATCATACCATATCACAACCATTTTAATATCATGATGGCACGCAAGATAGACCATTATAAACTCTCAGCTAATTAAGCATGGCATAAGCATCTATGATCTCTAATTATCATTGCAAGCATGTTTCATTCCTAACAAGCTGAATCAAGAACGACGAGCAATCATATTTACAAAAACAAGAGAGGTCGAGTTCATACCAGCTTTTTTCATCTCAATTAGTTCATCATATATCATCCTTATTGCCTTTCACTCGCACGACCGAACGGTGTGGATAATAATAATAGAGCACGTGCATTGGACTAAGCTGGAATTTGCAGGCATTTAATGCAAGAGAGAAGACAAGGTAATATGGCTCAAGGTTAATTTAACAACAGAGCATATGTGAGCCACTAAGCATTTTAATCATGGTCTTCTACTCTCAACCCCTAAAGAAAAGAAAAGAAACTATTTACACGGGAAAGCTCCCAACAAGCAAAAGAAGAACGGGAAATCCTTTTGGGTTTTCATTTTTAACTACTACAGTCAAAGAAAGTAAACTAGCTAGAAGCTACAACTGATATATTTTTTGTTTGTCTCGGTTTTTCTAGCACACAAGAAAAAGACTAATAAAAAGAAATTTAAACTAAGCATGGATGGTACAGTGAAAGAGTGTGAGCACCGACAACTAGAATAAGTGTGAACATGAATGTAAAGTCAGTGAGAAACACGTACTCCCCCAAGCTTAGGCTTTTGGCCTAAGTTGGCCTATGGCCACGGATCGAAGCCACTCCGTCCAGTGTACTGAGATGTGTCCTCAGGATGCCACTGGTTGGCGAGCTCATCCAGCTCCCACCCATAAACGGATTGACGGGAAGGATCAAGTGATGGTTCTAGCTCGGGATGTGAAGCTTGTGCCTAGCCTTGGTACTTTTAGAAGGCATCTGATGTAATGAGATACTTGCATGTGGACAGATCAAACAAAGATGGTGCAGGCAAGGTAACAATTTCATAGTATATTTCATCAAACCTTAACTTGTAATTAAGCTGCATATTCTTATCTTTAACAATAAAATCATGAGCTACCATGCTCTTGTAATCTAGATAAATAGGGGCAAGCAAATTTTCTTCCTTCTCATGATGCCTAATAGGTATATTAAAATATTCAGCAAGGCGAGAAGCAAAGATGCCTCCAAAGACGGGCCCCTTTGAGCGGTTCAGACTCAATCGTTTGGCAACAACGGTGCCCAAGCTAAAAGTTGTGTCTTGAAACAAAGCATGGCGTAAAATGATAATATCAGGGGCACTAAGATTCCCACTGTTCCCGCGACCAATTAAACATCTACTAGCAAATAAAGCAAAGTAGCGCAGAACAGGGAAGTGTATACTAGTGATTCTCGCCCCTGAAACTTGTCTAGTTTCTCCTACAGCTATCTTGTCAATGAACCCTTCCACGTCTTCACGACGTGGTTCATCAAGTCTACCTCCAAAAGGTACTTTGCATATTTCACAAAAATCTAAAAGTGATATCTCCTTAATCACATCATATAAACGAAACTCCACCGTAGGTGGTGTTTTCCTATAATGAAAATGAAAGCTTTGCGTGAAAATATTGGTGAGTAAGAGATATTGTTCTTCCTGGTCGTTGAGGAAGTCGGTGAGGCCTGCATTATTTGCCAACCAATAAAAGTCTTCGTAAATACCGGCGGGCAATATGAAATTATTACAAGGCCATTCACACGGTCGAACTTCCACCATGCGAGGAAGATTATACTTGGGCTTCTTGTTTTCTTCTTTCTTCTTCTCCTCTGAGCTCTTGCTGGAGGAGCCCCTCAATAATCTTTTTAACATTTTATTTTTCTAAAAATTTCTGAAATTTTTAGTAACTCACAATAAAAGTTAACCAAACTCAGCAAGATTGATAGCAACAACTCCTATAAGTGCCTAGGGGCTATATCATGCATTGGAACTACTTGGGACCAAGAAAATTTTACATGCAAGCTCAAGAACAAGGTCACCACAGAAGCATAAATTTGCAACAAATAAAGCACTAGAGCAAAAACTAATTGGACCAATGGAGGAGTCACATACCAAGGAACAATCTCCCCAAATAGTTTGGTGAATGGTGCTTTCAGCAAGGAGATCGAAAATGGCAGCAAGATGAGCTAGAACTCGGGTTTGAGCTGGTTGGCGATTTTTTTTTGGGAGGAAGAAGAAGAGCATGGGTGCAGGGATAAGTGGAGGGGGCCACGTGGGGCCCACGAGGCAGGGGGCGCGCCCTGTGCCCTCGTGGCCACGTGCTAGCTCTCCTCGTTGTGTGTTCAGTGCCATATTTTCTTAAATATTCTAGAAAAATCATATTTCATTTTCATGGCATTTGGAGAACTTATATTTTTGGGATATATTTTTATTGCATGGATAAGTCTGGAAACAGACAGACAATGCTATTTTTGTTTTATTTAACCTAATTAACAGAAAGTAAAAGGAGGGTACATAAGGTTGTGCTATCTAGATTCACCTATTCCATGTTCATCAAAAGGAATCCATTAACAAGGTTGATCAGGTCTTGTTAATAAAACTCTTTCCGAGTAACATGAAACCGGAGAATTTTCGAATAACACTATTTTACCTCAATGGGGATATGTATGTCCCCAACAATAAGAATGTCATACGCCTTCTTGATAGTAGGAAGAGGAAACTCAAAACCTCCAATAGTGATAGTTGAAGTTTTTCCAATATAATTGATACTATGGACCTGAGGTTGTTTCCTCGGAAAGTGTACCATATGCTCATTACCATTGACATGAAAAGTGACATTGCCTTTGTTGCAATCAATAACAGCCCCTGCTGTATTCAAAAAAGTTCTTCCAAGAATAATAGACATACTATCGTCCTCGGGAATATCAAGTATGACAAAGTCCATTAGAATAGTAACATTTGCAACTACAGCAGGCACATCCTCACAAATACCGACAGGTATAGCAGTTGATTTATCAGCCATTTGCAAAGATATTTCAGTAGGTGTCAACTTACTCAAATCGAGTCTACGGTATAAAGAGAGGCATAACACTAACACCAGCTCCAAGATCACACAAAGCAGTTTTAACATAGTGTCTCTTAATGGAGCAAGGTATAGTAGGTACTCCTGGATCTCCTAATTTCTTAGGCATTCCACCCTCAAAAGTGTAATTAGCAAGCATGGCGGAGATTTCTACTTCAGGTATCTTCCTTTTGTTGGTAATAATATCTTTCATATACTTAGCATAAGGATTTGTTTTGAGCACATCAGTCAAACGCATACGCAAAAAGATAGGTCTAATCATTTCAGCAAATCGCTCAAAATCCTCATCATCCTTTTTCTTGGGTGGTTTCGGAGGAAAAGGCATGGGTTTCTGAACCCATGGTTCTCTTTCCCTACCGTGCTTCCTAGCAACAAAGTCTCTCTTATCATAACGTTGATTCTTTGATTGTGGGTTATCAAGATCAACAGCAGGTTCAATCTCTACATCATTATCATTGCTAGGTTGAGCATCAGCATGAACATCGTCATTAATATTATCACTAGGCTCATGTTCATTGCAAAATTGTGTCTCAGCATCAGAAACAGATATATCATTGGGATTCTCAGGTGTGTCAGTTACAGGTTCACTAGAAGCATGCAAAGTCCTATCATTTTTCTTTTTCTTCTTCTTAGAAGAATTAGGTGCATCTAAATTAGCTCTCTGAGAATCTTGCTCAATTCTCTTGGGGTGGCCTTTAGGATACAGAGGTTCCTGAGTCATTCTACCACCTCTAGTCACAACTCTAATGGCATTATCATTATTCTTACTATTTAATTCATTAAGCAAGACATTCTGAGCCTTAAGTACTTGTTCTACTTGAGTGGTGACCATAGAAGCATGTTTACTAATAAGTTTCAGTTCACTTTAAGCACTAGATGGATAATCACTCAAGCGTTCAATCATATAAGCATTGTGTTGTAATTGTCTACCAACATAAGCATTGAAGTTTTCTTGTTTCACAATAAAATTGTCAAACTCATCTAAACATTGGCTAGCAGACTTATAACGAGGAATATCACCTTCATCAAATCTATAGAGAGAATTTACCTTTACTACCTGTGTCGGCTTATCAAGACCATGTATTTCTTCAATAGGCGGTAAATTCTTAACATCTTCAGCTTTAATACCCTTTTCTTTCATAGATTTATTTGCCTCTTGCATATCTTCAGGACTTAGAAATAGAACACCTCTTTTCTTCGGAGTTTGCTTAGGGGCTGGTTCAGGAAGTGTCCAATTATTTTCATTGGCTAGCATATTATTCAATAGTAATTCAGCTTGTTCAACTGTTCTTTCCCTGAAAACACAACCAGCACAACTATCCAGGTGGTCTCTGGAAGCATCGGTTAGTCCATTATAAAAGACATCAAGTATATCATGCATCTCAAGAGGATGATCAGGCAAAGCATTAAGTAACTGGAGAAGCCTCCCCCCAAGCTTGTGGGAGACTCTCTTCTTCAGTTTCAGCAAAGTTATATATTTACCGTAAGGTAGCTTGTTTCTCATGAGCGGGAAAATATTTAGCAGAGAAGTAATACATCATATCCTGGGGGACTACGCACACAACCAGGATCAAGAGAATTAAACCAAGTCTTAGCATCACCCTTTAACGAGAACGGAAATAGCTTAAGGATAAAGTAGTAACGAATATTTTCATCATTGGTAAACAGGGTGGCTATATCATTCAACTTAGTAAGATGTGCCACAACAGTTTCAGACTAATAGCCATGGAAAGGATCAGATTCAACCAAAGTAATTAACTCAGGATCAACAGAGAATTCATAATCCTTATCAGTGACACATATAGGTGAAGTAGCAAAAGCAGGGTCATGTTTCATTCTAGCATTCAAGGACTTTTATTTCAGCTTAGCTAATAACTTCTTAAGATCATATCTATCATTGCAAGCAAGAAAGTCTCTAGCAGTTTCTTCATCCATAACATAACCCTCAAGAACAACAGGCAATTCATATCTATTGGGAGTAGTTTCATCATCACTTTCATAAATATCATCAACTTTTGCACTCTCCCTAACCTTAGCAATTTGTTCATCTAGAAATTCACCTAGTGGCACAGTATCAGGCATAGAGGTAGTTTCATCATACATAGCAGAAGTAGCATCATCAAGAACATACGACATATCAGATTCAATAGCAGGAGTAGGTGTCGCAAGTTTACTCATAACAGAAGGAGAATCAAGTGCAGAGCTAGATGGCAGTTCCTTACCTCCCCTCGTAGTTGAGGGTAAGATCTTGGTTTTTGAGTCCTTCAAATTCTTCATAGTGATAAACAGATATAAATCCCAAGTGACTTA
>LR738713.1:52164111-52213012 GCA_902687465.1 Secale cereale | reverse complement strand
CCCCCCGCCCCCCCCCCCCCGAACCCTAGCACATCCCCATCCTGCCCCTCGCACCCCACGCTCTCTCTCCCGAGCTCGCCGCCCACTGCCGTCACCTTGTCTTCGTCGTCGTCGTGGCCACAGACTGCCCCTCGCCGCTCTGTCGTGTCCAGGAGCCCCGGAGGGCTCCTCTTATCCAGCCGCAGCACTGGATCGAGGCCGGCGAGCACCCGCGATGTCGCCCGCAACCATTCCCCTCGCCGGAATTCGCCGCGGCCACCGCTTCGATCCGCCGTCCTCCAGCCACCCTGGCTCCCCTGAGCTCCCCTCCGACCTTCACTGTGAGCGCCGCCCCATTCCAACTTTCCCCCTATTTTTCCTTCTACATCTGTTGCCGTAGACGCGCCTGCTCGCCTCGGTCACCAAGACTCGGAGCTCGGCTCCCGCGCGTGCTCGCCGCAACTGGCCGCAACTTCGGCCTCCGGCGCGTGCTCGACTGCTGCCGCTCCCTCCCGTGTGCGCTCGCCCGACCACACCTCGTGCACCCCCGTCCCCGCTAGCCGCACCCGCTGCTGGCGCATCGCCCACGATCGTGTCCCCGCGGCCCTGCCTGCTGCCACGCCGCGCGCGCAGCGCCCCTCCATGCTCCCCATGCCGGCGCTCACCGCGGCCGCCCCCTGCTGCTCTCGGTTGCTGCTGCGTTACTCTGCCGTCGCCGTTGTTGCCTCCGGCCGCCGCAGCCACCCATGCCCACGAGCTCGCGCCTCGCTTCAACCACCACCGCTTGCCGCCACTACGCCCTCCCCTCCACTGCCGGCTGCCCCGCCTCTGGCGCCGCCCTGCTTCTGCTCCGGCTGAGCAGCAGCTCCTGCTGCCGCCGGCAGAAGCCCTGCGCCGCGGCTGCCGCGCTTCCTGGCCGCGTCGCGCTGGCGCCCCGCGATGGACTCGGGTGCGGATGCCAGTTGCCACACCCGCCCGTTAGCCAACCGCCCCGCAGGCCTCTGGGCCGCTGACCAGAGGGGCCCGGCCCCTTTAAAAAAAGAAGAGTTAAAAAAAGTACTAAAAAAAATAAATGCATTAATTAATTAATTTAAATAAGTTTACTTAATTAACTTAACTTAATTAACCTACTAACTAAACTGGTTAATTGTTAGTTAGCTAACGACCTATGATAGACGGGCCCCGCTGGTCAGTTTGAGCGGTCAGCGGTCAAAGTTGACCGCTGACGTCATGCTGACGTCATAATTGTTTTTCAATTAAACTAATCTGTTAATTCCTATAAATGTTTAAAACTTTAGAAATTCATATAAAATAAACTGTAACCCGGATGAAAAAGTTTTATATATGAAAATTGCTCATAACGACGAGACGAATCCGGATACATGGTACGTTCGTCCGCCACACATCTCTATCATACCGAACATGCAACTTTCCCCTCCGATTCATCTGTCCAAAAATGCCTAATACTGGGAAAACATTCCCGGATGTTATCTCCCTTCACCAGTATCGTGTAGCACCGCGTTAGATCACACCGAGCGCTGCTTTTTTGCTTGACATGCAACTGTTTGCTTTATATTTAATGTTTCATCCCCCTCTTCTGTCCGGTAGACCCCGAGACCGATGATGGCCCGGTGATTGACTACGGTGTTGACGACCCCTCCTTCTTGCCAGAGCAACCAGGCAAGCCAACCCCCTTTGATCATTCCGATATCGCCCATTCTCTTCTCTCTTATGCTTGCATTAGAACTGCTACTGCTTTTTGTATGATCCTATTCTGATGCATAGCCTGTTGTTGATACTGCTTTCATACCTTACATGTTTATACTAAACTGCTTAGTATAGGCTGGTTAGAGATCCACCAGTGACCCCCTACCTTGTCCCGACTGCCCCGCTGGATTATCAGAAGACCCGATCAACGGGATCGAAGACCAGGACCCGGCACCGCACATCACTTCCCCCTTAGTTGCTCGACACTACTGGGTTACTATCGAGTGCCGAGGGTGAGACCTCATCAGCACTTCTGATGTTAACCTTGTAGGTTAGTTCATCGGTTGTGTTCATCGAGGGTGATTCCTCTTTCTCCACTCCCGATAACGACATTGTCATGCAACTCCTCAAGAGTGGACCTCGAGGGTGACTCCTCTTTCGTTCACCTTGACGATTAACATCAGGCGGAATTCCATCATGGGTGATTTCCTCAGGTTTTCCTTTGGTGTCAGACACACAGTTACTATGGTTACTATGACTTTACACTGAACATGGTTACTACAGACGGGTCGACCCTGAGGGGTACCCGCGCAAGCTTAATTGCGAGTGATGTGTAGTCGGGTTGACCTGGAAGGTGCCCGCGAGATAAATACGAGGCGTGGCCGGGCACTCGCCCTTGCCGCAAGTTCTCGAGACAGGGCGATGGGGTCACATGATCGTGAATCTCTGCTCGTTACCGCGCGTTCCCAAGACACTAAATGGTTTGGATATTTGATCCGAGGGGCCTCTGGCCTGATAGCGCTAACCATCACGTGGGCATAGTATGGGTGTTCTGCGTCATATGCATTAGCCGAAGCTTAACTGACGTCATTGCGACTGAGCGGCGCGCGCCGGGTTGGACTAGTTAGGCTCCTACCTTTTTAAAGGAGGTTGCTAGGTCTTCTCACCGGCCGTGTACGCAACGTGCAGGAGTTCCCGGGGCGATTGGCCCATGACCCCTGGGGGCATAGGGTTTAGTCCGGCGTGCATGACCACTCTATTAAGCCTAGGTCGGGTTGCGACGTATTGTTTGGCCGAGGGCGGGCATGACTTGATGGTGTGTCCGGCCGGAGTTAAGCAAGCGTGATGGGTAAGTTGGTGCACCCCTGCAGGGAAGAAAACATCTATCAATAGCATGTCCTACGGTAACGGACACTTGGAGTTGTATCCCGATCGCTACAACTAGAACTGGATGTCGAGGCATTGTTTGGATATGTTTCTTCGGGAGTCGAGAAAGGATCCCGGAGTGTTGGAACAACAACATAAATATGACTTATGATATAGTACTCTACTCCCCCCTGTTGCTGCAAGACGGTGGTTTCTAGAAGATGCTAGTCTTCGATAGGGCTAGCTTCTCCCCCTCTTATTCTGGCATTCTGCGGCTTAGTCCACATATACTACCCTTTTCATTGATACCAATGCATATGTAGTGTAGATCCTTGCTTGCGAGTACTTTGGATGAGTACTCACAGTTGCTTTGCTCCCCCTTTTCCCCCTTCTTTCTTCTTTCTGGTTGATGCAACCAGATATTGGAGTTCAGGAGCCAGATGCCACACTTGACGACTGCTATTACCCCGATGGAGGCTACTACTACGTGAAGACCGCCGACGACCAGGAGTAGTTAGGAGGTCCCAGGCAGGAGGCCTTGCCTTTTTGATCGTTGATGTTTTGTGCTATCCTTCTTAAAGCAAACTTGTTTAACTTATGTCTGTACTCAGATATTGTTGCTTCCGTTGACTCTTGTGTATTCGAGCTTATGTATTGGAGCCCTCAAGGCCTCTGGCTTGTAATATAAAGCTTGTATTATTTTAGTTTGTGTCTAGAGTTGTGTTGTGATATCTTCCAGTGAGTCCCTGATCTTGGTCGTACACATTTGTGTGCATGATTAGTGTATGGTCAAATCGGGGGCGCCACACTTAAAGAATAGAGCTATGCTCCCAGGCAACGGCGCTAGAAAATAGTCTTGATAACCCACAAGTGTAGGGGATCGCAATAGTTTTCAAGGGTAAAGTATTCAACCCAAATTTATTGATTCGACACAAGGGGAGCCAAAGAATACTCTTAAGTATTAGCAGCTGAGTTGTCAATGCAACCACACCTGGAAACTTAGTATCTGCGGCAAGATAGTTTAGTAGCAAACTAATATGATAGTGGTGGTAGCAGCAATAAAAGTACCGATAGTGTTTTTGTCGTTTTTGTGATATAAGCAACGGAAAAGTAAATAAGCGGCTAGCAATATAGGTAAAGCTCGTAGGCATTGGATCGGTGATGGGAAATTACATCGGATGCAATTCATCAGGTAGAAGTTATAACCTAGGGTGACACAGAACTAGCTTCAGTTCATCAATGCAATGTAGGCATGTATTCCGAATATAGTCATACGTGCTTATGGAAAAGAACTTGCATGACATGTTTTGTCCTACCCTCCCGTGGCAGCGGGGTCCTGTTGGATACTAAGGGATATTAAGGCCTCCTTTTAATAGAGTACCGGACCAAAGCATTAACACATAGTGAATACATGAACTCCTCAAACTATGGTCATCACCTGGAGTGGTCCCTATTATTGTCACTTCGGGGTTGCAGGATCATAACACATATTAGGTGACTATAGACTTGCAAAATAGGATCAAGAACACACATATATTCATGAAAACATAATAGGTTCAGATCTGAAATCATGGCACTCGAGGCATAGTGGCAAGCATTAAGCATAGCAAAGTCATAGCAACATCAATCTCAGAACATAGTCGATACTAGGGATCAAACCGTAACAAAACTAACTCGATTACATGATAGATCCCATCCAACCCATCACCGTCTAGCAAGCCTATGATGGAATTACTCACACACGGCGGTGAGCATCATGGAATTGGTGATGGAGGAAGGTTGATGATGACGATGGCGACGATCTCCACTCTCCAGAGTCTCGAACGGACTCCAGATCAGCCCTCCCGAGAGAGATTAGGGCTTGGCGGCGGCTCCGTCTCGTGAAACATGATAATTCCTTCTCCTTGATTTTTTTTCTTCCCGAAACGGAAGATATAGGATCTGGGGATACGTCGGTGGAGCATCGGGGGGCCCACGAGGCAGGGGGCGCGCCCTGGGCAGGGGGGCGCCCCCCACCCTCGTGGATATGGTGTGGGCCCTCGGTGAGGATCTTCTTGTAGATATTTTTTATATTTTCCGAAATAATTCTCCGTTGATTTTCAGGCGATTCCGAGAACTTTTTATTTCTGCACAAAAACAACACCATGGCAATTCTGCTGAAAACAGCGTCAGTCCGGGTTAGTTCCATTCAAAGCATGCAAGTTAGAGTCCAAAACAAGGGCAAAAGGGTTTGGAAAAGTAGATACGTTGGAGACATATCAGGTATCATCGCCAAGAATATCACATCACCACCTCCAAAGAAAGAGACATAATCACATGGGTATGGCACTCCCCTTGGCAACTGCCAAGCTTGGGGGAGGTGCCCCGGTATCGTATCACCTTCACACTCCTATCTTTACCGTTTTTCTTAGTTCGATCATTTTCGTAATATCATGATCTAGTAGAATAAAGTTTGGTATGATCTAGTTGTGAGCTTGCTTTATGATTCTTATCGATGTAATCGAGTCCGTGAGCTATATATAATAAAGATCAGTTTTGAGTCAAGGGTTTGATTATCTCACTATGATCATGAGAGTATAAAAGAAAATATAAAAAGTAACAAAGAGATCATATTGATCTTATGGAAAGTAATGACTTCACATAAAAATAGTATGATGAATGAAAGTTGTTGAGAATTGACAAACCAAGTTTTGGTCATCGTTGCAGTTAATAAGAAGTAATAAGGAAAGAGAGGTTTACACATACAAATATACTATCTTGGACATATTTTGTGATTGTGAGCACTCATTAAAATATGACATGCTAAAGAGTTGATGTTGGACAAGGAAGACAATGTAATGGGTCATGTCTTCTTACATCCGAAATAAAGTATATTGTTATGGATCATCCAACATGTTGAGCTTGCCTTTCCCCCTCATGCTAGCCAAACTCCTTGCACGAAGTAGAGATACTACTTGTGCTTCCATACATCCTTAAACCCAGTTTTGCCATGAGAGTCCACCATACCTACCTATGGATTGAGTAAGATCCTTCAAGTAAGTTGTCATTGTTGCAACTCTCTAAACATGTATGATCTAGTGTGGAGAAAATAAGCTTTATACGATCTTGTGATATGGAAGCAATAAACGCGATGGACTGCATAATAAAGGTTCATATCACAAGTGGCAATATAAAGTGATGTTCTTTTGCGCTAAGATTTTGTACATCCAACCATAAAAGCACATGACAACCTCTGCTTCCCTCTACGAAGGATGTAACATCCCAAATTTTCAATTTGGAATGTTATACATAGGTCATCATATGAATATCATATTTTATTTGCATTTTGTGTCGCGATCCTCAAAATTCTAAGCAACTCAAGGACCCACGAAGAGAGTTGGGGATTTCACTGTTTTCATATTTGATTTTTTTTTCAAATGTCGAAACAAGGATCATTTGGTTTAATTATTTTTCTCTCCGAAAATATTTCATATTAAAATATATGAGAGGAGTTAATATGACTTCTCCAAAATAAATGAAATATTGGAGGAAAAATATTAAAATCAAAATATTAATTTTATTTGGATTTTATTGCAATTTTATTCGATTAGGAAAAATATGCATTTTTAAAAATTGCATTTAGGTCCAGGAAATATGTTCACTTTGTCCTAAATATTATTAGAGGATGGTGAAAATTTATTTCGGAATTTTGCGACTCCGTTTAATATTTATTTTATTTGTTTTTCCGCATCAGGATTATTTTAAAAAAAAAATTCAACCGACCTAAACGGGTCGCGAGCGACCCGGACTCCTGTTGGGCGAGGCTTTATAAGCCGCAGCCCGCGACCCCGAGGCCCAGCTACCGCCGCCGACCTAACCCTAGCCGTCGCCGCCGCGCCTCGCCGCCGCGTCCCGCCCCGCCCCGCCGCCGCCCCGATACGTTCTCGCCGCCGGTTTTCTTTTCGGTTTTCGGTAAAAAAAAACCTAGATCGGTTTGTTTTTTTAGTTGGATCGGTTCGGTTTTTTCTCGGTTTAGTTATTTAGCGGATGTTCATCCGTATGTTCGTTTTAACAAACGCTTTTCGTCAGTTAGCCGCAGACAGCGAACGTTCGTTCGTTAGCCTTTTTGTCTCGTTTTCTTTTTCAAGGTTTTTCCGCGATTATTTTCGATCGCGATTTCTGCCCTGATCTTCGTTTTAGTTTATCTTTTCAGTCGTTAATCGGAATCAGGTGAAACAAGCGCCTAGAGCTTCGTCTAGAAGCCCTCTTTCTGTTTAACAACTTGAACAAGATTTTGGTACTTTAAAATTTGACTTTAGTAAAATTTAGTAAACGGATCTTGTTTCTTTCATAGTTTGAGTTTCGCTGCTCCGTTTGATTTGATTCTTTTTGCAAACCGGAGTTCTTCAATTGAACTTTTTGGTTAGATCTTCTTATTTGAGTTTTACTCATGCATCTTTGCTTGATTGCTTATGTATGCTATTGTTTGTTTGCGATAGAATTCCCGGAGTGCGAAGCGTGCTACTACGAGTCACTAGATTTTGCAAATCGTTAGCAAGGCAAGTAACACACTGATCATACCCCTTTATTACCCGGTTTTATGCATTAAGTTCAACCCTCACACATTGCATGAGTAAGATCTCTTAACATGTGGGTCTGGGAAGTAGATGTTGAGGTAGAACTTATTACCTGTTTTATTATTAAACCCTTGGGAGTTACTTTTACGTTATGCTTAGGTTGCCATGCTATGCTCGTAGACGTGGTTTGGATTTGAGAGTATCCATGACAGATGTGCGATTGCTAATTAATGGTTCAACTTAAGGTGGCAACTTTAATACACATCTGGGTGGATTGGTTGCAGGGCACCTGGAGAATCCAGTGTTGTCCTAGGAAATCCCGGAGGACCTGTGCGATTATCCTATGGAATGCCACCCAGGCTCAAAGGGATCATAAGATTATTCATGCTAGAAACTTCCGTGTGCAGCCACAATGCCATTATGGGCTCTTGCATAGTTGAGTATGTTGTGTGACCTCTTTCAGTGATGGACTAGCAGATGTAGGGGAAAGTAGGTGTACGGGTCTACCCAGGGTAATGATTAAATGCTTCTGAAAGACTGTGTCTCGATCATTTGTTTCTCAAACACCATGCAGTGCAAGAAATCCAACGGAGGCGATCGAGTCTTGTGGGGAAAAGTGCACAAACCTCTGCAGAGTGTACAAACTAATCATGATTAGCCGTGTCCCCGGTTATGGACATCTTGAGTATCTGGTACTTAAATTATTGATTTGATATCATCACTCTAAATTAATTTGATGGGTTGATAATGATTAGTTTAATTGGGATTGAGTTGGAGGAACCTTCTGAATGATGTTTCAACTACCATGATAGTTAAAATAAAATGTATTCCTTTGTTGTAGGGAAAATTTGGCTTTATAAAAAATATTATAACCTTAGAGCCTCCATCAGCCATATATGCATGTAGTGATAGCATATATATGTTCCTTGCTCTACTGTGTTATCTTGCCAGCATATTCCATGTGCTGACCTATTTCGGGCTGCAACATATCATGTTGCAGACTTTTCAGAAGAAGAGTAAGGTGCGCTAGGTCGTTTGTCATGCACTCTGCTATGTCATTGGAGTTGACGGACTCACTTTATCTTCCAAGCCTTCCGCTGTTATCATAGTTAGATGGCCTTATGCCATATCTTTTGTAATAAGCTCTCTTTTGAGACATTCGATGTAATAAGTGTGTGATTGCTACTCTGTTATAAATCCTTCGAGTACTGTGTGTGTCAGCATTACCGATCCAGGGATGACACTGAAGCACAGAGACTTGATCCATTCGGGTCGGGTCACTACAAGATGGTATTAGAGCACACGTTGAATGTAGGACACGACCACTAAGATGAGCCATATGTCACTCTTCTCTACTCATTTCTGACTCCTCTCCATTTTATACTATTTAGGATGGCGAACTCAAGGAACAAGTTTACCCAACCGGATGAAGATACACCTTTTGGACGACACTTGAAGGAAGTCACTAGGTACCTGAACATCAGAATACCAAGCTTCACCGGGACCTACACTGCCACTTTACCAGAAGAGGAGCGATGGATTATACGAGTTCAAATTCCCGGGAGGACGTTCATGCCAGTCATCGAGCCCATAGAGTTTTCCTTTGATGCACTAACCTGGAGCCTAGGCAAGAGTATGGCAGCTCACATTGCTATAGGACGAATTGGAGAAGTCTACAAACAAGAGATGAAGGACACTATCTACCAGATATGTAGGCGCCGAGATGAAAAATGGGAGATGATGTTGGGGATCGTTGCAGAAAATCAAAACAAATTCCTACGCATCACCAAGATCCATCTATGGAGTCTACTAGCAACGAGAGGGGAGTGCATCTTCATACCTTTGAAGATCGCGATGCGGAAGTGTTGCAAGAATGCGGTTGGTAGAGTCGTACACGAAGCGATTCAGATCGCGGTCGAATCCGATCTAAGCGCCGAACGACGGCGCCTCCGCGTTCAACACACGTGTAGCACGGTGACGTCTCCCGCGCCTTGATCCAGCAAGGGGAGAGGGAGAGGTTGGGGAAGACTCCGTCCAGTAGCAGCACGATGGTGTGGTGGTGGTGGAGGAGCGTGACACTCCAGCAGGGCTTCGCCAAGCACTGCGTGAGACGAGGAGGAGGAGGGGTAGGGTTGCGCCAAGAGAGAGAGAGGAACTCGTGCATCTGGTAGCCCCAAAACCCCACATATATATAGGGGAGGGGAGGGCCTGCGCCCCCATCTAGGGTTCCCCCCTAGGGGTGGCAGCAGCCCCTAGATCCCATCTGGGGGTGGTCAGGAGGGGGAAGAGAGGGGGCGCACTAGGGTGGGCCTTAAGGCCCATTTGGACCTAGGATTTGCCCCTCTCCCATCCCCTGCACCCTAGGCCTTGGTGGGGGCGCACCAGCCCACCTAGGGCTGGTCCCTTCCCACACTTGGCCCACGCAAGCCTCTGGGGCTGGTGGCCCCTCCCGGTGGACCCCTGGAACCATTCCGGTGGTCCCGGTACGTTACCGATAACGCCCAGAACACTTCCGGTGACCAAAACGGGACTTCCCGTATATAAATCTTTACCTCCAGACCATTCTGTAACTCCTCGTGACATCCAGGATCTCATTTGGGACTCCAAACAACATTCGGTAACAACATACTACATTCCCTATAACCCTAGCGTCATCGAAGCTTAAGTGTGTAGACCCTACGGGTTCGGGAACCATGCAGTCATGACCGAGACATATCTCCGGCCAATAACCAACAGCGAGATCTGGATACCCATGTTGGCTCCCACATGTTCCACGATGATCTCATCGGATGAACCACGATGTCAAGGATTCAATCAATCCCGTATACGATTCCCTTTGTCTAGCGGTATAGTACTTGCCCGAGATTCGATCGTCGGTATACCGATACGTTGTTCAATCTCGTTATGGCAAGTCTCTTTTCTCGTTGTGTAACACATCATCCCATGACCAACCCTTTAGTCACATTGAGCTCATTACGATAATGTCTTACCGAGTGGGCCCAGAGATACCTCTCTGTCATACGGAGTGACAAATCCCAGTCTCGATTCGTGCCAACCCAACAGATACTTTCGGGGATACCCGTAGTGTACCTTTATAACCACCCAGTTACGTTGTGATGTTTGGCACACACAAAGTATTCCTAAGATATCCGGGAGTTGCACAATCTCATGGTCTAAGGAAAGGATACTTGACATTGGAAAAGCTTTAGCATACGAACTACACGATCGTGTGCTAGGCTTAGGATTGGGGTCTTGTCCATCACATCATTCTCCTAATGATGTGATCCCGTTATCAATGACATCCAATGTCCATGGTCAGGAAACCGTAACCATCCATTGATCAACGAGCTAGTCAACTAGAGGCTCACTAGGGACATGTTGTGGTCTATGCATTCACACATGTATTACTGTTTCTGGATAATACAATTAAAGCATGAACAATAGACAATTATCATGAACAAGGAAATATAATAATAAGCATTTTATTATTGCCTCTAGGGCATATTTCCAACAGTCTCCCACTTGCACTAGAGTCAATAATCTAGTTACATTGTGATGAATCGAACACCCATAGAGTTCTGGTGTTGATCATGTTTTGCTCGTGGAAGAGGTTTAGTCAACGGATCCTCGACATTCAGATCCGTATGCACTTTACAAATATCTATGTCTCCATCTTGAATGTAATTTCGAATGGAGTTGAAACGATGCTTGATGTGCTTGGTCTTCTTGTGAAACCTGGGCTCCTTCGCAATGGCAATAGCTCCAGTGTTGTCACAAAAGAGAGTCATCGGGCCCGACGCGCTTGGAAAAACTCCTAGGTCGGTGATGAACTCCTTCATCCAGACTCCTTCCTGCGCTGCTTCGAAAGCAACTATGTACAACGCTTCACATGTAGATGCCGCCACGACGCTCTGCTTGCAACTGCACCAGCTGACTGCCCCACCATTCAAAATATACATGTATCCGGTTTGTGACTTGGAGTCATCCAGATCTGTGTCGAAGCTAGCATCGACGTAACCCTTTACGACGAGCTCTTCGTCACCTACATAAACGAGAAACATATCCTTAGTCCTTTTCAGGTACTTCAGGATGTTCTTGACTGCTGTCCAGTGTTCCATACCGGGATCACTTTCGTACCTCCCCACCAAACTTATGGCAAGGTTCACATCAGGTCTGGTACACAGCATGGCATACATAATAGAACTTATGGCCAAGGCATAGTGTAATGCCCAGTATGCGACTATGTCTCCCACGTGTCGAGGCACGACTTAAAGATATAAGCGCATACTAGAATGATCTCAAGTATGGTATCTTTGCACAACTCATGTAAAAGCAGGGATGAAAGTGTAAAAAGGTAGTTGGCTTACACTCGCCACATCACACAATGAAATACATTAACATACATCATCCAAATAAAATCAGAGTCCGACTACGGACGAAATCCAAATGAAAAGATACCATAACAACACAAGGCCCGGATCATCCTAGTAAGAGCCACTACTGATCGTCGGGATAAGACACATAGTAACGTCCACGCTCTTCATCGAACTCCCAGTACAGCTCTGAACCACCACCTGTGTAGTTCTCAACGGTACCTGCATCTGGTGTGTGTTGAATCTGTGAGCCACAAAGGACTCAGCAATCCCGTTCCCGGGTAACAAGACTATCAAAGCCTTAGGTGTGGAAAAGGCTTAAAACAAGGTTGCAGCAGCACTAAGCACTAGCTTACGAGATTAGAGCGAGAAGAGAACAAGTGCCAACGATCGCCAAGTTGATCAAGAAGTGATCCTAACTACTCCCGATCAAACATAACCCCACCGTGTTCACTTCCCAAACCCCTTCGAAAAGAGACCATCAAGGTTACTCATGCAGGTAGTGTATTCATGAACATGGTGTCAAGTTATCTACAACCAGATATTAACAAATTCCCATCTGCCACATAACCGCGGGCACGGCTTTCGAAAGATCAAACCCTATAGGGGTGTCCCAACTTAGCCCATCACAAGCTCAGGATCTGCGGAGTCGCAACTCCAAGGTGGGAAGACCCGAGTATTCTTGGAATCTCGTGCTCAAGATATTCCGACAAAGGTAAAACTAATCCAGCAAGACCTCCCGACGTGCCGACACCCTGACAGTAGCCGCGCGTATCTAGTCTCAGGCCACGACCGGATGAGTCATCCTACAGGTGTATACCAGACCTTGAGTTTCCTCTAGGTGGCCCCGCAGTCTGCTCAGTTTGGACCAACACTCATGAGGAGCACTGGCCCGGGGTTGTTAATTAAGAACTCGGGTTTGCAACGCCATATGCAAGTTTTAGTTATTAGGCAAAAGTAAAACCAATGTTGGGCCTTGCTGGAAAAGCTTTAGCGCTGAGCGGGTTATCAAGGGGGGCCCATAAACCCCAACCATGTTAGGGACTCAAAATCAAGGAACATAACACCGGTTTATCGGTTCCTAGGGTGGCATGAGTGGAACAAAACACCAAGCAAGAGGCTTAGCCTTCCACCCATTACCAATATATAGGTGATTTAGTTTAACAGTTTATATATTGTGATATCCCAACAATAACTTCATCATGAAGCAAGAATCTTCAAATCTTCACCTGCAACTAACAACGCTATAAGAGGGGCTAAGCGATGCTTACTTAGCCAAACAACGGTTTGCTAGGAGGGTGGTTAAAGAGTTTAATGGCAACAATAGGAGGGCTGACAAACAGACATAGGCATCGAGGCAATATCTAAAGAGCGAGACATCTAGCATAGGCAAAGATAGTAGTGATATCTGGGTATGGTCATCTTGCATGTTGATTCCACGGGGGGATTGTAACCTTGCTCCTCAAACTCAGCCTCGGTAGGAACCTCGTACTCTGAATCGTCACCGGGCTCTAACCAACACAACAAGCAACACCGGAACAACAATCAATCATCATGCAATGCTCAACCACATGATGCATGAGCATGATGCATATGGACATGAATAGATATGATGCATGGCCTGGGGACACAAGAGTGCAATAACATCATAGCCAACAAGATCACTCACATGAAAGAAACAAGCAAAAGAACAAAACTAACAAGTTTATGTAGATTATTCAAACAAGCACCCAACAAGTTTAAAGTAGTTGGTTAACATGGCAAGGGTGCAACTAAGAGTACAACAATATGCTAGCATATTTAAATGGGCTGGAAATAACAAACAACAATTTCCAGAAACTCCCATAATTAATTAAATGCATTTGGGACAGATCTGAAAAACTTCTGTTATAAAGTTGTTAAACATGCAAAACAACAGCACCATAATATTCTACACATTTTTCCACCCCAAATGCATATAAAGTTTGTTACATTTGGAGTTGTAGATATTTAGTTATGATTTTTACAAGTTTTAAGCATTTTTAACACAAGAATAATTCAAACAGCATTTTAAATGTTTTTAAACATGACAACAAACAGCATATTCATAAACTACATGAAAAACCAAGCAAGTTTCATATTTCACTCAAACCCAACAGATGCATATATCAACAGATATTAAATAAACAAAGAATATGCAGAAAAAGTAAAAGAAAAAGAAAAACAGAAAAGAAAATAGGCGCAAAAGGTCAAAAGTGACCCAGGCCTAAGCTAGCCGCAACCACTGACCTGTGGGGTCAGGGCACTGATGTGGCAGCGGCTGTGTGCGCGTGTGGGTGGAAGTGTGCTGAGAGGACAATATGTGGGGCCTGCCTGTCAGTCTCACGCGAGGCAAAATGGGGGATTAAATCCCACTGCCCCCGGATGGAATCGAACTCAGGTCTCGCGGCTAACTGACGAAGGCGCTAGCCACTGGGCTAGGCAGGTGATCTTGACAGAGAAGGAGTCTGTCTCCTCTTGAGGCATTCTGCAACAGGTGCAGATCCCCATCTGGTCGAACCAGAGAAGCTCATCGATGGCGGCGAGCGCAACGGCGGTGACGGGCACTGCGGTGGCTGCGGGGTTAGGTTGCGGAGGGACTCGGAAGTAGATGGTGCAAGGGGAGGACGAACTGCTCGAGTACGAGCAGCGGCTCGGCTCAGGACGCGGGCGCTGTGGTGGTGGAGCAGCACGGCGCTGCGTTGGTGGAGCAAGGGCGCGCGGGCTCAGGCGTGCGTGAGCGCGGTCAGGCCCGGACGAGAGCGAGCACGGGGAGCGGCGATCGCGAGAAGCAGGCGCGGACGCGAGTGAGCACGGCAGGTGTTCCCTGAAGTTTCAGAGAAATGCCGGAGCACGGGGAGGGCGAGGTTGACACGGGCCTGGCGACGGCGCAGGTGCACAAAAGGCAACAAGGAGGAGATGGGGAGGAGCCGAGTATACCACCTCTACCTGCGATAGGAAGACGAGGCCGACGACGGGGCTATGCGACACAGGCAAGCTATGAACTCCGGCGACGACGACTGGCCGAGGCGGCGCTGGAATCAAAGGAGGAAGAAGACGGCGCTGCGACGGCGAGTTGGCGCCCGATCCATGTAGTAGGGGAAGTAGTCAACGACGGGGAAGGAGCAGGACACGACACCAGTGGCTGAACCCAACCGGAGGATCGCCGGCGACGACGAGGCGCTCTCAGCTGCGCTCGATGGTTTGCGGGGACGAAGAAGGAGGGAAGGGGAAGATCCCTTGGGAGGAGGCGGCGAAGGAGGAACCCTAGAGGGGGCCTTGAGTGTTATAAAAAGGGGGGAGCGGCGACGCTGGCCTCGGCGTGCGTGACGGCGAGCTCACGGTGTCGGCGCTCTGGAACATGGCAAAGGCACGACGCGACTGAAGGAGCAGGTAACCGTCGAAGCTGGAGAGGCCGACATGTGGGGTCAGGTGCGAGGGAGGGAGACGGCGCGACTATGCGCCGGCTCACTGGGCCTGCGGGTGTCCAGCTGGGCCGCTGGAGCTGCTGCGGCTACGAGCTGGTAGGCGGGCTGCTACTGCGGGAGGCCCAGGTAAGTTTCTCTGCTGAACCTTTTCAATTTTTGTTTATTTAAATAAACAGTCGAATGAAGAAAAGGACAGGGGGCTAGGAGAGGAGTTTGGGAAAAACAAAAATACCCCCAAGCTCCTGGATTTATGCACAAATTTATAAAATTGGCTTGGACATTTTTAGAGGCAGAAAAATAATACAAGTTTGAATAATATCCAAACTTGTGCCATTTTTGAACCCAACCAAGACAATTCCAAAAAGGATGAAATTTGGCAGAGAGGTGTAGACATGGTGCAAGATTTTTGGGAAAAGAAAGAACATTAATGGACTAGGCTAGGTGACTTGCAAAAATAAATAAAGAAAGGAAGGGAAGGATGAATGAAGAGGGGAAAACAAGAAGGAGGGGGTCTAGGGTTGCAAGGGCATGGCTAGGCACCAACACTCACACACATCAACAAGGTGCCTCACATCACAACCACAACAAGAAAGTAAACTCATATGACTAAGATGCCATGATGATGAAGCAATGCATGGATGCAAAATAAAATAAAATAACATGACAATGCAATATAAAATGAGCTCAAATGACAAGAACCCCCAAGGATAAGGACAAGGATCAAAATGAGAATTGCTTTATTGCCATTATAGGAAGGTATCACATATGGGGTGTTATAAACTCTCCTACACTATGAAAAGATCTCGTCCTGAGATCTAGGACTGGAAGAAGGAGGGATACTCGGAACAAAGGTGATCTTCTCGTTCCCACGTAGCTTCTCGGTCGGTATGGTGTGACCACTTCACTTTCAAGAACTTGATGGACTTGTTGCGGGTCATGCGCTCAGTTCCCTCAAGAATAGCAACAGGGCTCACGATAAGACAAGTCTTGTTGGAGATCAATCTCCTCGAACGGAATGGTGCGTTCAGGTGTCTGGAAGCACTTGCGGAGTTGAGACACATGAAACACATCATGAACATTTGCAAAGTTGGAGGGAAGCTCGAGTTGGTAGGCTAGATCGCCTCTCTTGCCAAGAATCTTGAAAGGGCCCATGTATCTTGGAGCAAGCTTGCCCTTGATACTGAACCTCTGGGTGCCCTTCATAGGAGAAACACGGAGATAGACATGGTCTCCAATGTCGAAAGCCAAGTCATGATGCTTGCCGTCATAGTAGCTCTTTTGACGCGATTGCGCGGCTTTGAGATTTTCACGTATGACTTTGCACATTTCTTTGGCTTCTGAGATCAAATCATTTCCAAGAAGTTGACATTCACCAGTCTCTGACCAGTTGAGAGGGGTACGGCACTTTCTGCCATATAGTATTTCAAAAGGAGCTTTGCCGGCACTTGCTTGGAAGTTGTTGTTGTAGGAGAATTCGGAAAACGGGAGACAATCTTCCCATTTCATACCGAAAGAGATGACACAAGCTCTTAGCATGTCTTCGAGGATCTGGTTCACTCTTTCGACTTGACCACTAGTCTGAGGGTGAAACGCAGTGCTGAAGCGAATTTTTGTGCCCATGGCTGACTGAAAAGAGTCCGAGAACTTGGATGTGAACAAACTTCCATAGTCTGAGGAGATCATTTGAGGAATGCCATGCAAAGAAAAAATCCTAGAGGTGTACAGCTTTGCCAGTTGAGCTGCGTTGATGGATTCTTTGACGGGAAGAAAATGAGCTACTTTAGTTAGCTTGTCAATCACTACAAAGATAGCATCATTTCCATTCTTGGACTTAGGAAACCTAGTGACAAAATCCATTTCAATGTGATCGAATTTCCACTCGGGAATAGATAGAGATTGAAGGAGACCGGCTGGACGTTGATGCTCTGCCTTCACTCTTCTGCAGACATCACATTCATTCATGAATTGGGCAATCTCCCTTTTCATGCGAGTCCACCAATATGATTGCTTGAGGTTTTGGTACATCTTAGAACATCCGGATGAATCGAGAGGAGGGAGTCATGTGCTTCGTTCATTATGAGCTTCCTGAGATCACCCTTGGGAACCACAATTCTGTCCTCAAAGAACAAGGTGTCTTTCTCATCAACGCGATAGCACTTTTATTTGGGAGTGATTGGCCTCGAACCCCTCGTTGGTTACCCCAAGTGGAAGGTGTAAGATGCAGTAAGTAGAAGTGTTTTCCCCTAGCAAAGATGCCAAGGATCGATTCCCCAGAGACTCCTAGGTTCAACAAGTAGGTGTCAATTGCTACGGCGCCAGATTAGTAGCAATCAACATGGACCTGCACACAGATACAAATAACTTTGCTCCCAACGAGTACAGAGAGGTTGTCAATCTCTCCGGCCTTGTAGTTCACAAAGGGTTAAAAGCAGTGATAGTAGTGATAGATAGTTTTTCTAATAGTAAGTAAATAATGGAAAGTAAATAGTGGATGTGATCAATGATGGTAATATGGACCCGAGTCTCATGATGTTCACTAGTGATGTCTCTCTCCCAAAAGACGATAAAACAGCTATGTGAGGTAAACAAATTACAGCTGGGCAATTGACAGGACCACGAACGCAAACCAATGCTGACTACATTGCAAGAAAGGTTGAGGTTCAAAGCATGGGCGGTACGCCAAAGTAAGTAGACCGAAATCCATCAATATCTACTACTAATCATCCACCTTGAGATATCTATCCAGAACATCTCGCTGGTATTAAGTTGCGAGTCCCACCCATAGTGTAAACTCAATGCAACAGACAACTGCATTAAAAGAACTTTGCGTAAAGTAAACAATCCTTGCACCCGCGGGCACAAGCACCGTTGTTTTCCCCCTTGTGGCAACAGCACATCCCCTAGACTCATGTTTCTGTCACTCAAGCTAGTCATCGAGGGGCATGAACCCACAATCGAGCATAACGTTCCCTCTTGGAGTCACTACCTATTACTCGGCCAAAGCAATAAATAACAACGGAGAACATGCAAGAATTACTTATGAACTAAAATATAAAAGAGGTGAATCAAATATATTACTCAAGATCAATCTGAACATAATATCATAATCCATCGGATCCCAGCAAACTCAACATAGCAACAGCATAAGGATTACATAGGTGCCTCGATCATGTAGGGCAACTCACGAGGACTAATTAGTGAAGCACAAGAACGGGAGGAGAACATCACATAGCTACTGGTCATGGACTCATGGTCCAAGGGAGACTACTCATGAGTCATCCGGGAGGCGTCCATGGTGGTGGAGAAGCTCCCGGTGGTGATCCTCCCCTCCGGCAGGGTGCCGGGAAGAGTTCTCCTGGTGCTCCCGATCTTGGAAGCGGCGGCGGCGGCGGAACAGAGATGGGATCGCGAAAAGAAGTCTTGTTCTGAGGGTTTCGGAGGTCCCTCTAAATATATGCCAAAGGGGGGCACCGGACGGGCTTCGGGGGGCCCAGGCGCCCCCCCCCGGCGCGGCCCAGGGGGGGCGCGCCCACAGGGCGCCTGGAGCACCTGTGCCCCCCCCAGGCTGCCCTTCGGAGGCAGTGTCGTTCCCGGATCGCTGATTTTTTATATAATTTTTCTGCATTTTTCTGGGCAGTTCTCGAAACGTGAAAACCTGAAATACAAAAACAGCCGAAAACAGAAACTGGCACTGGGGTGCACTGGATTAGTAAGTTAGTCCAAATATGATCAAAAGTGTATGGAAGTGTATGAATATCATGGCAATATCACCCAAAAGTGGCATGGAGCAAGCAGAAATTATAGATACGTTTTGGACGTATCAACATCCCCAAGCTTAATTCCTGCTCGTCCTCGAGTAGGTAAATGATAACAAGAATAATTTCTGTGGTGACATGCTATTAACCATATAAGACTTTCTCATAGTCATATGACAAAAGCTTACTGAGACAATGATTCTAAAGTAATTAAGTTGTCTCAAGAGAAAATCACAAATGACTGAAAGTTTTACAATATGAAACTGAAACATCAAAAAGATTTGCAATGAACATGATGTGCAAATATGATAAAGTGATATCTAGCTTTCCCCCTCTAGTGATGCAAAATATAAATGCAAGGGCACCTTCAAGGTTTAAGTGATGACTAGATACAATCATTTCAGAATAAACGATATCACAATCATGCAAAAGACAATGCTACTTTGGGACAATGCACATTACACTCAGAATGACAATCATGCTCTCAGTAGTTGGTGCTTCAATTACAAAGGTAAAAAGAAAGGTTAAGTGCTAAAGCTTTTTATTTTGAAACATGGAAGCAATTGTGTCAACGGTAGTAGTACTTCATATGTGTCATGCATAAAACATCCTATAAGTTGCAAGCCTCATGCATCGAATACCAATAGTGCTCGCTCCTTGTCCTAATTAGCTCGGATCCCCATGGGTTATCATTGCATTGCATATGTTTTAACCAAGTGTCACAAAGGGGTACCTCTATGCCACCTGTACAAAGGTCCAAGGAGATAGATCGCATTTGATTTCTCGTTTTTGATAGATCTCAACTTGAGGACATCCATACCGGGACAACATAGAAAATAGATGATGGACTCCTCTTAAATGCATAACCATATTCTCATAAGAGATTGAGGATTAAGGTCCAAGCTAAAACTTCCACCATGATGCATGGTTTTGGTTGGCGGCCCAATGTTCTTCTCTAACAATATGCATATTAATTCAACCCACGGTAAATCACCCTTACTTCAGACAAGACGAACATGCATAGCAACTCACATGATATTCAACAAAAGCGTGACAGTTGATGGCGTCCCCAGAAACATGGTTACCGCTCAGCAAGCAACTCATAAGAAATAAGATACATAAGCAACATATTCTTTACCACAATAGTTTTTTAGGCTACTTTCCCATGAGCTATGTATTGCATGGTTAGTTTGCTTAGTACAGGTGGAGGTTAGCAAAAGACTGGGAGCGACCAACTAAGAGAGCAATGACGGTCATAATCTTGCAGAGCGACAAAACAATATTGAATCAGGCATGGTAGTTATATCGCTACTTAGAAACAAAAGATCATCAAGGCTTGACAGACTTTCTTTACAGTCTTGAATATGCGTGAGCATACGCCAAGTCAATCAAAATAAATTCTCGAAGGAAGATATTACTAAACCATACCACATCATAGGCAAACAAACCAAGTTGGTACTCCAATAACACATTGGGAACCCCCCAGCTATTTGAGATTAACCATAAGAAAACCTGAACTACTAAGCACCATCATGAAAGTAGCATCTTTATCACAGACACATTAACCCATGCAATGGAAGCAAACTCTCTTAATAAGGTGAGCTTGGTAATTAAAGAGAGTTCAAGCAACCAACTAAATAAAAGCTCTTGAAAAGATAAGCATGAATACTAAGAGCAGAGCACGATAGTAGCTATTAAAAGACAAAGAACACACACAGCATAGATAGACATGAAAATTCTATGTAATGTTCTAGGTAGAAGTGGAGCGTGTTTCTATCCCACATAAAGGAATGCTGAGTTCCACTCGTTATGAAAAACTAAAAAGAAAACTAAAAGCAAGACGCTCCAAGCATAGCACATAACACATGAACTGATAAAAATATAGCGAAACGAAAGACGAACTGATAATGTTGATGGAGAAGGGGATGCACGGGGGCATCCCCAAGCTTAGACGCTTGAGTATCCTTGAATATTTCTTGGGGGTGCACGGGGGCATCCCCAAGCTTGAGCGCTTGACACTCTTGAATCTTTTTATCATCTTCCCTCGCACACTTGAAAACTCCCTTCATACATAACTCATCATAATCTGATTAGCGAGGTTAGTACCCTTAATAAAATAATTATACCTTGCTGGAAATAAGGATATTCTTGAAGTTCTACTGTTTCTCAAGATTGCCAAAAGGTTTTTGCAAAGAAAAAGAAGTTTCTTAATTTGCAAAGTGAAGGTAAGGCAAAACAGGACAGAATCTGTGAAAAACAGAACAGCAGGCAGTAATTGACCTGTTCGGGATACTTCTGCAACTCAAATCAAAAAACTCAGAACTGACGCACGAAAGACAATTATATAGAGAACGCTGTCGAAAACATTCAGATGAAAAAGATAATCTGGTGATTTTGTACGAATTTTTCTATCCAAGGACAAAATCTGTTTCCTGGACAGCACCTCACAACTTTTGAACTTTCTAGCAATCAGAGGCTATACTTGGCACAAATAGGAAAAGCAAAGATACAATGATGATGCTACAGCAGTAAACAACATCAAGACACAACAAAAGCAAAAAAAATTATTCATGTGGGCTGCCTCCCAAAAGCGCTTTCTTTTATGCCTTTAAGCTAGGCATAAGACTTTAATGATGCTCTCGTAGGAATAAGAGTTGAAGAACAAAAGAGAGCATCAAGAAGCAAATACCAAACACATTTAAGCCTAACATGCTTCCTATGCATAGGAATATTGCAATAGAATAATTCATTGAAGCACAAAGCAATAAGCATAGGAAGACAAAACAAGTGCAGCTTCAAAACCTTCAACATAAAGAAAGGGAACTTGATATTATTGAAATATCTATAAGCATATGTTCCCTTCTCATAATAATTTTCAGTGGGATCACGAATAAACTCAACAATATAAGCATCACATAAAGCATTGTTACCATGATCCACATGCAAAAAGGTACTCTTACTCTCCACATAAGCATAATGAAGAGGATAAAACTTAGTATAAAAGAGAGACATAAGCTCTTGCCAATCAAGCAAGTGCGAGTTATCGAGAAGCTTATACCAATCTGAAGCCTTATCTATAAGTGATACGGCGAACAATTTCCTCATGACAAACTCCCTTGATACACCTGCAAGCTTAAAAAATGAACATAGTTGTGACAGATATAGCAAGTGTTCACCGGGATGTCTGTCTCCTGCATAGCGATTAGCCAAAACATAATTGATAATACCAGCTGGTATTTTATAGGGCACAATTACAATAGGGGGAGGAGCAACCACCACAGGTGTGGGGCGTCTTCCCGCAAGCAACGATCCAATAGCAAGGTTGTCCATAAGCATAACTAGTGAAATACATGAAGAAAACTGAAAGGTAAACTAACAAGACTAAAAGCAAAGGTAAAAGATAGCATGCAACTCCCCTATCCTGAAGAGTGGAGTCCCCGGCAACGGCGCCAGAAAATATTCCTTGATGGGCCTCGAACCCCTCGTTGGTTACCCCAAGTGGAAGGTGTAAGATGCAGTAAGTAGAAGTGTTTTCCCCTAGCAAAGATGCCAAGGATCGATTCCCCAGAGACTCCTAGGTTCAACAAGTAGGTGTTAATTGCTACGGCGCCAGATTAGTAGCAATCAACGTGGACCTGCACACAGATACAAATAACTTTGCTCCCAACGAGTACAGAGAGGTTGTCAATCTCTCCGGCCTTGTAGTTCACAAAGGGTTAAAAGCAGTGATAGTAGTGATAGATAGTTTTTGCAATAGTAAGTAAGTAACGGAAAGTAAATAGTGGATGTGATCAATGATGGTAATATGGACCGGAGTCTCGTGATGTTCACTAGTGATGTCTCTCTCCCAAAAGACGATAAAACAGCTATGTGAGGTAAACAAATTACAGCTGGGCAATTGACAGGACCACGAACGCAAACCAATGCTGACTACATTGCAAGAAAGGTTGAGGTTCAAAGCATGGGCGGTACGCCAAAGTAAGTAGACCGAAATCCATCAATATCTACTACTAATCATCCACCTTGAGATATCTATCCAGAACATCTCGCTGGTATTAAGTTGCGAGTCCCACCCATAGTGTAAACTCAATGCAACAGACAACTGCATTAAAAGAACTTTGCGTAAAGTAAACAATCCTTGCACCCGCGGGCACAAGCACCGTTGTTTTCCCCCTTGTGGCAACAACACATCCCCTAGACTCATGTTTCTGTCACTCAAGCTAGTCATCAAGGGGCATGAACCCACAATCGAGCATAACGTTCCCTCTTGGAGTCACTACCTACTACTCGGCCAAAGCAATAAATAACAACGGAGAACATGCAAGAATTACTTATGAACTAAAATATAAAAGAGGTGAATCAAATATATTACTCAAGATCAATCTGAACATAATCTCATAATCCATCGGATCCCAGCAAACTCAACATAGCAACAGCATAAGGATTACATAGGTGCCTCGATCATGTAGGGCAGCTCACGAGGACTAATTAGTGAAGCACAAGAACGGGAGGAGAACATCACATAGCTACTGGTCATGGACTCATGGTCCAAGGGAGACTACTCACGAGTCATCCGGGAGGCGTCCATGGTGGTGGAGAAGCTCCCGGTGGTGATCCTCCCCTCCGGCAGGGTGCCGGGAAGAGTTCCCCTGGTGCTCCCGATCTTGGAAGCGGCGGCGGCGGCAGAACAGAGATGGGATCGCGAAAAGAAGTCATGTTCTGAGGGTTTCGGAGGTCCCTCTAAATATATGCCAAAGAGGGGCACCGGACGGGCTTCGAGGGGCCCAGGCGCCCCCCGGCGCGGCCCAGGGGGGCGCGCCCACAGGGCGCCTGGAGCCCCTGTGCCCCCCCCCAGGCTGCCCTTCGGAGGCAGTGTCGTTCCCGGATCGCTGATTTTTTATATAATTTTTCTGGATTTTTCTGGGCAGTTCTTGAAACGTGAAAACCTGAAATACAAAAACAGCCGAAAACAGAAACTGGCACTCGGGTGCACTGGATTAGTAAGTTAGTCCAAATATGATCAAAAGTGTATGGAAGTGTATGAATATCATAGCAATATCACCCAAAAGTGGCATGGAGCAAGCAGAAATTATAGATACGTTTTGGACGTATCAGGGAGTACCCTTAGCAATACCATGTTTCACTTTCTGCACCATAGCATCACTGAGTTGGGCCTCACGGATTTGATCTTCCAAGGTAGGAGCAACTTGAAGGTTTGCAAGAAAGCCTTGCGGAACAACTTGGAGGTTGAGCTTCCTGAATGATTCACAAAGTTCAGGCTGTAACGGTTTGAGAAGGAGAATGTTGCAATACGCCTTTCTGCTCAAGGCATCTGCAATGACATTGGCCTTGCCAGGTGTGTACTCAATGCTTGGATCATACTCTTGAATCATCTCAACCCAACGAGTCTGGCGAAGGTTAAGGTTTGGCTGTGTGAAGATGTACTTCAAGCTCTTGTGATCAGTGAAGATGTCCACTTTTCTGCCCAACAGAAGGTGTCTCCACGAGATCAAGGCATGTACAACTACTGCTAGCTCGAGATCATGTGTGGGGTAATTCTTCTCATTTGGTTTCAACTGACGAGAAGTGTATGCCACAATCTTCTTGTCTTGCATGAGAACACCACCAAGACCTTGCAATGAAGCATCACAAAAGACTTCATAAGGCTTGGACTCATCCGGAGGAGTAAGAACCGGAGCAGAAATGAGCTTCTCTTTGAGTGTTTTGAATGCCACATCACAATCAGGAGTCCAGGAGTACTTGACATTCTTCTGCAATAGGTTGGAAAGAGGCTTGGCAATCTTGGAGAAGTTCTCAACAAACCTTCTGCAATAGCTAGCGAGACCAAGGAAGCTCCGGAGTTGCTTGACATTATGCGGAGGTTCCCAGTTGACAATAGCTTCAACCTTCTCAGGGTTCACAGAAATTCCCTCGGTAGAGATAATATGGCCAAGATATAAGACTTTATCCAGCCAGAATTCACATTTAGAGAACTTCGCATAGAACTTGTGTTCACGGAGCCTGTCAAGGACCAAACGGAGGTGCTTGGCATGGTATTCTTCATTCTTGGAGAATACCAAGATGTCATCCAGATAGACGAGAACAAATTCATTGGTGTAGGGGTTGAATATGAAGTGCATCATCCTTGAGAAGGTGGGTGGAGCATTTGCAAGGCCGAAAGACATGACCGTGTATTCATAAGAGCCAAAACTCGTTCTGAATGCGGTCTTGGGAATATCCTCTTCACGGATACGAATCTGATGGTAACCCATCTGGAGATCGAGCTTCGAGAACACCTTTGCTCCTTTGAGCTGCTCGAACAATTCATTGATATTGGGGAGCGGATAGTTGTTCTTTATTGTCTTCTAGTTCAATGGCCGGTAATCAACGCAAAGGCGTTCCGTGCCATCCTTCTTCTTGACAAATAGAACACCACAGCCCCAAGGAGAAGTACTGGGCCTGATTAGACCCATACGTTCTTGCTCATCGAGTTGTTTCTTCAGCTCTTTCAACTCATCAGGGGAAAGCTTGTACGGACGCCGACATGCTGGCTCGGTACCAGGTTCGATTTCAATGACGAATTCAACTTAACAATGGGGAGGCATGCCTGGAAGCTTCTCGGGGAAAACATCTTCATATTCATTGACCACCGGAATCTGAGAAATGGCATTAATCTCGCCCTTGTCATTGAGAGAGAATAGCCTGATTGTGTTATCTCGAGAGGTGAAGATAATCACGTCTTCGTCAGGATGAGTAAGCTTGACTTCCTTATTTGCACAATCAATGTTTGCATCATGCTTGGAAAGCCAATCCATCCCAAGAATAATATCAATGTAAGAGTTACCGGGAACAACCGGAGAAACTAGAAAATGGTAATCACCCATGTGAATAGATATATCCGAAGCCATCAAATTAGATGTCATGTTTTTGCCCAGAGAAATAATTTGCAACTTCTTATCCAGAAATGCCGAAGTGAAATTATGCTTGGTAAAGAATGGCCTTGATATGAAACTGAGAGATGCACCAGAAACAAACAATACTTTTGTAGGAATAGAGTTAACTGGAAGGTTACCAAGTATCACATCTGAAGAATTCTCTGATTGAGCGGCATTCATCAGATTCACTGTTGGTGTTGTGCTTGACAATAGCAGTGCTGACAGGTGGAGGAGGCGGAAGGCGCCTTGGGTTGGGACACTTGTTGGCATAGTGACCCTTCTGAGAACACTTGTTGCAAGTCACTTCTGAGAGAGGCCGGTGATAAGGACCACTTGATCTTGAAGCTTGAAATTGAGGCTTGGACTGATTGCTTGGGTTGGGTGGGTGGGAGAAACCACGACCACCTGAGTGCTTGTTGTTGTTTGGAGGACGGAGCACTGGAGGAGGCGGTAGCCAGAACTTCTGCTGCTTGGCAACCACTTGAGATGAAGAGGAGGAGTGAACAACATCTCTGATCCTCTTTTTGGAAGCTTCAATCTTGAGCTGAGCTGCCTCTTGCTTGAGATCCATATTGTAGAATTGGTCAAATTCATCCGGCTCGAACAAGGTGAGAGCTAGTTGGAGTTCATCTTTCAGACCACCACGGAACTGATAAATCTTGCTCTTGGCATCGGGGATGTCTTGCTTGGCATAACGAGCAAGATTCTGGAACTTGACATTGTATTGATAGACGGACATGGTGCCTTGCTTCAGGTTGCGGAATTGCTCACGCATGCCTTCAATGACATTGGTTGGAATGTGGTGAGAGCGGAAATCTTTGCAGAAGTCAGTCCACGAGATCTCACGACCACCTCTGGAATCTTTGTACTATTGCCACCAATCAGCAGCTTGATCTTTGAGTTGGAAAGTGGAAAACTTGACATAATCCTCAGGTCTCACGTTACTGCATTCAAAGTGCTTTTTGATGTCTGTGATCCAGTCTTCAGCATCTAGCAGATCCACACAGTAACTGAACGACTTCGGTTGGTTTGCCAGGAATTGGTTCAGAGTCGCAAAGTAAGGTTGATTGAACAGATTGCCTTGGCCTTGGTTCCCATGATTGCCTTGATTTGCTTGGTTGGCTTGAAAGTTCTGCATCATTTGCATAAGCATCTGGGTGTTCTGGTTGGCCACTTGCATAATTGCTCTCCATGCCTCAGACGGAGGAGGAGGGGAAGGAGGACGTCCAGGAACACGCTCTTCTTCACCCTCTTGGTTAGGGTTGGGAACCTTCTTAGGAGCCATACTGAATGAGATGACAACTATTAGCCATTGATGGAAATTATAGAAGCTGAATCAACGGCTAGAAATTGCAACATAAGTCTTGACAAAACATTCGAACAAAACAAACGAATGAATTCCAGAGTTTAATGGTACAACAATCTTCTCGAGAAGCCACTTGGGAGAACAAAAGGAAAATAAAAAACAACAAGGATCAGATGGAACAAATACATGATAGAAGCTTCGTTCCACATGTTCGTGTTGAATGCTCATGGAACGTGTTACAAAGGGTGTTGCAATCCCCGGATCAGCATAGCCAAGGACCCTTTAAGATGCAACTCCCAATTGGAACAACGCCCATGAAACCCCTTCACTCGATGTTGAACCCCAAACCTCATACCATGCACTCGTTGGAAGAATGCCTACGAGCTACTTGAAGATCCCACCTATTAATTCCCCAAGGTTTTCGGTTATGCAATCGGGTGTTGGGGATAAAGGGGAAGCACCGCGCACTCAACTCTAAACCTACATCCAGCTGTATCCATCCGTCAACACATAACCAGTCATCCTCAGAAATTGTTTACCTCGGACCTTCGAAATGCATCCGCTATACTAGTTGTGGCAATACTCCCGAACTATCCCACCAGTACTGGGTGACGTCGGGGTTATCTCACCACTAACCGCATAGAAGAGTTTTCGATGTCGGCCGTCTTAAGTATTCTAGAACCGATGCGATACATTTGTGAAGACAACACCTCGGAGCTCAAGTCCCCGGGACACTGCCACAACCCCTAAAGGATAGGAGGCATCGAGAACAATGTTCTCGTCACAAAGCTATTGGAACAATCCAAACAATACTCGCATGATCCTAAAAAGAAATTAGTGAATTTTTTAGAGTAGAAGAGATAGGACAACGTTGGGAGTCCTCACCAGAGCGATGAAGGGATGAGGAGTAAAAGAAATCCTACTCTCCGATATATATAGGACTCAAAACATTTTTTTGTGTGTGCCTAGACTCAACCGTCAATGATTCGATCAATCAGGGGGGCTCCTAGGTCGGAGAAGGCTCTGAATACCAACTTGTAATGCCCAGTATGCGACTATGTCTCCCACGTGTCGAGGCACGACTTAAAGACATAAGCGCATACTAGAATGATCTCAAGTATGGTATCTTTGCACAACTCATGTAAAAGCAGGGATGAAAGTGTAAAAAGGTAGTTGGCTTACACTTGCCACGTCACACGATTAAATACATTAACATACATCATCCAAATAACATCAGAGTCCGACTATGGACGAAATACAAACGAAAAGATACCATAACAACACAAGGCCCGGATCATCCTAGTAAGAGCCACTACTGATCGTCGGGATAAGACACATAGTAACGTCCACGCTCTTCATCGAACTCCCAGTACAGCTCTGAACCACCACCTGTGTAGCTCTCAACGGTACCTGCATCTGGTGTGTGTTGAATCTGTGAGCGACAGAGGACTCAGCAATCCCGTTCCCGGGTAACAAGACTATCAAAGCCTTAGGTGTGGAAAAGGCTTAAAACAAGGTTGCAGCAGCACTAAGCACTAGCTTACGAGATTAGAGCGAGAAGAGAACAAGTGCCAACGATCGCCAAGTTGATCAAGAAGTGATCCTAACTACTCCCGATCAAACATAACCCCACCGTGTTCACTTCCCAAACCCCTTCGAAAAGAGACCATCACGGTTACTCATGCAGGTAGTGTATTCATGAACATGGTGTCAAGTTATCTACAACCAGATATTAACAAATTCCCATCTGCCACATAACTGCGGGCACGGCTTTCGAAAGATCAAACCCTATAGGGGTGTCCCAACTTAGCCCATCACAAGCTCAGGATCTGCGGAGTCGCAACTCCAAGGTGGGAAGACCCGAGTATTCTTGGAATCTCGTGCTCAAGATATTCCGACAAAGGTAAAACTAATCCAGCAAGACCTCCCGACGTGCCGACACCCTGATAGTAGCCGCGCGTATCTAGTCTCAGGCCACGACCGGATGAGTCATCCTATAGGTGTATACCAGACCTTGAGTTTCCTCTAGGTGGCCCCGCAGTCTGCTCAGTTTGGACCAACACTCATGAGGAGCACTGGCCTGGGGTTGTTAATTAAGAACTCGGGTTTGCAATGCCCTATGCAAGTTTTAGTTATTAGGCAAAAGTAAAACAATGTTGGGCCTTGCTGGAAAAGCTTTAGCGCTGAGCGGGTTATCAAGGGGGGCCCATAAACCCCAACCGTGTTAGGGACGCAAAATCAAGGAACATAACACCGGTTTATCGGTTCCTAGGGTGGCATGAGTGGAACAAAACACCAAGCAAGAGGCTTAGCCTTCCACCCATTACCAATATATTGGTGATTTAGTTTAAAAGTTTATATATTGTGATATCCCAACAATAACTTCATCACGAAGCAAGAATCTTCAAATCTTCACCTGCAACTAACAACGCTATAAGAGGGGCTGAGCGATGCTTACTTAGCCAAACAACGGTTTGCTAGGAGGGTGGTTAAAGAGTTTAATGGCAACAATAGGAGGGCTGACAAACAGACATAGGCATCGATGCAATATCTAAAGAGCGAGACATCTAGCATAGGCAAAGATAGTAGTGATATCTGGGTATGGTCATCTTGCATGTTGATTCCACGGGGGGATTGTAACCTTGCTCCTCAAACTCAGCCTCGGTAGGAACCTCGTACTCCGAATCGTCACCGGGCTCTAACCAACACAACAAGCAACACCGGAACAACAATCAATCATCATGCAATGCTCAACCACATGATGCATGAGCATGATGCATATGGACATGAATAGATATGATGCATGGCCTGGGGACACAAGAGTGCAATAACATCATAGCCAACAAGATCACTCACATGAAAGAAACAAGCAAAAGAACAAAACTAACAAGTTTATGTAGATTATTCAAACAAGCACCCAACAATTTTAAAGTAGTTGGTTAACATGGCAAGGGTGCAACTAAGAGTACAGCAATATGCTAGCATATTTAAATGGGCTGGAAATAAAAAACAACAATTTCCAGAAACTCCCATAATTAATTAAATGCATTTGGGACAGATATGAAAAACTTCTGTTATAAAGTTGTTAAACATGCAAAACAACAGCACCATAATATTCTACACATTTTTCCACCCCAAATGCATATAAAGTTTGTTACATTTGGAGTTGTAGATATTTAGTTATGATTTTTACTAGTTTTAAGCATTTTTAACACAAGAATAATTCAAACAGCATTTTAAATGTTTTTAAACATGAAAACAAACAGCATATTCATAAACTACATGAAAAACTAAGCAAGTTTCATATTTCACTCAAACCCAACAGATGCATATATCAACAGATATTAAATAAACAAAGAATATGCAGAAAAAGTAAAAGAAAAAGAAAAACAGAAAAGAAAATAGGCGCAAAAGGTCAAAAGTGACCTGCTTGTCAGTCTCACGCGATGCAAAAATGGGGTATTAAATCCCACTGCCCCCGGATGGAATCGAACTCAGGTCTTGCGGCTAACTGACGAAGGCGCTAGCCACTGGGCTAGGCAGGTGATCTTGACACAGAAGGAGTCTGTCTCCTCTTGAGGCATTCTGCAACAGGTGCAGATCCCCATCTGGCCGAACCAGAGAAGCTCATCAACGGCGGCGAGCGCAACGGCGGCGACGGGCACTGCGGTGGCTGTGGGGTTCGGTTGCGGAGGGGCTCGGAAGCAGATGGTGCAAGGGAAGGACGAACTGCTCGAGCACGAGCAGCGCCTCGGCTCGGGACGCGGGCGTTGTGGTGGTGGAGCAGCACGGCACTGCGGTCGAGGAGCAAGGGAGCGCAGGCTCGGGCATGCGTGAGCGCGGTAAGGCGCGGACGCGAGCGACCATGGGGAGCGGCGAGCGCGAGAAGCAGGCGCGGACGCGAGTGAGCATGGCAGGTGTTCCCTGAAGTTTCAGAGGAATGCCAGAGCACGGGGAGCGCGAGGTTGACACGGGCCTGGCGATGGCGCAAGTGCACAAAAGGCGACTGGGAGGAGATGGGGAGGAACTGGGTATACCTCCTCTACCTGCAACAGGAAGACGAGGCCGACGACGGGGCTACGCGACGCGGGCAAGCTCTGTACTCCGGCGACGGCGACTGGCCGAGGCGGCGCTGGAAGCAGAGGCGGAAGAAGACGGCGCTGCGACGGCGAGTTGGCGCCCGATCCGTGTAGTAGGGGAAGTAGTCGACGACGGGGAAAGAGCAGGACACGACTCCAGCGGCTGGACCCGACCGGAGGATCGCCGGCGACGACGAGGCGCTCTCAGCTGCGCTCGGTGGTTCCCGGGGACGAAGAAGGAGGGAAGGGGAAGATCCCCTAGGAGGAGGCGGCGAAGGAGGAACCCTAGAGGAGGCCTTGAGGGTTATAAAAAGGGGGGAGCGACGACGCTGGCCTCGGCGTGCGTGACGGCGAGCTCACGGCGTCGGCACTCTGGAACAGGGGAAACGCACGGCGCGACTGAAGGAGCAGGTGACCGTCGAAGCTGGAGAGGCCGACATGTGGGGTCAGGTGCGAGGGAGGGAGACGGAGCGACTGTGCGCCGCTGGGCCTGCGGGTGTCTAGCTGGGCCGCTGGAGCTGCTGCGACTGCGAGCTGCTAGGCGAGCTGCTGCTGCGGGAGGCCCAGGTAAGTTTCTCTGCTCAACCTTTTCAATTTCTGTTTGTTTATATAAACAGTCGAATAAAGAAAAGGACAGGGGGCTAGGAGAGGAGTTTGGGAAAAACAAAAATACCCCCAAGCTATTGGATTTATGCACAAATTTATAAAATTGGCTTGGACATTTTTAGAGGCAGAAAAATAATACAAGTTTGAATAATATTCAAACTTGTGCCATTTTTTAACCCAACCAAGACAATTCCAAAAAGGATGAAATTTGGCGGAGAGGGTGTAGACATGGTGCAAGATTATTGGGAAAAGAAAGAACATTAATGGACTAGGCTAGGTGACTTGCAAAAATAAATAAAGAAAGGAAGGGAAGGATGAACGAAGAGGGGAAAACAAGAAGGAGGGGGTCTAGGGTTGTAAGGGCATGGCTAGGCACCAACACTCACACACATCAACAAGGTGCCTCACATCACAACCACAACAAGAAAGTAAACTAAGATGACTAAGATGCCATGATGATGAAGCAATGCATGGATGCAAAATAAAATAAAATAACATGACAATGCAAAATAAAATGAGCTCAAATGACAAGAACCCCCAAGGATAAGGACAAGGATCAAAATGAGAATTGCTTTATTGCCATTATAGAAAGGTATCACATATGGGGTGTTACACATAGGGGATGACACTCATCTTTTCTCTATCTTCTGCCGAGGTCGGGCATTGAGCTGTGCTCAATCTCATACCTTGCAATACAGGCAAGAACCCTTTCTTGGACTGATCCATATTGAACTTCTTCAATATCTTATCAAGGTATGTGCTTTGCGAAAGACCAATGAGGCGTCTCGATCTATCTCTATAGATCTTGATGCCTAATATGTAAGCAGCTTCTCCAAGGTCCTTCATTGAAAAACACTTATTCAAGTAGGCCTTTATGCTTTCCATTAGTTCTACATCATTTCCCATTAGCAATATGTCATCCGCATATAATATGAGAAATGTTACAGAGCTCCCACTCACTTTCTTGTAAATACAGGCTTCTCCCCAAGTCTGTATAAACCCAAACGCTTTGATCACCTCATCAAAGCGAATTTTCCAACTCCGAGATGCCTGGACCAGCCCATAGATGGAGCGCTGGAGCTTGCATACCTTGTTAGCATTCTTAGGATCGACACAACCTTCCGGCTGCATCATATACAGTTCTTCCTTGAGGAAGCCGTTAAGGAATGCCGTTTTGACGTCCATTTGCCATATCTCATAATCATAGAATGCAGCAATTGCTAACATGATTCGGACAGACTTTAGCATCGCTACGGGAGAGAAAGTCTCGTCGTAGTCAATTCCTTGAACTTGTCGATAACCTTTAGCGACAAGCCGAGCCTTATAGATGGTCACATTACCTTCCGCGTCAGTCTTCTTCTTAAAGATCCATTTATTTTCTATGGCTTGCTGATCATCGGGAAAGTCAACCAAAGTCCATACTATGTTATCATTCATGGATCCTATCTCGGATTTCATGGCTTCAAGCCATTTGTTGGAATTCGGGCCCACCATTGCTTCTTCATAGTACAAAGGTTAACCGTTGTCCAGCAACATGATTTCCAGGACAGGGTTGCCGTACCACTCTAGTGCGGAACGTGTCCTTGTGGACCTACAAAGTTCAGCAGTAACTTGATCTGAAGCTTCATGATTATTATCATTAACTTCCTCTCTAGTCGGTGCAGGCACCACAGAAACATCTTCCTGCGCTGCGCTACTTTCTGGTTTGGAAGGGGTGACAATCACCTCATCAAGGTGTACTTTCCTCCCACTTCTTTCAGAGAAACTCTTTCTCCGAAAAGGATCCATTCTTGGCAACAAAGACCTTGCCTTCGGATCTGAGGTAGAAGGTATACCCAATAGTTTCCTTAGGGTATCCTATGAAGACACATTTTTCCAATTTGGGTTCGAGTTTTTCAGGTTGAAGTTTCTTGACATAAGCATCGCATCCCCAAACTTTTAGAAACGACAACTTAGGTTTCTTCCCAAACCATAGTTCATACGGTGTCGTCTCAACGGATTTAGACGGTGCCCTATTAAAACTGAATGCGGCAGTCTCTAAAGCATAACCCCAGAATGATAGCGGTAAGTCGGTAAGAGACATCATAGATCGCACCATGTCCAATAGAGTACGATTACAACGTTTGGACACACCATTACGCTGAGGTGTTCCAGGCGGCGTCAATTGTGAAACAATTCCACAGTTCCTTAGGTGCGTGCCAAATTCGTGACTTAAATATTCTCCTCCACGATCTGATCGTAAGAACTTTATTTTTCTGTCATGTTGATTCTCAACCTCATTCTGAAATTCCTTGAACTTTTCAAAGGTCTCAGACTTGTGTTTCATCAAGTAGACATACCCATATCTACTCAAGTCATTAGTGAGGGTGAGAACATAACGATAGCCACCGCGAGCTTCAACACTCATTGGACCGCACACATCAGTATGTATGATTTCCAATAAGTTGGTTGCTCGCTCCATTGTTCCAGAGAACGGAGTCTTGGTCATGTTGCCCAAGAGGCATGGTTCGCACGTGTCTAATGATTCATAATCAAGAGACTCCAAAAGTCCATCTGCATGGAGCTTCTTCATACGTTTGATACCAATATGACCAAGGCGGCAGTGCCACAAGTATGTGGGACTAGCATTATCAACCTTACATCTTTTGGCATCCACACTATGAATATGTGTAACATCACGTTCGAGATTCAATAAGAATAAACCATTGACCAGCGGGGGATGACCATAAAACATTTCTCTCATATAAATAGAACAACCATTATTCACATATTTAAATGAGTAACCATCTCGCATTAAACGAGATCCAGATACAATGTTCATGCTCAAAGATGGTACTAAATAACAATTATTGAGGTTTAACACTAATCCCAAAGGTAGATGCAGAGGTAGCATGCCAAAGGCAATCACATCGACCTTGGAACCATTCCCGACGCGCACCATCACCTCATCCTTCGCCGGTCTCTGCTCCTGCTTTGAGTTACAAATGTGAGCAACTGTACGGTATCAAATACCCAGGAGCTACTACGAGCGCTAGTAAGGTACACATCAATAACATGTATATCACATATACCTTTGACGTTTCTGGCCTTCTTATCCGCTAAGTATTTGGGACAGTTCCGCTTCCAGTGACCCGTTCCCTTGCAATAAAAGCACTCAGTCTCAGGCTTGGGTCCATTCTTTGGCTTCTTCCCGGCAACTGTCTTACCGGGCACGGCAACTCCTTTGCCGTCCTTCTTGAAGTTCTTCTTACCCTTGCATTTCTTGAACTTAGTGGTTTTATTCACCATCAACACTTGATGTTCTTTCTTGATCTCCACCTCCGCTGATTTCAGCATCGAATACACCTCGGGAATGGACTTCTCCATCCCTTGCATATTGAAGTTCATCACAAAGCTCTTTTAGCTAGGTGGGAGCGACTGAAGGATTCTGTCAACGACCGCGTCATCTGGGAGATTAATTCATAGCTGAGACAAGCGGTTGTGCAACCCAGACATTTTGAGTATATGTTCGCTGACAGAACTATTCTCCTCCATCTTACAACTGTAGAACTTGTCGGAGACTTCATATCTCTCGACTCGGGCATGAGCTTGGAAAACCATTTTCAGCTCTTGGAACATCTCATATGCTATGTGTTGCTCAAAATGCTTTTGGAGCCCCGATTCTAAGCTGTAAAGCATGCCGCACTGAACCAGGGAGTAATCATCACTACGCGACTGTCAGGCGTTCATAACGTCTTGAGTTGCTGGGAAAACGGGTGCATCACCTAGCGGTGCTTCAAGGACATATGCTTTCTTGGCAGCTATGAGGATGATCCTCAAGTTACGGACCCAATCTGTATAGTTGCTACCATCGTCTTTCAGCTTGGTTTTCTCTAGGAACGCGTTGAAGTTGAGGGCAACATTAGCGTGTGCCATTGGATCAACAAGACATATTGTAAAGATTTTAGACTATGTTCATGACAATTAAGTTCATCTAAACAAATTTAATGAACTCCCACTCAGATAGACATCTCTCTAGTCATCTAAGTGATACATGATCCGAATCGGCTAGGCCGTGTCCGATCATCACGTGAGACGGACTAGTCATCAACGGTGAACATCTTTATGTTGATCGTATCTTCTATACGACTCATGTTTGACATTTCGGTCTTCCATTTTCCGAGGCCATGTCAGTACATGCTAGGCTCGTCAAGTCAACCCCAAGTGTATTGAGTGTCTAAATCTGGCTTACACCCGTTGTATGCGAACGTTAGGACCTATCACACCCGATCATCACGTGGTGCTTCGGAAGAACGAACCTTAGCAACGGTGCACAGTTAGTGGGAACACAGTTCTTGAAATTTTAGTGAGAGGTCATCTTATTCACTACCGTCGTTCTAAGCAAATAAGATGTAAAACATGATAAACATCACATGCAATCAAATAGTGACATGATATGGCCAATATCATTTTGCTCCTTTTGATCTTCATCTTCGGGGCTCCATGATCATCATTTTCACCGGCATGACAGCATGATCTCCATCATCGTGTCTTCATGAAGTTGTCTCGCCAAACATTACTTCTACTAATATGGCTAACGGTTAGCAATAAAGTAAAGTAATTACATGGCGTTTTCAATGACACGCAGGTCATACAATAAAATAAGACAACTCCTATGGCTCCTGCCGGTTGTCATACTCATCGACATACAAGTCGTGATTCCTATTACAAGAACATGATCAATCTCATACATCACATATACATCATTCATCACATCCTTTTGGCCATATCACATCACACGGCACATGCTGCAAGAACAAGTTAGACGTCCTCTAATTGTTGTTTCAAGTTTTTACGTGGCTGATATAGGTTTCTAGCAAGAACGTTTCTTACCTATGCAAAAACCACAGCGTGATATGCCAATTACCATTTACCCTTCATAAGGACCATTTTCATCGAATCTGATCCGACTAAAGTGGGAGAGACAGACACCCGCTAGCCACCTTATGCAACTAGTGCATGTCAGTCGATGGAACCTGTCTCACGTAAGCGTACGTGTAAGGTCGGTCCGGGCCGCTTCATCCCACGATGTCGCCAAATCAAGATAAGACTAGTAGCGGCAAGTAAATTGACATGATCTACGCCCACAACAATCTTGTGTTCTACCCATGCATAGTAACTACGCATAGACCTAGCTCATGATGCCACTGTTGGGGAACGCTGCAGAAAATCAAAAAAATTCCTACGCATCACCAAGATCCATCTATGGAGTCTACTAGCAACGAGAGGGGAGTGCATCTTCATACCTTTGAAGATCGCTATGCGGAAGCATTGCAAGAACGCGGTTGGTGGAGTCGTACACGAAGCGATTCAGATCGCAGTCGAATCCGGTCTAAGCGCCGAACAATGGCGCCTCCGCGTTCAACACACGTGCAACCCGGTGACGTCTCCCGCGCCTTGGTCTAGCAAGGGGAGAGGGAGAGGTTGTGGAAAACTCCGTCCAGCAGCAGCACAACGGCATGGTGGTGGTGGAGGAGCGTGGCACTCCAGCAGGGCTTCGCCAAGCACTGCGAGAGACGAGGAGGAGGAGGGGTAGGGCTACGCCAAGAGAGAGAGGAACTCGTGCATCTGGCAGCCCTGAAACCCCACATATATATAGGGGGGAGGGGCTGCGCCCCCATCTAGGGTTCTGTCACACCCTGCACTTTGTAACATGTCATTTACATCAATAAAGCATGAAAATTTGGACCAGCAAAATTTTTTTGGCATCATTTGGCTTTTATTTGGAATTGAGTTTTTCTCCCTGTGTTTTCAAGTGCTCATTAAAGTCAACTACTACCTCTTGTAGAATTCATCTCCTTACCCAAAACTTCTGCCCAATGATCATACCAAGTGTTTATAGCAGTATAGTATTTTCTTATAAAATTAATTTGGCCAAAATGTATTTTCAAAAATTAGTATTCCAAAAACCCCTGAATTGAGGTTTGCACTGCAAGTGCTTGATTTAGGGTGAGAAAATTATTTCAAAAGGTATTTTTGAAACCTAGTAGATATAGGACTCCCAGAAACCACAAAAGTATAATTTTAAAAGTTGTTTTCCTATTTTATTTAAAGGCTTTTTCTTAAGGCCAAAAATGGTCTTTAAAAGGGAAAAATTATTTAAGTATTTCAAAAATATTTGCCAAAATTCAGGGGGACTCATAGGACATATAGTGTCCATATATAAGAGTTTCAACACTTGGTCATGTTCAAAATAATGGGCTAATCCCTCAGAAACCCTTTCTGGATATTTCAAGCTTTTGAAATATTTACAAAGGAAATATTCTCTAAAAATTCCAGGGAAATTCTATCATGTCATATATGACATATTTGATGATCTTGCCAAGCCCCATGCCTTGGGAAGTGATAACCCTCAAACGTAAGGGATCGAGATAGTCTTCGCGGGTAAGAATAACCCAATTTATTGATTCGACACACGGGGAGCCAAAGAGTATTTATAAGCTTTAACAGTTGAGTTGTCAATTCAACCGCACCTGAAATATACTAACTTGCAACAAAAGATAAGTGGTAACAGTGATATGATAATGATGATAGTAATAGTAAAAGTAAACAGCAAAAGTAAATAGCAGTAGTAAATGGCAGAAGTAGCAACTAGTGACAGGCAAGGTTTAAAATACTGTAGGCTAGGGAGATGGATGGTTGGGCGCTGCATGGATGAGATAGATTCTAACTTGGGGCACGGCACACGGAAAAGTAATGATCATCTAGGCAAATATCAAACATTAGGCATGTATCCCGTAGGTAGTTGTACGTGCTTGCAATAAGAACTTGCACAACATCTTTTGTCCTACCATCCCGCTACGAACGGGGCCAAAAGGGACTAATGGATATTAAGGTGCTCCTGTCAAAGAGCACCGGAACAAAGCAATGAACTCAATGGATACATGTAATCCTCAAACTACGGACCATCCCCTTTGGTGTCCCAAGCTGTCACTTTTGGGATCGCCGGTTCCGAACCGTAACAGGTGCATACAACTCATAGATAGGATCAAGAACACAAATATATTCATGCAAACACATATGGTTCAGATCTGAAATCATGGCACTCGGGCCCTAAGTGTCAAGCATTAAGAATAACAAGTTGTAGCAAAGATGATAAACACCATACTAGATGATAGGCAACATGCCCCCAACAATCTAACGAACTATTACATGATCTAACTCATCCAATCCCTACCATCCCCTTCGCCTACAGCAAGGGAATTACTCACACATGAAGGGGGAAATCATGGAGGGATGATGGAGTGGTGATGATGATGACGATGGCGACGATCTCCCCTCTCCGGAGGCCAAATCAGCCTCCAGATTAGCCCTCCCGAAGAAGAACAGAGGGTGGCGGCGGCTCCGCGACGAAAAACAGCGAAAGAACTTCCGATCTGGGGTTTCTGCGTCGGGAGGAAAAATACGGGCTAAAGTAGGGCACCAGGGGGTGTGGGGCCCACCCAGGCGCCCGCCCGGCGCGGCCCAGGGGGGGCGCGCCCACAGGGCGCCTGGGCACCCCCTGGCCCCCCTCTGGCCCCACTTCTGGCATTTTGTTTCTTCGGGTGCGTGGATTTTTCGTGATTTTTCGTGGATTTTTCTGAGATGCTTAAAAATCCGTTTTCCTGCACACAAATAAACCATACAGGCAGCTCTGCTGAAAACAGCGTTAGTCCGGGTTAGTTTAGTCCAAATCATGCAAGAATGAGGTCAAAACAATATCAAAAGTGTTTGGAAAAGTAGATACGTTTGAGACGTATCAACTCCCCCAAGCTTAGCATATTGCTTGTCCTCAAGCAATTCAGTTCAACGAACTGGACGCGACAAAGAAAACTTTGACAAACTCTTTTGCTTCATTAGATGTATATAAGCATGTACTACGAAAAGAGTTCAGCAAGTATTAAAACAGTACTTATGAGAACAATGCAAGGAGCAATCCTTCTTTCAAGTGACCAGTCACAAATAATTAAGAGTAAACAATATATTACCGAAAATCAAGACAAGATCACATTGCACATAGCTTGAGCGTATTAAGGTGGTATCTCGTTAGCCTCCATGGGTGAAGCAAAACATAAATGCAGAGACTCCTCCAGAGTTTTAAAGGAGACTAGAACTAAGAATTTCAGAATAAATCATATCACAAGTATGCAGAAGACAATGTAATACTTTGGGACAATGCACATTACACTCAGAATGACAATTATGCTCTCCTAGTCAGTGCTTTGAAGAAAGAAGATGAGACTCTCGAACCGTGGCTTTTATTGGCAAAGTTGAAAACCCGTGATCGGAAACAAAAACTAGACATGTACCAGAGCTCTTAGTTTTAAAAACAGAAGTAAATATGTTTTTGAGAGGTGCATATTTCGTCAACGAATGCTAGCACATAACTCAATCACTTTTTAAGCTAGACAAGTCTCGAGGAACGGCTCCCGCATGAGGACGATCACATCCTCTTAATCTCCTGTGTTTATCACTGCCAAAGTTTTCTGATTTCTCATGAACAAAGCGTGAAGGAGGGTTCGTTTGTTATATTATCTTTTTGAGCCGGGCGCACTCAATGCCAGTTCCTTTTCATATTAGGGGTTCGCACATTATACATGCAATCCAGGGGTGAAACTTGTCCAACTTAAAGAGATCATGAATTAACTACTACTTCCTCATGAGCTAAAACATAGGCACAAAAAGAGAAATGCTTTTGATTAATTTCGAGATGGTACATGAAAGTCTTCGTTAGGAATGGCAGGTAAATACCATGTATAGGAAGGTATAGTGGACTCATATGGCATAACAGGTTTAGAGGTTTTGGATGCACAAGCAGTCATTCCGCTTAGTACGGGTGGAGGTTTAGCAAAAGACTGGGAAGCGACCAACTAGAGAGCAATAACGGTCATAATCATGCAGAGCGACAAAGCAACATTGAATCGGGCAGGAAAGTGATATAACTATTCTAAAACTCAAAGATCATCAAGGCAAAGTAGACTTTCTAGTCTTAAACATGTGTAAGCATGTGCCAAGTCAATCCAAAAATTCTCTAAAGGGAAATACCACCCTAGTATGCCAGACTATGAACAGTGCGATGCATGTAGATCATTTCAATAACACATTATATACTCTAGTTATTGGAGACTAGCCACAAGGAAAGCATGAACCACTAGAAGAGCATTGTAAACATAGCACTATGTTGCTACAAGCTGGTCTCTAGATCATAAGTACAGGCATATGTACAAAAGTAGAAACAATAAGAGTTCATACCGGTCTTCCTTGTTGCTTCCTTTTAGTCGATCTTCGTCATTACTGCTTGTCACTTGCACGATCGAACGTAGGAAACATAATCAAATGCCATCACGGACTCGAGCTGATCTCTGAAAACAAAGCAAACTAAAGAGAGAAAGGAAATCTTTTTGAGTTTTTCAAAAGTTGAATAAAAAGCAAAAGAAAGAGAAAATCTTTTTGTTGTTTTTGCAAATAGAGGAATAAAGAAGAACGGGTAAAAACTTTGAAAAGATCAAAGTGAATAAAACGGATAATACAATGAAAAAGTGAGAAGGGCACGTACTCCCCCAAGCTTAGGCTTTTGGCCTAAGTTGGTAGCAGCTACTGCCCCAGGAGCCTCCTGCTCCAGGGGTATGGTGGTGAGACCAAGGGTCGTAGAAGGATGATGGCGCGTACACCGAACTCCTCGGAGTCTCCCACGAGGAAGGTTCCAAGCGCCAAACAGAGGAAGACCCTCCACCAAACTCGGTGGTGGTCTCATCCTGAAAATGTGGTATCTCACCGTGCCTCTCCTCGTCGGGCACAACCCCCTCCATGGGGTTATGGAACTTATGCTGGACCATGAACTCATCGAACTGGACAACATCAAAGGACCATCCGTTCCTGCGAGAAAAATCAAACAAAAGAGGTGCAGGTAGATGGATCTCGCGTTCCGCGGTAGTTCCGAAACGCAAGATATAAACAAGGTTATCAAGCTCAGAACCCATGGTAACAAACTTATGCCTTTTCATAGCAGCAAGATCAAAGCTTAAATAAGTAAAAGGAGTATCATCAGGGTGTGGGGTGCCTCCAAGATGCTCTAAGATAAGTGTGGCATAAATACCACCATATAAGTCCCCCTTGTTACCGTTCATAGCAAGGCGTCGAGCAATTAAGGTACCAATATTATAATCGGACCTCCCTGAGAGGGCTGCTGCCAGGATAGCAATATCCGGAGCAGAAATGTTGCTCGTGTTGTCACGAGCTAACACCCCTCTAGCAATATAATATGCAAAATACCTGAGGTGAGGGAACAAGATGCTGGAGATCTTCGACCGATGAATATCCCTCATACCCATGCTGCAGAGAGAGTTGATGACGGTTTTCAGCTCGGAGGGCTGAGTGGCCATCCTTGCCGTCCTCCCAACGTTCGGCACACCTATTACTTCACAAAAATTTCCCAGGGTCATGGTGATAAGATCATTATAAATTTTAAACTCAATAGCACCTGAATCAGGATTATATCTAAAACTGTTAATGAAACCGGAGGTGAGTTTCTGATACTGAGTAACACGGCTCGTGACGAGTCGTGTCAAACCTGCATTAGCACAAAGATTATAAAACTCATCCTTGATTCCCGCAGCTTTCATGAATTCATCACATGGAAATGTCATCGCACATGCTGGACTTGTGTCTTCCAACAACTCCAGGGGCACATGATCCTCATTATAGCTCACCCTAGCAGTCGATGGTGAAGCTGCGGCTCTAGTGACTCGATTGGAGTGTGCGGGCCTCCTCTTCTCAAGCCACCCTTTTGCCCTTCCTAACAAACTCATTTCTGAAAAAAAATTACAATTTACAAAAACGAGGATTAAAACAAAGTGAGCTAAGGCAAACTACTCAACTCACTTGCCCAAGGCATAGACTTGCATCAAAACTTGGAAAATAACTTTCTACACATGCATGCAAGCTCATTTCTACAGCACCAAGAACTACTAAATACTCACAAATGAGGCCACCAATCAAAAATCTAATTGGAGGGGTGGAGGAGTCACATACCAGGGAGTATTTGCTCAAAATTTCAGCTCAAATGATGGGCTGTAGAGAGAGATCAAAGAATCGCCTCCAAGAACAGCAAGAACAGCAAGAACAAGACCAGAACTCGGGTTTCTGGAAAAAGAGAGAGAGAGAGAGAGAGAGAGAGAGAGAGAGAGAGAGAGAGAGAGGAAGAAGTACCTAGAGGGGGGTCCCGTGGGCCCCAGGCGCCCTGTGGGCGCGGCCAGGGGCTGGGCCGCGCCAGCTGGCCGCCTGGGCCACTGGTGGCCCCCCCTGGCTGGCCCCAGGACTTTCCGGGTCTCTCCCGTTGTGGAAATTTTTAATATAATTTTTCTGGAATTTTTCTGAAAACTTCACTGTTGAAAATTTTTCGAAGTTCAAAAAGCTATGAAACTCTCTGAAAACTTGAAGCAGTTAGTAGTATTGTGAAGCTTCAAAAACATAGATACTTGGTACAGCAAGTAGGACAACACTAAAAACAAATGAAAACATAGCAAGCTCAACTTTTTATCCATATAAAACACGTTCATTAGTAAGGTTGATCAAGTCTTACCAACAAACAAGCGGTATATAGAGCAAAAAGTCTCACCTCCTACGAAGTAATCACTGAACTTTTACCTTGATGGACATTGTCACTACCATGATAGTTTTGTATTTGTGAGGCACATGTAGTGGACAGTCCCATTCTCCAATTTTCACGGTCTCGATATTCTCTATAGAGTTGAGGGCATGCCTCCTGTCGGTCTTCTTCAGAAAATATACCGTGTGTTCTTTATCATTCACATGAAAGGTAACCTTCCCTTTGTTGCAATCATTAATAGCACCTGCGGTGTTAAGAAAAGGTCTACCAAGAATAATGGACATGCTCCCATCCTCGGGCATGTCAAGCACAACAAAATCAGTAAGAATTAAACAATAAGCAACTTCAACTGGAACATCCTCACAAATACCTATCGGAACAGCGGTTGACTTATCAGCCATCTTAAGGGAGATATCTGTAGGAATTAGTTTCTCTAGACAAAGCCTCTCGTAAAGAGAGAGAGGCATAACACTCACTCCCGCTCCGAGATCACATAAAGCAGTTTTGACATAATTATTCTTTATGGAGCAAGGGATGGTGGGTATACCTGGATCACCGAGCTTCTCAGGAATCTTTCCACTGAAAGAATAGTTAGCAAGCATAGTAGATATTGCGTCATTAGGAACTTTCCTTTTGTTGGTGACAATATCTTTCATGTATTTTGAGTAAGGAAGTAACTTAATAGCATCAGTCAAAGGGATTTGAAGAAAAAGAGGTTTAATCCATTCACAAAACTTATTATAATGCTCTTCTTCTTTAGATTTGATGGACTTACCTGGAAAGGGCATGGGTTTCTGTACCCATGGTTCTTTCTCCTTCCCATGTTTTCTTGCGATGAAGTCTTCTTTAGTGTACCTCTTACGTTTGTCAGGTGCTTCTTCTTCTCGAACTTCAGGCGGATCATTCTTCTCATTATCATTACCTTCAGGTTCAGCACCGTCTTCAGTCTCAGCATCGGAGATAGATACACTGTTGGGATCAATAGCTGGCTCTTCATCTACAATAGGATCATTAGAATTGTCAGTCTCTTTATGTTTCTTCTTCTTATTTGGAGAGACAACAATTTCTTCTTCCTGCATTTGAGAATCTTGCTCGATTCTCTTCGGATGTCCCTCTGGATAAAGAGGATCTTGTGTACTAGTTCCTTCTCGGGTCTTAATCCCAAAAGCCTGCAATTTATCTTGTTTGGCATTGTTAGCAAGCAAATCTCTTTGCACATTAGAAATTTGATCAAGCTGAGTTTGAACCATATGAAAATGCTTCACAAGACATTGAACATCATTAACTGTTCTATCTAAAACACCAAGCAACTTTTTGATAGCAAGGGAATTATCATGCAACTGACTTTCTATCCTCTCATTAAAATGATTTTGTTTCATAATAAAATTATCAAACTCATCTAAACATTGATCAGGAGGCTTACCATGAGGGATGTCACTTGCGTTGAAATCTAAAAGAGAGTGTACCTCTACCATAGGAGGGTGAGTGGTAGGCTCACACAGCTTCTCAATAGGGGGTAGATTCTTCACGTCTTCAGCTTTAATACCTTTCTCTTTAATAGACTTCTTTGCTTCTCGCATATCCTCGGGGCTTAGAACAAACATGCCCCTCTTCTTTGTTGGTGGAGGTGGTTCAGGGACGGACCAATCTTCATGGTTTTTGGCAATCCTGCCCATTAAATCTTCCGCGTCGTCCGGTGTTCTTTTCCTGAAAACACAACCAGCACAACTGTCCAGATAGGACCTAGATTCATCAGTTAGACCAGCATAGAATATATCAATTAATTCATTCTTAGGAATTTCATGTCCTGGTCTAGCCTGAATCAAACCGCAGTACCTCCCCCAAGCTTTAGGGAGGGACTCATCCTGCAACTGTTTAAAGTTGTAAATTCTTTGTAAAGCAGCATGTTGCATATGAGCAGGAAAGTACTTATCAACAAAAGAGTGAGCTAAGTCCTGAGGACTCTTAATAGAACCGCATGGGAGTGAATCATACCATGCTTTAGCACCTTCCTTCAAGGAGAAAGGAAGAAGCTTGGTCACATAAAAGTAGTGTATCTTCTCATCTGTGGTAAACAGGCTACCTAGCTCACCAAGTTTAGTTAGGTGTGCAATAGCATCATCATTTTCTCTGCCATAAAAGGGGTCAGCTTCAACCATAGGTATAAGTGAAAGATCAACAGAGAAATCAAAATCAGGATCATCAATGCATATAGGAGATGTAGCAAACTCAGGATTAGGAACGGTTTTGTTTTTCAAAGAGTGTTTTTCAAATATTTTCTTAATAGTTTCAGGGTCAGAGTCGGCAAACTCTGTCAGTTCCCTGCATAAATCTTCATCAAGTATATAGTAATCATCATCAAGGAGCCTCTCCTGGAGTTTACTCAAATCAGGATAATCATAAGTTTCACCAATAGGGTAGCGAGTAACAGGAAGTTCAATTCCATATTTTTCAGCAGCAGCAGTAATTTGTTTCTCAAGAGCATAACCAAGCGAACTAATATCATCATCAAAAGTAGTAGAAGCATCATCAAGAGTATCAGACATAATAACAGATTCAGTAGGAGCATCATGTGGTGGTGGTGAGGCAAACTTACTCATAACAGAAGGTGAATCAAGCGTAGCACTAGTGCTCAGAGCAGTACCTCTTCTTGTAGTGGATAGTAAGATCGGAACCTTGGGGTCACCTTTCTTACCCATAGTGAATAAAGTGCAGCAGGTAGGATACCTCAAGTAGACTTGTAAATATTGCTATGCTCCCCGGCAACGGCGCCAGAAAACGGTACTTGATAACCCTCAACCGTAAGGGATCGAGATAGTCTTCGCGGGTAAGAATAACCCAATTTATTGATTCGACACACAGGGAGCCAAAGAGTATTTATAAGCTTTAACAGTTGAGTTGTTAATTCAACCGCACCTGAAATATACTAACTTGCAACAAAAGATAAGTGGTAACAGTGATATGATAATGATGATAGTAATAGTAAAAGTAAACAGCAAAAGTAAATAGCAGTAGTAAATGGCAGAAGTAGCAACTAGTGACAGGCAAGGTTTAAAATATTGTAGGCTAGGGGGATGGATGGTTGGGCACTGCATGGATGAGATATATTCTAACTTGGGGCACGGCACACGGAAAACTAATGATCATCTAGGCAAATATCAAACATTAGGCATGTATCCCGTAGGTAGTTGTACGTGCTTGCAATAAGAACTTGCACAACATCTTTTGTCCTACCATCCCGCTACGAACGTGGCCAAAAGGAACTAATGGATATTAAGGTGCTCCTGTCAAAGAGAACCGGAACAAAGCAATGAACTCAATAGATACATGTAATCCTCAAACTACGGACCATCCCCTTTGGTGTCCCAAGCTGTCACTTTTGGGATCGTCGGTTCCGAACCGTAACAGGTGCATACAACTCATAGATAGGATCAAGAACACAAATATATTCATGCAAACACATATGGTTCAGATCTGAAATCATGGCACTCGGGCCCTAAGTGTCAAGCATTAAGAATAAAAAGTTGTAGCAAAGATGATAAACACCATACTAGATGATAGGCAACATGCCCCCAACAATCTGACAAACTATTACATGATCTAACTCATCCAATCCCTACCATCCCCTTCGCCTACAGCAAGGGAATTACTCACACATGAAGGGGGAAATCATGGAGGGATGATGGAGTGGTGATGATGATGACGATGGCGACGATCTCCCCTCTCCGGAGGCCAAATCAGCCTCCAGATTAGCCCTCCCGAAGAAGAACAGAGGGTGGCGGCGGCTCCGCGAGGAAAAACAGCGAAAGAACTTCCGATCTGGGGTTTCTACGTCGGGAGGAAAAATACGGGCTAAAGTAGGGCACCAGGGGGTGTGGGGACCACCCAGGCGCCCCCCCGGCGCGGCCCAAGGGGGCGCGCCCACAGGGCGCCTGGGCACCCCCTGGCCCCCCTCTGGCCCCACTTCTGGCATTTTGTTTCTTCGGGTGCGTGGATTTTTCGTGATTTTTCGTGGATTTTTCTGAGATGCTTAAAAATCCGTTTTCCTGCACACAAATAAACCATACAGGCAGTTCTGCTGAAAACAGCGTTAGTCCGGGTTAGTTTAGTCCAAATCATGCAAGAATCAGGTCAAAACAATATCAAAAGTGTTTGGAAAAGTAGATACGTTTGAGACGTATCAGGAAGCAAGAAAACATCATCAAAACCCCTCAAAACCATTATGTTCATATCTGAAGTTTGAGCAACTTTACATTGCCAAACTTGTCCAACTACTCTCAAGCTTGGTGCACATGCTAGAATGGTCTAATAAGGCATCTAGACCAAATGGCACAAGCTTTGGAGAAGGGCAACTTGATCAGAGTACCCCAAAACTATTTCTGTTCAAATTCAAATTTGAACAACTTTACATTACCAACTTTTTACCTGGGGCTTCAAACTTTGTGGGCATGATCATAACCCCAAATGATGACACTACACCAAGTGGTGCATCAAGGGAGATGATTAGCTTGACTTAAACATGATGAAACCATTTCTGTTGATTTCTAGGGTTCATCAGAGTTACATTGGCAAGTTTCTTCAAATGAGCCCAAACTTGGTGAAACACCCTATTTCCATATGCCATTTAATCCTATTAAGTGTCATGGCTAGTGTAGATCATTTGCTTGCCCAAAACATAATCAAACACCTTCTGCCATTTTACCAAAACCACTGTTTTGGCCTCTTTTACTATTTACTTTTGCTTCAACTTTCTACCACAGACTCACCTAGTCACCTTCTACCTCCAGTAACTTCCCCATGACCAGAGTTCAATGATTGAAGGGTGAAAACCCCAATTTACCTTGCTGGACAGCCCAGTTCTTACCTCCTCTCAGCTCCCCTCCTCCTCCATTGGACAGCCAAGGCATCCAAAGCCACAGCCAGTTTGTTTACTCCATGTTTGACACCCCAGACACGGTGGACGCGCCCAGCTAGCCAACGGCATGCCGTGCCATGCAGAAGGCATGCTCCAGAGCGCGCTACAGTGCACGCCCGCACTGTAGCCTCGCCCAATCAGCCAGCCCCGACCACCTCGTGCTTCCCCCTCGCGTCGTTCGATGCGTCTCGGCGTCCGCAACGTTCCCCGGCGCTGTCCCCCTCCTCCTTCTCCCTCAAGTGGACGCCCTCGCACGCGCGCTGGCCGCCCGCGAGCTCCAATCGTCGGCCTCACACGCGCGCGGCACCAGAAGCTTCCCCCGCTCCCTCTCTTCCTCTCCCCTGCCCTGGACCTCGTCCAGCAACCCCGCAGACACTTCCCCAGCGCCTCCCGTGCCATGTGGCAACGAGCAGAGGCTCGCCGGTGCACAGTTCCACGGCACCTCGCCGTCCGCCTATAAATAGACCCCCCC
>LR738713.1:52153855-52164038 GCA_902687465.1 Secale cereale | reverse complement strand
GCCCCTCCTCTCCTCACCAGTCGCACTCTCCCTCTCTCAATCTTCCTCCGGAGCCACTCGCCCCACTCCAGACCCGCCCGAGCTTGAGATCAAGCTCGAGCTCCGCCGCGGCGGCTCCCCGTCGCCTGCTCGGTACAGGCCGCCCCAACCTCTTCTCTCACTCGATCTAGCACCACTGCAGCACCCTGACACGTTTCCCCCTCTTTCCCCTTTCTGCAGCTGCCGGAATCGACCGGAGCAGCATCTGCCCGAAGCTCCTCCGCCGCGTGACCTCGCCGTCGGCGACCCAGGCCATTCCGGCGACCCGGACCACCTCCACCAGATCGGCGACACTCCGCTGAATCCATTCCTGCCCTTAGCTCGCCCCGCCGTGCCCCAAAACGCCGTCGGTGAGCTCGCCGGCTCTCTGCCGGAGGGTTAGGGATGACAGGCGGGCCCCGCCTGTCAGCCTCCCGTCGCCCTCGCCCCTCTCTCCTCTCGCTGACGCCGGGCCCCGCCCGTCAGGTTTGAAAACCCTGGCGCGCGCGCTGGCGCCCGAGCGGTGGGATGTTCGCCCTGGGCATGCTGCACTGTGGCCATTCTGGCCCAGTGGCACAGGGCCCTTTTTCATTTTTCTTTTCTGTGAATTTTCAAATAATTCCACAGAATTAAATATATATCCAAATGAATTAATTCCAGTTCCTAAAAACTTGTAAAAATCCAACCTATTTAATGATGTCACTTTCACACATGTCCATGGACCTTTTCTGTTTTGTTCAAATTTAAATTCATATTTGAACATTAAAACTTCTGTTCAAATATTCATGTACCTCATTCTGCCACTCCAAAACTCAAACTAAGAATTTTTGCCATCTTAGTTTTCCCTCTAGTTTTTAACAAAAATAAGTTAACATTTTTCTGAGAACTTTGGTTTTTCTATTTTTATTGTGGTCTTATTTTCCCGTTGTTTATTGCGATGATTAGATACCGTATTTGACGAGGTTGCTGAAGAAGTAGGAGGGGAAGGATTTGAAGACTTTGAAGACCAAGCCAATCCAGGCAAGCAGCCCTTTGACCATGATACCCTTGTGTTCCTCGGAACCCATTTATTTCTAAATGCATGATGATAAGAGTGACGGTGGTGACCTAGTTGAGAACCACCACATGATGCATGCTTTACTCATGATCTTGCTATGTTCTAGATGCAATGCAAATGATTAGTAGTGATGCTTAGTGATGCATGTGTGCCATGAAACCTTCGTGGTTGCATTCTTTTCAAAAAAACATCGGGTGCCCCTAATGCCCGAGGGTGATGTTGAGTTAGGTCATCACTTGTGGAAGAAGTGATGTGCCAATAAAGATCTTGTGCATGGGTGAAATGATGGATTAGATTTATGTGTGACTACCGTCCCAACCAAACATGTGCAACCACTCTACCCCTTATGGGACGGGGCATTATTGATTACTTAGGCCGATACTAGCATGGTGCCCACATTACTAGTGACGGGAAGACTTGAGGTCTTTCCCGGGACGGGGTCGTGCTCGGATAGGCGACCATGACTGTTTTCACAGGGCACCGGACACACCGTTGGTCCCTTTGTGTACGCGTGACATTGAAAATAGGGCAAGTCCCATGATCTATTGTTTATACTCGAGGGTTGTGCACCAACGAGTGGACCCTATGTTAGTGTCGTCTAGGGAAAGATAATGATCGGGTGCTTCCCCCGAGTACTTGAGGTACTGCGGGATCGTGGGTGACACGAAAGCTTCCCGGATCTTGTGGGTAAAGTGTGCAACCTCTGCAGAGTGTAAAACTATTCAAGTAGCCGTGTCCACGGTCATGGACAGTTGGGTGGTGCTACTTCAACTATGTCCAGAATTTTACTATATCAGTGAAAGTATGTGTGTGTGATGAGTCAAGGTGGTGACTTGACTCATTGAGTTGAATCCTATTCATGTTGATATCGGTAACCTGTCCTCGAGGTTACGTGAATTTATTGATGCATATTCTTGATGGTAGAATATTTATTCTAGCTCGTAGCCAGATTGCTCATTGTTGTACAATTGCATTGTTACCTTGAACCAAATCATGGGTTGCTTGCGAGTACATTCAAAGTACTCATTGGCTTGCCACTGGTTATTTAATTGGCCAGGCATGGAGGAGCAGGAATATGAAGAAGAATTCTATGGAGACGAACATGCGAACTAGGACGCTATCCCAGTCAGAATGCTTGTAGGGTTAAGGCACATGGCATGGGTTCTACTTATCTTCGAAAACTTCCGCTAGTCGAGTTATTTGCTATTCAACCCTTGAGGCTTTATCTATGTAAGACTTGGCCATAATGGCCATAATTTGTGTAAGACGGTATGTATGGATGTAAGACTCTTGTTATTCAGCTTCTGTGTGTTCAGTGAGCATTGATCTCTGGGATCATTGTACACGTGCATTCGGTGATCTCGACTCTTAAGTCGGGGTCCCCACAGAGCTGGCATCAGAGCCATCCTGACTGTAGGAAGCCTTAGTTAGCATGGGCGTTAGTTAGATGAGACCCCTTTTCGAAAACCTTCTGAACCTCTCTTCTTTTCTAAACCTTACCAACCTGACATATCATCAGCTTATTAACCTCTCATATTCACCCTTTGTAGATGGCCGTTGTACCTGAAGAGCACCTGACCACTGGGTTTCCCTTGCTTCTCGAGGATAGCCTCCAGGAGTGCCAGTTCCATCGAGCGCCCATCCTCACCTATCTTGAGCATTGGGTTAGCGACACTGAGGTGGAGTACCATGTGGAAGTGATCGTGAAGGAAAACGATCCTCCCACAAGTTGGTTCTTCGAGGGACCCCAGATGGCAACACTACGTCTCGCTGTCGAGGCTGCTGCACTCAAGGCACTGACCCGTCTCCGCGAGCTTCTTCCGGAGATGGCAGCCAAGATGACAACCCGCTTCTTGCCTTACCGGAAGGAAGGTGAAGATGAAAGCAGCGCACTAGCCCCTCCACTGAAGGAAGGACTTCCACTTCGATTCCAGGCCTACTTCAGTCTATGTGCCAACAGCTTGACACAAGATTTGGCCTCGGAATCGATGAAGCTCCGAGAAGAACTTCACAAGACCAAGGCACTTCTTCGTCGAGCACAAGAGAAGACAGATAGGATCAAGAAGGAAGATGCGCCTCCCGGACAGTCCGCTATCGCGTACCGAGGCGGAAGGCCCTCAGGAGATGTATCTTCCAAGGATGAAGAACTACCCCGGCGACGCCGTATGACGGCAAGGGAATATCGCAAGCTTTTCCCTGCACCACCGACAAAACACCATCGTATCCAACTCCTCCACTCCCCCACACCCTCAAGTGACAAGGGGGCCCAGACAGATGAAGACAAGGAGGAAGACCCAGAAGAGCCAGAATACGCGACCGAGCATTCCGCCGCTTAGGCATTATTCGCAACTCGGATATGCCAGTTCGTGACCTCTACGGTAGGATAGGTCGTGTAACCCCTATGCGCAGTCGAGTCCTTGTATGGTTCATATGAAGCCATCTGGTGTTTGCTTTTGTTGTGTTTGGATGCACGTCATATTCTCCCTCCGGGAATATGTAAACGACTGCATCACCCATTTGAATTTTAATGAATGTTTTTGGCCCTTTCGGCCCTTGCATGATTTGATTAGTGTCACACCCCTTACTAGGCACCCATCTTTGTTGCTTTCCCTCTTCCAAATCATGAGACCTTTTACCGCTCCAACAGGATGCCTGTTGTAACTCGTACTGGTACCTCTACCCAGCAGCCTGAAGCCGGAGCATCCGCTCAATCAGAGGCAGGCCACGACCAAACCAACGACCAAGCTCCACCACCACCACCTCTTCCGAACATGGACATGGCTCAGCTTCTCCAAGCTTTCCGAGAGGAACGCCAAGCCAACACCGCAGCCCTTCAGTTGATTGCTCAAGCTGTCACCAACAACCACCAGCCGGCGGGGAATGGCAATGGACGTTCCACGTTGGCAGAGTTCAAGAAGCATGCACCGCCAACTTTCATCGAGACTGCTGAACCCCTGGATGCAGACGACTGGGTCCGCACCATTGAGGACTTGCTGAAACTAGTCGGATGCACCGAAGACCGCGAGAAGGTGGCTTATGCAGCCCACTGCCTCGGGGGGACTGCTAGAGCTTGGTGGGATGGATTCAAGGTCATGCACGTTGGGTAATACATCACTTGGGACAACTTCAAGGAAGAATTCCGCAAAGCCCACATTCCTTCCAGAATCATGGCTATCAAAAAGCGTGAATTTCGAGCCCTGAAGCAAGGATGTAGCACTGTCAAGGAGTACATGCAGAAGTTTAGTGTTCTGTCAAGGTATGCCCCTGAAGATGTCAGCACTGATGCGGCAAAAAGGGAGCGCTTCATGGAAGGCCTCAATCAGACTCTGCAATACTCGCTTGTCGTGTGCGACTGCCCAACCTTCCCTGACCTGGTGAACAAAGCACTCATGCTTGAAGACAAGCGACATGCTCTCGAAGACACTCGCAAGCGCAAGATGGTCAGCAAGGGAAGTTCCAGCAACCAGAAGCCTCGCCCGTGGCAGTCAGCCCCGGTCAAGCCAACCTACCAGGAACCAAGAGCTCCTGCACCTCGCACCAACTATCAGCCTCAGCAGTATGCCAACCCCAGGCCAGCATTCAACCCCAATAACAGTGGTGGCAACAAGATCAATAATCCAAACCAAGTCACTTGCTTTGGATGTGGTCAGTCAGGACACATCTCAATGGTGTGCCCCAACAAGAAGCCGGATGCCCCGCGCCCCAATGCGCAGAACCCAGGACAAGGCCGCGGGATACCACCAAGGAACCCAGCTCCTCGCAACCCGTCTAACCATGGGAAGGGGCGTGTGAATCACATCACTGCTGAAGAAGCCCAGGAAGACCCGGACGTCGTGCTGGGTACGTTCCTTGTCAACTCAGCACCTGCAACTGTCTTGTTTGATTCTGGAGCCACGCATTCATTTGTCACTCAAAGATTTGCATTAAAAAGTGGCATGACCCCTACACCCCTGAATAACCCCATGGTGGTACAAACCCCCGGAGCAGAGATGAGAGCCAAGATAGGATGTAAAGGAGTCAGTGTCATCATTAACGGTGTAGACTTCCTAGCAGACCTTATCATCCTAAGATCGCAAGGCTTGGATGTGATCCTAGGGATGGATTGGCTCAGTAAGCACCAAGGCTTATTAGACTGTGTCAATCGGACTGTCAGTGTGACCAATGACCAAGGAGTCGAAGTTAAGTTTGCTCCCCACTCCTCTTCCGCTCAAGCCGCTCAAGTCAATTGTCTGTTTGAAGTTGGGCTGGAGCAAGTACCGGTAGTATGCGAGTATCCTGATGTATTTCCGGATGAGCTACCGGGAATGCCCCCTGACCTTGACATTGAGTTCATCATTGAGCTCGTGCCCGGGGCAGGACCCATCTATAAGAAGCCTTATAGAATGGGGACGGAAGAATTAGCCGAGTTGAAGAAGCAACTGGAAGAGCAGCTGAGGAAGGGATTCATCCGCCCAAGTGCCTCCCCTTGGGGATCACCTGTTCTGTTTGTGGCAAAAAGGGACGGTACCATCCGCTTATGCATCGACTACCGTTCCCTCAATGAGGTTACAATCAAGAACAAGTATCCACTTCCCAAGATCGAAGATCTGTTTGATCAGCTCAGCGGAGCCAAGGTGTTCTCCAAGATCGACCTCAGATCTGGGTACTACCAGCTAAAGATCAGACCCCAAGATATTCCGAAGACGGCATTCGTAACCAGATATGGCATGTACGAGTGCACGGTCATGTCCTTTGGATTAACCAATGCCCCAGCTTACTTCATGTATCTCATGAATAAAGTCTTCATGGAATATTTGGACAAGTTTGTTGTTGTCTTCATCGATGACATTCTTGTCTTCTCGAAGACGGAGGAAGAACACGAGCAACATTTGAGGATGGTCCTAGACAAGCTTCGAGAGCACCAACTATACGCCAAATTCAGCAAGTGTGAGTTCTGGCTGCATAAAGTTGGATTCTTAGGTCATGTCTTGACCGAAGAAGGATTGTCAGTTGATCCCGCGAAGATCGAAGCTGTCACCCAATGGCAATCTCCAACGACCGTCAAGGAAGTCAGAAGCTTCCTCGGACTTGCGGGCTATTACCACAAATTCGTGGAAGGATTCTCTAGCATTGCCCGGCCGATGACTCAGCTCCTCAAGAAGGACAAGAAGTTCGAGTGGACGCCAAAATGCGAAGAGAGCTTCCAAGAGCTCAAGAAGAGATTGACCACCGCCCCAGTTCTGGCAACACCTGATATTCACAAGGAGTTCGTGATATATTGTGATGCATCTCGAACCGGATTGGGAAGCGTTCTGACGCAAGAAGGCCGAGTCATAGCTTACCTTTCCAGGCAGCTACGACCTCATGAAGAGAACTACGCTACTCACGATCTAGAGTTAGCAGCAGTGGTTCATGCCTTGAAGACATAGCGGCATTACCTCCTAGGGAAACGGTGTGATATATACACAGACCACAAGAGTCTGAAGTACATTTTCACCCAAAAGGAATTGAACATGAGGCAACGGAGATGGTTGGAACTCATCAAAGACTATGACCTTAGTGTTCAATATCACCCCGGGAAGGCTAACGTGGTGGCCGATGCCTTAAGCAGGAAGGCTTGCTCCTTGAATGCCATAATTCAAAAGAGGCAGCCAGCCCTGTTTAAGGAGCTCGAACAATTCAGTTTGGAATTGGTCACCCCTGGATTTCTGGATCAATTGGAAGTCAAACCAACCCTGATGGACGAAGTCAAGAAGGTGCAAGGTTGGCACGCAAGCATTGAAGGTATCAAGAAGAAGATGAAGCTAGGCAAGGCCCCAGGATTCTCCGAGGACGAGCACGGGATTGTTTGGTACAAAGGCCGCATCTGCATACCAAACAAGATGGAGCTGAAGAACCTGATCCTGCAAGAAGCCCGCGACACTCCGTATTCCATCCACCCTAGAGGAAACAAGATGTATCAAGACTTGAAGGAAAGATTCTGGTGGCACGGGATGAAAAGAGAGATTGCAACCTATGTTGCAAAGTGTGATGTGTGCCAAAGGGTCAAGGCTGAATATCAGCGACCCGCTGGATTGCTTCAACCACTCAAGGTTCCTGAGTGGAAGTGGGATAAAGTCGGAATGGACTTCATCACTGGATTACCAAGGTCGAATAGAGGACATGACTCCATCTGGGTCATAGTTGACCATTTGACCAAAGTGGCCCATTTCATTCCTGTCAAGACCACTTATGATGGCAACCGGCTGGCAGCTCTCTACATCGACAGAATCGTAAGCCTTCACGGCATTCCCAAAGAGATTGTGTCAGATCGAGGAACCCAGTTCACCTCAAGGTTCTGGAAGAAGTTCCAAGAAGCCTTGGGAACCAAGTTGTCTTTCAGCGCAGCTTTCCACCCACGGACCGGAGGTCAGACAGAACGAGTAAATCAAATTCTCGAAGACATGCTCCGAGCCTGTGTTTTGGCCTATGGAGCCAAGTGGGAAGATTGCCTCCCTTTTGCCGAGTTCTCCTATAACAACAGTTATCAGTCGAGCCTTCAGATGGCACCATTTGAGGTGTTGTACGGACGCAGATGTCGCACACCCCTCAACTGGTCAGAGACTGGAGAAGGGCTAGTCTTTGGACCGGATATTCTCCGCGAAGCAGAAGAGCAAGTCCAACTAGTCAAAGAGCGTTTGAAGGCAGCCAAGTCAAGGCAGAAGAGCTATGCTGACACTCGCCGCCGGGATATGAGCTTCCATGTCGGGGACCATGTGTACCTACGGGTGACTCCTCTAAAGGGAACTAAGCGTTTCCACGTCAAGGGGAAGCTCGCACCAAGGTTCATTGGACCCTTTGAGATCACTACACGATGAGGAGAAGTGGCTTACCAGTTGGAACTACCACCTGAGCTATCCGATGTGCACAACGTATTCCACGTGTCACAACTCCGGAAATGTCTCCAAGTTCCGAACAAGCCTGATCTCTACAAGGATGTTGATCACCAAGCCATTGATCTCCAGCCTGATTTGACCTACTGTGAGAAGCCCATTCGCATTCTAGATGAGGCAGAACGACGGACGCGAAGCCACACCATCAAGTACTTCAAGGTCCAGTGGAGCAACCACACGGAAGCAGAAGCAACCTGGGAACGTGAAGACTATCTTAGATCCGAGTATCCCGATCTCTTTTAAGACCTAGTTTAGGAATCTCGGGGACGAGATTCTTGTAAGGGGGGTAGGCATGTCACACCCTGCATTTTGTAACATGTCTTTTGCATCAATAAAGCATGAAATTTTGGACCAGCAAAAATTTTTGGCATCATTTGGCTTTTATTTGGAATTGAGTTTTTCTCCCTGTGTTTGTCAAGTGCTCATTAAAGTCAACTACTACCTCTTGTAGAATTCATCTCCTTACCCAAAACTTCTGCCCAATGATCATACCAAGTGTTTATAGCAGTATAGTATTTTCTTATAAAATTAATTTGGCCAAAATGTATTTTCAAAAATTAGTATTCCAAAAACCCCTGAATTGAGGTTTGCACTGCAAGTGCTTGATTTAGGGTGAGAAAATTATTTCAAAAGGTATTTTTGAAACCTAGTAGATATAGGACTCCCAGAAACCACAAAAGTATAATTTTAAAATTTATTTTACTATTTTATTTAAAGGCTTTTTCTTAAGGCCAGAAATGGTCTTTGATAGGGAAAAATTATTTAAGTATTTCAAAAATATTTGCCAAAATTCAGGGGGACTCATAGGATATATATTGTCCATATATAAGAGTTTCAACACTTGGTCATGTTCAAAATAATGGGCTAATCCCTCAGAAACCCTTTCTGGATATTTCAAGCTTTTGAAATATTTACAAAGGAAATATTCTCTAAAAATTCCACGGAAATTCTATCATGTCATATATCACATATTTGATGATCTTGCCAAGCCCCATGCCTTGGGAAGCAAGAAAACATCATCAAAACCCCTCAAAACCATTCTGTCCATATCTGAAGTTTGAGCAACTTTACATTCCCAAACTTGTCCAAATGCTCTCAAACTTGGTGCACATGCTAGAATGGTCTAATAAGGCATCTAGACCAAATGGCACAAGCTTTGGAGAAGGGCAACTTGATCAAAGTACCCCAAAACCATTTCTGTTCAAATTCAAATTTGAACAACTTTACATTACCAACTTTTTACCTGGGGCTTCAATCTTTGTGGGCACGATCATAACCCCAAATGATGACACTACACCAAGTGGTGCATCAAGGGGAGATGATTAGCTTGACTTAAACATGATGAAACCATTTCTGTTGATTTCTAGGGTTCACCAGAGTTACATTGGCAAGTTTCTTCAAATGAGCCCAAACTTGGTGAAACACCCTATTTCCATATGCCATTTAATCCTGTTAAGTCTCATGGCTAGTGGAGATCATTTGCTTGCCCAAAACATAATCAAACACCTTCTGCCATTTTACCAAAACCACTGTTTTGGCCTCTTTTACTATTTACTTTTGCTTCAACTTTCTACCACAACCTCACCTAGTCACCTTCTACCTCCAGTAACTTCCCCATGACCAGAGTTCAATGATTGAAGGGTGAAAACCCCAATTTACCTTGCTGGAGAGCCCAGTTCTTACCTCCTCTCAGCTCCCCTCCTCCTCCATTGGACAGCCAAGGCATCCAAAGCCACAGCCAGTTTGTTTACTCCATGTTTGACCCCCCAGACACGGTGGACGCGCCCAGCTAGCCAACGGCATGCCGTTGCATGCAGAAGGCACGCTCCAGAGCGCGCTACAGTGCACGCCCGCACTGTAGCCTCGCCCAATCAGCCAGCCCCGACCACCTCGTGCTTCCCCCTCGCGCCGTTCGATGCGCCTCGGCGTCCGCAACGTTCCCCGGCGCTGTCCCCATCCTCCTTCTCCCTCCAGTGGACGCCCTCGCACGCGCGCTGGCCGCCCGCGAGCTCCAGTCGTCGGCCTCACACGCGTGCGGCACCAGAAGCTTCCCCCGCTCCCTCTCTTCCTCTCCTCTGCCCTGGACCTTCGTCCAGCAACCCCGCAGACACTTCCCCAGCGCCTCCCGTGCCCTGTGGCAACGAGCAGAGGCTCGCCGGCGCACAGTTCCACGGCACCTCACCGTCCGCCTATAAAT
>LR738713.1:52152151-52153675 GCA_902687465.1 Secale cereale | reverse complement strand
GAGCCCCTCCTCTCCTCACCAGTCGCACTCTCCCTCTCTCAATCTTCCCTCACAGCCACTCGCCCCACTCCAGACCCGCCCGAGCTCGAGATCGAGCTCGAGCTCCGCCCCGGCGGCTCCCCGTCGCCTGCTTGGTACAGGCCGCCCCAGCCTCTTCTCTCACTCGATCGAGCACCACTGCAGCACCCTAACGTGTTTCCCCCTCTTTCCCCTCTCTGCAGCTGCCGGAATCGACCGGAGCAGCATCCGCCCGAAGCTCCTCCGCCGCGTGACCTCGCCGTCGGCGACCCAGGCCACTCCGGTGACCCGCACCACCTCCACCGGATCGGCGACACTCCGTTGAATCCATTCCTGCCCTTAGCTCGCCCCGTCGTGCCCCAAAACGCCGCCGGTGAGCTCGCCGGCTCTCTGCCGGAGGGTTAGGGTTGACAGGCAGGCCCCGCCTATCAGCCTCCCGTCGCCCTCGCCCCTCTCTCCTCTCGCTGATGCCGGGCCCCACCCGTCAGGTTTGAAAACCCTGGCGCGCACGCTGGCGCCCGAGCGGTGGGCTGTTCGCCCTGGGCCTGCTGCATTGTGGCCATTCTGGCCCAGTGGCACGGGGCCCTTTTTCATTTTTCTTTTCTGTGGATTTTCAAATAATTCCACAGAATTAAATATATATCCAAATGAATTAATTCCAATTCCTAAAAACTTGTAAAAATCCAACTTATTTAATGATGTCACTTTCACACATGTCCATGGACCTTTTATGTTCTGTTCAAATTTGAATTCATATTTGAACATTAAAACTTCTGTTCAAATATTCATGTACCTCATTCTGCCACTCCAAAACTCAAACTAAGAATTTTTGCCATCTTAGTTTTCCCTCTAGTTTTTAACAAAAATAAGTTGACATTTTTCTGAGCACTTTGGTTTTTCTGTTTTTATTGTGGTCTTATTTTCCAGTTGTTTATTGCGACGATTAGATACCGTATTTGACGAGGTTGCTGAAGAAGAAGGAGGGGAAGGATTTGAAGACTTTGAAGACCAAGCCAATCCAGGCAAGCAACCCTTTGACCATGATACCCTTGTGTTCCTCGGAACCCATTTATTTCCGAATGCATGATGATAAGAGTGACGGTGGTGACCTAGTTGAGAACCACCACATGATGCATGCTTTACTCATGATCTTGCTATGTTCTAGATGCAATGCAAATGATTAGTAGTGATGCTTAGTGATGCATGTGTGCCATGAAACCTTCGTGGTTGCATTCTTTTCAAAAAAAACATCGGGTGCCCCTAATGCCCGAGGGTGATGTTGAGTTAGGTCATCACTTGTGGAAGAAGTGATGTGCCAATAAAGATCTTGTGCATGGGTGAAATGATGGAGTAGATTTATGTGTGACTACCGTCCCAACCAAACATGTGCAACCACTCTACCCCTTATGGGACGGGGCATTATTGATTACTTAGGCCGATACTAGCATGGTGCGCACATTACTAGTGACGAGAAGACTTGAGGTCTTTCCCGGGACGGGGTCGTGC
>LR738713.1:52134651-52147151 GCA_902687465.1 Secale cereale | reverse complement strand
ACATTTGCGTTTGGTTCTTGAGAAGCTCAGAGAACATCAATTATATGCCAAGTTCAGCAAATGCGAGTTTTGGTTGAAGCAAGTTGGATTCCTTGGACATGTTATATCAGGAGAAGGTATAGCAGTGGATCCTACCTTGGTTCAGTCAGTCACTGAGTGGTTGGCACCCACCTCAGTTGGAGAGATCCGCAGTTTTCTTGGACTCGCGGGATATTACCGGAGATTCATTGAGAATTTCTCCAAGATTGCGAAGCGTATGACTGCATTGTTGAAGAAGGACACTAAGTTCCATTGGACTGAAGAGTGCTAAGAAAGTTTTCAGGAGTTGAAGAAACGTTTGATGACAGCCCAGTGCTGATCTTGCCAGATATACGCAAGGATTTTCAAGTGTATTGCGACGCCTCTCGCTTAGGACTGGGAGGAGTACTCATGCAGGACGGAAGAGTTGTTTCTTATGCCTCCCGTCAACTTCGACCACACGAGTTGAATTATGCTACGCATGATTTGGAGTTAGCAGCTATAATGCATGCGCTCAAGACCTGGAGACACTTTCTTATTGGAAACCATTGTGATGTGTACACGGATCACAAGAGTTTGAAGTACATTTTCACTCACAAGGAGCTGAACCTCAGGCAAAGGAGATGGTTGGAACTCATAAAGGATTATGATATGAAGTTGCACTATCATCCAGGCAAGGCCAATGTCGTAGCAGACGCTTTAAGCCGGAAGAGTTGTGTCAATACCCTAGTAAACGGAGGATTGCCAAAGGAGTTAGCAGAAGATCTCCGGGAGCTTCGTATGGAGATAGTTCCTATAGGTTTTGTTGCGGCATTGGAGGTTCAGTCAACATTATTGGGAAAGATATGAGAAGCTCAGAAGGATGACAAAGAAATTGCCGAAATAAAGGAGAAGATGAGTGAAGGAAAAGCCAAGGGTTTTTGTGAGGACGAACACGACACCTTGTGGTTTGAGGACCGTGTCTATGTGCCCAACAACGCCGAGATCAGGAAGTTGATACTACAGGAAGCACATGACTCGCCATACTCGATACACCCCGGAAACACTAAGATGTATTTGGATTTGAAGGAACGTTTCTGGTGGACGGGAATGAAGAAGGACATTGCCGAGTATGTATCCGTATGTGATGTATGTCAGAGAGTGAAGGCAGAACATCAGAAGCCAGCAGGATTACTGGGGCCTATGCCAATACCCAAATGGAAGTGGGACAAGCTTGGCATGGATTTTATCACCGGATTACCCAGGACCCGATCGGGATACGACTCTATCTGGGTAGTAGTGGATCGCCTGACCAAAGTAGCCCACTTTATCCCCGTGAAAACCACCTATACCAGTGCAAAGTTGGCCAAGATATACATGACTAGGATCGTATGTCTGCACGGAGTTCCGAGGAACATCGTATCAGATAGAGGAACACGGTTTACTTCAAAGTTTTGGCATCAGTTGCACCAGACTTTGGGTACCAGGCTAGAGTTCAGTGCAGCCTTTCACCCGTAGACTGATGGACAGATCGAGAGAGTCAATCAGATTCTGGAGGACATGTTGAGAGCTTGTGCGCTAGATTATGGATCTAGTTGGGATGGCAACTTGCCCTACGCGGAATTCTCATACAACAACAGCTACCAGGCCAGTTTAAAGATGGCACCGTTCGAAGCATTGTATGGAAGAAGATGCCGAACACCGTTGATGTGGGATGAAGTTGGAGACCATCAGTTATTTGAACCAGATTTTATTAAAGAGTCAGAAGAGAAGGTTAAGCTGATTCGAGATAGACTGAAGGTAGCTCGGTCCGGACAGAAGAGTTATGCAGACTCAAATCGCAAGGAGATAGTTTATGAAATCGGAGACATAGCATATCTGAGAGTGTCACCTCTGCGAGGTATGAAGCGTTTCGGAGTTAAGGGAAAGTTAGCCCCAAGATTTGTAGGACCGTATCGTGTTTTGGAATGCATGGGAGAGGTTGCCTACAAGTTAGAGTTACCCGAAGGACTATCAGGAGTTCATGATGTGTTTCACGTTTCCTAGCTGAAGAAGTGCCATGCTGAGATGGCCGATATCCCTCTGAGAGATACAATGCCCCTGGAAGCAATTCAGTTGGATAGTGATCTAACCTACGAGAAGAAACCAGTCAAGATTCTCGAGTTTGCCAGCCGAGTCACACACAACAAGGTTATCAAGTTTTCCAAAGTACAGTGGAGCCACCATACCGAGGATGAAGCCACCTGGGAACGAGAGGATGATCTACGCAAGGACCACCCACACCTATTTTCTAGCCAACCCGAATCTCGAGGGCGGGATTCATCTTAAGGGGGTTGGTTTGTAACATCCCAAATTTTCAATTTGGAATGTTATACATAGGTCATCATATACATATCATATTTTATTTGCATTTTGTGTTGCGATCCTCGAAATTCTAAGCACCTCAAGGACCCAGGGAGAGAGTTAGGGATTTCACCATTTTCATATTTGAATTTTTTTTCAAATGTCGAAACAAGGATCATTTGGTTTAATTATTTTTCTCTCCAAAAATATTGCATATTAAAATATATGAGAGGATATAATATGACTTCTCCAAAATAAATGAAATATTGGAGGAAAAATATTGAAATCAAAATATTGATTTTAATTTGGATTTTATTGCAATTTTATTCGAATTAGGAAAAATATGCATTTTTTAAAATTGCATTTAGGCCCGGGAAAAATGTTCACTTTGTCCTAAATATTATTAGAGGACGGTGAAAATTTATTTCAGAATTTTTCGACTCCCTTTAGTATTTCTTTTATTTGTTTTTCCGCGTCAGGATTATTTAAAAAAATCAATCGACCTAAACAGGCCACGACCGACCCGGACTCCTGCCGGGCGAGGCTTTATAAGCCACAGCCCGCGACCCCGAGGCCCAGCCGCCGCCGCCGCGTCCCGCGCCGTCCCGCCACCCCACCGCCGGAGCCGCCGCCGCCCCGATCCGTTCTCGCCGCCGGTTTTCTTTTCGGTTTTAGGTTAAAAAAAACTAGATCGGTTTTTTTTTAGTTAGATCGGTTCGGTTTTTTTCTCGGTTTAGTTATTTAGCGGACGTCCGTTCGTACGTTCGTTTTAACGAACGCTTTTCGTCAGTTAGCCGTAGACAGCGAACGTTCGTTCGTTAGCCTGTTCGTCTCGTTTTCTTTTTCAGGGTTTTTCCGTGATTATTTTCGATCGTGATTTCTGCCCTGATCTTCGTTTTAGTTTATCTTTTCGCTTGTTAGTCGGAATCAGGTGAAACAAGTGCCTAGATCTTCGTCTCAAAGCCCTCTTTCTGTTTAACCAACTTGAACAAGATTTTTGTACTTTAAAATTTGACTTTAGTACAATTTAGTAAATGGATCTTGTTTCTTTCGTAGTTCGAGTTGCATTGCTTCGTTTGATTTGATTCTTTTTGCAAACCAGAGTTATTCAATTGAACTTTCTAGTTAGATCTTCTTATTTGAGTTTTACCCGTGCATCTTTGCTTGATTGCTTATGTATGCTATTGTTTGTTTGCGATAGAATTCCCGGAGTGCGAAGCGTGCTACTACGAGTCACTAGGTTTTGCAAATCGTCGGCAAGGCAAGTAAGACATTGATCATACCCCTTTATTACCCAGTTTTTATACATTATTTTCAACCCTCACACATTGCATGAGTAGGATCTCTTAACACGTGGGTCTGAAAAGTAGATGATGAGGTAGAACCTATTACCTGTTTTATTATTAAACCCTTGGGAGTTACTTCTACATTATGCTTAGGTTGCCATGCTATGCTCGTAGACGTGGTTTGGGTTTGAGAGTATCCATGACAGATGTGAGATTGCTAATTAATGGTTCAACTTAAGGTGGCAACTTTGATACACATCTGGGTGGATTGGTTGCAGGGCACCTGGAGAATCCAGTGTTGTCCTAGGAAATCACGGAGGACCCATGCGATTATCCTATGGAATGCCACCCACGCTCAAAGGGATCATAAGATTATTCATGCTAGAAACTTCCGTGTGCAGCCACAATGCCATTACGGGCTCTGGCATAGTTGAGTATCTTGTGTAACCTCTTTCAGTGGTGGACTAGCAGATGTAGGGGAAAGTAGGTGTACGGGTCTACCCAGGGTAAAGAGTAAATGCTTCTGAAAGACTGTGTCTCGTTCATCCGTTTCTCAAACACAATGCAGTGCGAGAAATCCAACGGAGGCGATCGAGTCTTGTGGGGAAAAGTGCACAAACCTCTGTAGAGTGTAAAAACTAATCATGATTAGCCGTGTCCCCGGTCATGGACATCTTGAGTATCTGGTACTTGAATTAATGATTTGATCTCATCACTCTACATTAATTTGATGGGTTGATAATGATTACTTTAATTGGGATTGATTTGGAGGAACCTTCTCAATGATGTTCAACTACCATGATAGTTAAAATAAAGTTCATTCCTTTGTTGTAGGAAAAAAATGGCTTTATGTAAAACATTATAACCTTAGAGCCTCCACCAGCCATATATGCATGTAGTGATAGCATTTATCTGTTCCTTGCTCTACTGTGTTATCTTGCCAGCATATTCCATGTGCTGACCCGTTTCGGGCTGCAACATATCATGTTGCAGACTTTTCAGAAGAAGAGTAAGGTGCGCTAGGTCGTTTGTCATGCACTCAGCTATGCCGTTGGAGTTGATGGACTCACTTTATCTTCCAAGCCTTCTGTTGTTATCATAGTTAGATGGCCTTATGCCATATCTTTTGTAATAAGTTCTTTTTTGAGACATTCGATGTAATAAGTGTGTGATTGCTACTCTGTTATAAATCCTTCGAGTACTGTGTGTGTCAGCATTACCGATCCAGGGATGACACTGAAGCACATAGACTTGATCCATTCGGGCCGGGTCGCTACAAAGGGCCTATCTATTATTCTTACCTTATAAGAGTCATGGTGATCTTCACCTTTCCTTTTTACATGTTATCCTTTGGCAAGCACATTGTGTTGGAAAGATCCTGACATATATACCCTCTTGGGTGTAAGCTATCATGATCTATTACTGTTGACATTACCCTTGAGCTAAAAGGTTGGGAGGCAACACTATAAGCCCCTATCTTTCTCTGTGTCCGATTAAAACTCCATACCCATAAGTATTGCGTGTGTGTTAGCAATTGTGAAAGACTAAGAAATCAATGACCGAGTATGTGGACTTGCTGAAAAGCTCTTATATTGACTCTTTCCGATGTTATGATAAATTACAATTGCTTCAATGACTCGCTCGCCGCTACTAACGGGGTCTCGGTTGATTTTCCTTCCTTTAGCTACTCAGATGTTTCATTTCGCTAAGTTTGAAAAGTCCAAAGTCATAGTTTGTTAGTTTTCAATGAAGTTTATGATTCATACTTGACATTGTGAATGGATTGTTACTTTAGCATAAGAAATCATATGACAATATATATATGTTGCTGTTATAAGAATGACCATGATGCCCTCATGTCCGTATTTTATTTTATCGACGCCTCTATCTCTAAACATGTGGACATATTTTCGATATCGGCTTCCGCTTGAGGACAAGCGAGGTCTAGGCTTGGGGGGGGGGGGGTTGATACGTCCATTTTGCATCATGCTTTTATATTGATATTTATTGCATTATGGGTTGTTATTACACATTATGTCACAATACTTATGCCTTTTCTCTCTTATTTTACAAGGTTTACATGAAGAGAGAGAATGCCGGCAGCTGGAATTCTGGGCTGGAAAAGGAGCAAACCTTGGAGACCTATTCTGGACAACTCAAAAAGCCCTGAAACTCCACGAAAGTCAGTTTTGGAAAATATAAAAAATATCTGGCCAAAGAAGTACAGGAGGGGGGCCACCCACCGTCCACGAGGGTGGGCGCGCCCTACCCCCTGGGCGCGCCACCCTGCCTCGTGGGCCACCTGGCAACCCCCCGATGCCCATCTTCTGATATATGAGGTGTTTTGACCTGGAAAAAAAATCATAAGGAGGCTTTCGGGATGAAGCGCCGCCGTCTCGAGGCGGAACCTTAGCGGAACCAATCTAGGGCTCTGGCGGAGCTGTTCTGCCGGGGATACTTCCCTTTGAGAGGGGGAAATCATCGCCATCGTCATCACCAACAACTCTCCCATCTTGGGGGGGTTATCTTCATCAACATCTTCACCAGCACCATCTCCTCTCAAACCCTAGTTCATCTCTTGTATCCAATCTTTGTATCAAAACCTCATATTGGTACCTGTGGGTTGCTAGTAGTGTTGATTACTCCTTGTAGTTGATGCTAGTTGGTTTACTTGGTGGAAGATCATATGTTCAGATCCATTATGCATATTAATACCCCTCTGTTGTGAGTAGTTACGTTTGTTCTTGAGGACATGGGAGAAGTCTTGCTATAAGTAGTCATGTGAATTTGGTATCCGTTCGATATTTTGATGAGATGTATGTTGTCTTTCCTCTATTGGTGTCATGTAAACGTCGACTACAGGACAATTCACCATTGTTTGGGCCTAGAGGAAGGCATTCGGAAGTAATAAGTAGATGATGGGTTGCTAGAGTGACAGAAGCTTAAACCCTAGTTTATGCGTTGCTTCGTAAGGGGCTGATTTGGATCCATAGGTTTCAGGCTATGGTTAGGTTTACCTTAATACTTCTTTTGTAGTTGCGGATGCTTGTAAGAGAGGTTAATCATAAGTGGGATGCTTGTCCAAGTAAGGGCAGCACCCAAGCACCGGTCCACCCACATACCAAATTATCAAAGTAACGAACGCGAATCATATGAGCTGATGAAAACTAGCTTGACGATATTCCCATGTGTCCTCGGGAGCGCTTTTCCTTATATAAGAGTTTGTCCAGGCTTGTCCTTTGCTACAAAAAGGATTGGGCCATATTGATGCACCTTATTTACTTTTGTTACTTGTTACTTGTTATCATTTACCTTATCACAAAACTATTTGTTACCGATAATTTTAGTGCTTGCAGGGAATACCTTACTGAAAACTGCCTATCATTTCCTTCTGCTCCTCGTTGGGTTCGACACTCTTACTTATCGAAAGGAATACGATAGATCCCCTACACTTGTGGGTCATCACACCTCATGTTAATAATTTTTCAGTACCATATGCAACTGTAGATATTCATAATTCGTCCCCACACCTTCATGGTCATAGCCGAATAAGTGAAAAATTTGCAGGAGCACACCTATTGACATCTAATACTGTAGCATATAATGCATGCTCTACGCAATTCGAGAATTTTGACAACACTCACGAATTGTTGCCAAAATAATCTGAAAGTATTGTGGAGAAATCCCTTCCAGAAGCGGTTGTGGCTGCGTTAAAAAGAGCTTGGCACAAAACAAGAGGATTAGTGCTCTTTGCCTTGAACAATATGAAAAGGGGTTGTTTCCTGATTATGCTGCAATAAAGGCTAGTGTTGGTCATGTTGTATTGCATATATATATCAATAGCCGATGTTTGGTCCTACCGACATAGGTAAGGCCGAACCAAAGGCCACCGCTTCGGCCACTAATGATTTTTTTATGCAGACGAAAGCAAAGATTAGAAGAAGTTCATTCTTTATTATTTGTAAAATCCTAGTGAAAGGGTGAACAATATGTTTCGAAGGATGCCTTGAGATACATATCTATGGAACTTTATCATCGGATTTGTGAAGGTTTCACCCAAGTTTGCATCAAAAAGTTCAAACAAGCAATGACCGATATATAACTATCGCCCTAAGCAAAGACATGGCCGATAAATAACTATTGCCATTAGCATAAACATGGCCGATATATACTAATCATCCTAGGAAAACATAAATGGCCGATGGAGTGTTGACATCGTCCTTAGAACAAACTTGGTACAAGTTATTTTTCGGCACGCTAGATTTGCCGAAAAACAGGGCGGCATTTGTTGACGCTCAAAAGTGACACAGTCATAAAAGTAGCTTGGGCTATATCAAGACTAATTCAAACTTATGATTGGAGGTCGCCTCTGGATGGCTCTCTTCGAGAAGATCAAGATGGATATGAAGATGGTCTAAAATAAAGCTCGGATGCAAAAGTTATGACAAGTTCAGAGATGCTCATGTTGACACTAGAGTAAATAATGGCATGAAACTCAATCAAGATGGCCTCTGATGGAAAACATTTCAACACAAAAGTTGTGTGTCTCGTCGAAACAGTTGACTTTGATATAAAAATCGTCTTAATCCAAGGTCGTATGCAACCTGTGGAGGCAAAAAAAAGGTCAGAAACAGAAGCCGCGGAGTCATTCTGGACTGACCGAGTTGATTTGACTCGGTGAGACCGAGTTGATTCGGAAAATTACAGAAGGTTACAGAAGGTTGGCAACGTTCACTCGATGGCACCGAAGCAAACCAATCGGTGAGACAGAGTTGATCCGGGAAATTACAAAAAGGATACATAGAGTTGGCAACGTTCACTCGGTGGGACCAAAACGAACCACTTGGTGGCTCCGAGTTGATCTGGAAAATTGCCAAAGATTCCTGTCCGAGTTAGGTTAGGGTATTTGATGTTTTGGACGGAATTTTATTTATTTTCTTGTTCGGGAAGTCCGGCCGCCTCATAAATAGATTAGAGGTGACAGCCGATTGAACAATACACAATCGAACAAATCAATCTACTATGTTTCCGTGTTTTTATCCCTCTCCCTTGTATCTTCTTCTCGTTCTTTGTTCGTTCTACGTGAAGGAGGGCAGCGATCCGCGAGGCCCTAGGGGCGATCATGTCGATCTAGGGCAGCCCATAGCCGTCGCACGCCCTGACGGGGTCCCTCCCGGATGTGTGGGGTTTCAAGTCTAGGAAAGCACCCGCAGGATTGCTTGCGTACCGCGCTTCCGGCCGGGTCTCCTTCGACGTGAGCTGTGGTGCATCATCCCCGGCGTCGAGGGTACACGATGACGTGTTCGTGTGCAAACACGTAGATAACTTATAATGTAGACAGCTTATAATGTAGAGAAGATCTGAAGGAAACATCGCTCAGGGGTATTTCTATAATACCACACAACGAAATATGGGCCAAACTGAGTAGGTCTAAAAATTAGGGGTAAACATGAGTAGTGGGTTCGAGTTAGGGGTAGAAATGGAATTGTCCTTTTTTCTTAAAAAATGACAATTGAAATGTAAGCCACTGATGTTTAATCTTGTTGCTATTTCACGTAAATCCAGAATTCTAGCTATCCAAAGACTAGTGATCACAATTATTTCATTGTTTTGATACAGACTACAGTAGCTACTTTACACTTCGTTCAGGAAGTTCTGTGCTTATTGTTGCAGAGTTTGAAGCAACGGGACAGGACACAGGTACAAACAAAGGAGTGAGAACTACTGATTCACCCCCGGCCTATGTCTAGCCAGAGGAAGGGGCATCCGGCTGCCGGTCAGGGAGCGCAGCTTCAAATGCAGGGTGCGTCATATACTGATCATGGAGCCTCGCGAGGGTGGGATAGTTCGACTGCGGCAAGCGCATCATGTTTCGTTAGTTCATCAAAGATAGTTACAAGTATAGTTGTGGACTTGATAGTAAGTGAAAATGCAGTACCATGTCGATTTGAAAACGAGTCACCGCAGCAAAAATCTGGGGTGCAAGGAATACGTCTGCCTGCATGTAAACAGGATGCGGCGGTTAGCTACTTAGCTGAGTCGACTTGGGGCTAGTTTGCACTTGCAATGAAAGTTGTTGCACTAGGATTGTTGAAATATGAATTCTATTTTATTTCCGTGGAGAGACTAGACTACAGTTACTTTCAAGGGAAAAGGGACACCTATTAATACAACAATAGATGAGTCTACTGCCGAGAATCAGAAAATTCTTTCCAGATAATGTTGTTCTTTGGTGTTTGATAGAAGAAAAAAGAAGGTACAAAATCGTAGGTTAGCATACAAACCAGTTGGACTTCATCTCCCATAGCATACTTCCCAGCACATCCTTTGATCATGTTCTCAACAGCTGAACCATTGGGGGTGAAAGTGAGCACATGCACATGGTTGCACAATGAGCAAGCAGAAAGAGGTAGGCATCAAAGTGGCAAAGAATACTAAGTGTAAATGCAGAAAGAAAAAAAGAAATTCTAAAGGAAATAATGCGAGTTCCTCAAAACGTGTAAGAGCACTGAATTGCTGGTGAGTACTGAGCAGTATTTCAAAGCAATTTTGCTGGATGGATGGATGTAATGCTGCAAATATAATAGTTATAACTAACAAAGAAGGGCCATGTCTGTGAAGACAACCTGTGAAACCTCTATCGATCTGTTGTTGGACAAACGGGAGGCTCTCCCCTGTTCCAACCTTTTGCTCAATGAATCGCTGCAGACAAATGAGCGATAAAGCACAATAGCAAGTTAAGTATCGGTGCAATTTATAAGCATAAGCTGTCTAAATATCGAACCAACTAGTATTGCACAGCGCACATGGGTAGCCGTCCCTCCATGGGCCTCAGGTGCACTGGCAATCAAATTCTAGACAAATAACGAAAGAACACACAGTGGTTGTCATATGATTATTAGTAAAGCATAGCCAGTACTTACCACCAAGGTGAGATTGTGAAGAGGTTGAATACCAGAAGACACAATGTTTGCTATCTGCCGTAAAAGTTAGTAGAGGAGCATCCACATTAGTATTATGAATTGATGAGTGAAAAAAAAGTTGAACATATACAGTACAAGTATTTTGTAGATTATAGTTGGACCTGATTATATATTTTCCGTTTGCTCACAGCGGGTCAGATAAAATAGATTCAGAAACTTTCTTGCTTTTATTTATTGTGCATTTTCTGCTATGCTTTGATAACATGAATTTGAGGATGGATTTTTTGGTAGGTCAGATTAAGTAGAATACTAACTAATTAACCTGTAAGCAAAGTGTAGAAAGATTGAAAAACCAGATCAAAGAGACAATAAATAGCAATTACACGATTTACTCCACATATGGAAGATACAAATTACTACTGGGATTAAAGCATGAAATACTTTTGCTGACCATGATGACTGAAAGGGCCAAAGGGGTATCATTAGTTACCTGGATATTCAGGGCCTTCTTTTTAAGGTCTTGAGGCAAAAGAGGGCGCTGAGGGTACTTGTCCTCCAAATACTGTAAAGTCACAAGGAATTAAGTGGTTGATAACTGATAAGCGAATGGTACTGCGTAGGAGGAACACACAATTTGGAGACCCTGTGCAAGGGTGACTTGCCAATGCTATTGCGTAAGAGTCGCCAATTACTGCGTCGCCGTCGACCAAGGCAGGGACGAACTTCATAGGATTAAGCTTCATGAACTCTGTGACCCACAAAGTAAGCTAGTGAGTAGTAGGTGTGTATATCTCTACTACTACTACCAAACAACTGAGGCAAGTGCACGGAAGGACAGGTAGAAAGCAGACGGTGCTGTACCGGGATCAGACTGCTCGCCCTTGAGGAGGTTCACCGCCTTGTACTCATAATCGATACCTGCAGGAAATCACAATCCAGTTTACTCAACGTAATCAGGGAAACGACGAGGGTGGAGTGAGACCAGAACCAGATAGGGGCAGCACGCACCTTTGAGGTTGAGCGCGATGCGGACGCGGTGGGAGCAGGAACTGCGCCAGTACGAGTAGAGAATCGGCCTTGCCGCCGGCGCCTCCGCCAAAGCCATGCGCAGCTAGCAGCAGCTCGGTCTCGGAGGTGCGGATTCGTGGCCGGCGGCCAAGAAGTGGACCACGGCAGCGCTCGGTCGGGAGGTCGAGTCGGAAGCGAAGTGGAACACGGAAATAATGAAAAGGCAACTCGAGTGGGTTCGTTCACCGAACAAGCAGAGCCCATGTCCGGGTCGCAGCCTAGCCCGTCCAGCTCAGTTTAAAGCGGGGTTCAATTTTTTTTCTGCGAAAATGATTCAAGTCTATTAGTATTAAAGTTCAGCGAAAGTAGAAAGCATTTCAAACATATTAAAAATTACATTGAGATTCCAGGACCCCAAACAATCACTACTGCCGTCAGAACGCGCCGCTTCCTAACGGAGCCAGCTTGACCTTGTCGATGACAATCGGGGAGTCTTCGTCCACGTGCCCCTAAGGGCCAGCGCCCTGGAGCCGCAGTCGTCACCGTTGATGCACCTGACACCAAATCGTGCCACAAAACGACAAAACCGAACCTCACCGTCCTAAAGAAACGGCAGGAATCTAGGCCGAAGCTCAGTCAACTATGTCCAGATACACGAACTCGAGAAGGATCGGAGTTTGGAAGACAAACTCGAAGAAGTAGCGCCGCCATTCGCCCAAGCACCACACTTGTGAGGACTACTTGCCAGAGCGAACGAAGACACCGGGATTCCCCTTCCCGCCACCGATCGCCGTCGGCGAAGTTTAGAAGGAAGAGTTTATCCTAGCCGCCTAGGTTAGGGAAGGAAAACGGTGTTCAATTTGACACTGTTTTTCTTTGCTTTTGGAGTCGCTCCTACATCTTCCAATTCTCGCCGCGGCGGGGGGGGGGGGGGGGGGGGGGG